>QEPC01001041.1:693677-764810 GCA_003113815.1 Sphenodon punctatus | reverse complement strand
CCCCCCCCCCCTGTTTCTGCTGGCCCCACACCACTTTCCAAAAATTTCTGATGGGCTTTCTCCTTTCCCTTCCCCTGCAGAGTGCTCCAGCAGGCTCCACCACTTCTCATCCCTCCACCTTCAGGCCTTGCCTTACCACAGGCATGCATCTATTCCTGGGAATTAAACTACATTTTCTTCTTTTACAAAAATTTAATTGCTTCTCCATCCTAAGATATTAGCTTCTTTTCCTTCAATATGAATTTTGATTTTGGAACTGTGTGTGTGTGTGCTGCTTCTTAAAGCGATTTTTTTAAGAAAAGAGAGGGGGGATTTGCCTTTCGTGTTTCCCCTTGGTGGGTGGGGGTGAAGGGAAACTTTTGCCTCCTCCTCCAATGTGCACTGGGCTTGGTTCTGCTTGGTTGCCTGTTTTCCCCTGAGCAGATGGGGGGAAGGGGGGACGGAGACTTTGCCATGGATCTGCCACACCCTCTCACTGGGTATTTTTACACAGACATTAAAGTTCCAGATTTTTCAATCTTCTAGGTTTACAAGTCCACAAGTAAATTCCGGATGCATTCTTCATATACACACAGACTGCCCTGAGACAGTTCTTGGATGCATTCTTCATACAAAGACTGCCCTGAGGCAGCCTAAAGTAGCTGCAGCTGTAGCTGTGACAGAATGCCATGGAAAACAAGTGACCACAGCTGCCTGGAGCAAAGCAGTTGACCAGAACTTTCTACACACAAAAGTTCTTGGAGAAGTTCTATGCAGTAGTTCGAAGAGCCGGATGTTTAAGATCTGGGTGAGTGATTTAGACACACAGAAAGTTCAGGATGTAACAGCAAACATGCAGGAGAAATGTGTGTGTAAAAATACCCATTGTGTATGCCCTCATCTTTGCTCCCTTATCCTGAACTATTCAGTCTTTTAGTTTTTGGGAGTAGGAAGTGGATCCAGGGGCCAGATCCAAGAGCTGGAAAATAGCATAAAACCTCACCATTGGCCATATTTGGCCCCTGAGCCTGAGGTTACTGTTTAGATTTGAGGGGGGGGTGTGATTTTTTTTTTGGTGACCCCATCATGGGCTGGACTTTGGGGTTGGTTGATTTCTCTAAAATTACAGGTTTGGGCTTTTTTGTTGTGTTTTTTTTAAGAGTTTGTCTGTTTCATTATTGCCATCCCATGTTTGAAAGCGTTAGGGATTTGGGGTCCACCTGGGAATGTAAATCGCTTTTGGGATTCATTCCCCCTGGAATGCAGGTAATTATATAGGGTCATCAGCCACACTTAAGCTTGTCTGCCAGCCCCATTGTCTTATAACAATGGTTTGGGCTGGGCGATGCTGAGTACTGGGTGGGGCAGTTTTCAGTCTGTGCCTGAGTAGAGAGCTGAAGTCTGGTTGGAGATTGCATGCTGGACTTTGGAGGCAGAAGGCTACAGAGAGAGACTTTGGGGGAGCCCTTGTGGTGCTGGATCTGGAGGAACAAGGAAATTTGTAAATAAATGAACTATTATACCACACAGTCAGTCTTTCCAGTTTCTCTCTGCTGTTGAACATACACTGACCCAGTAAGGCTGCCCCTGTAACTTCCCACCACCCAGGGAAGTGGGGAGAGAAACATAAGTGTGTTGGAAATCCATAAGTGACTAGAGTTGTGATAAGCCTGTGATAATTGACTTTCACTAAGAAAGCAAGTTTCCCTAAAGTTGTGGAGAGAAGCTTTAAAACATAACTGCAGTGTTTGGCTGAGAAACTGAAGGCAAATGGAAAGAACCCCAGCTTAAATATTCCTTTAAGCTCTGAGTCTGACCTGTTAGTTGGTTTGTTTGAAAAAAATAGCAACTCATGCTTTATTTGCCAAATGTGTTGGTTCTCGTTATGTCTTTCTCCATTTGTACATATGAACTGAAAATTTGCTGTTGCTTGTCGCAGCCCTCTTTTCTGCTTGTGGGCTTCCTTCATCAGTCCATCTGTGTAGTTGCTTCATTTAACTCTGAGGTTCTTTGGCTTCTGGAAGAGAATCATGGGGGGAGGTTCAGGTATAGCCTATAGCTGTTATCTGGAACAGAAGGGTCATTATGGATCTCCTAAGTTCCCATGGGTAGAGCATCTGAAGAAATTAGCCTATACAATTCCTCTACCAAAAGATAGTGAGGGGGTTCCAGACCTTAGATTTTCAAAATGGGAGATTAGAACAAGAGTGAAAGAGTGGGCCCTCCAGGAGGCCCTGGTGGGTAATAGAATCTCAATGCAATATCCCAAACAGAAAAGGGTGGTGGAGCTGGAGCCCTATTTAGAGCAAATCGAGGACATGAGACTGAGGAGATTGGTAACCTTGATAAGGTTCAATCTATTTGAAACAGCGGAAGTTAGGGGGAGGAGTGAGAAGATCCCCAGAGCAGAAAGAATCTGTGCTGGATGCCCAGAAATAATAGAGACCCTTCGCCATGTTTTGTTTCAGTGTCCGCAGTATGCGGTCCTCCGGGAAGTTTTGATTAGCCCTATTATGCCCTTAGGAATGGAATCCCCTGAAGAGCAGTATGAAACTTTATTTGCCGAGGCAGATTGCCAACAGTTAAAATCAGTGGCAGTGTTTCTTATGTTGGTAGAACAGGCAAATAGAGATCTGTAGATAGGGCTGTAGTCTGGTTTTCGATGTTTGGGTTCGTGTCCCCCCCCTCCTTTTGGGACTCTACAGTATGTTATATGATTATATTTCCCTTCTGTATCTGGAACTGTTTGGTCATTATTTTGGCATTTTGCGGTTTGGGCTATATTTAAAGCCTCCATTCTTTTATGCCTTGTCTAAATTTTCCTAATTTTTGTATATTTACTTATTTATGTTTTTATCACGTTTTTATTCTGTATGATAGCAAATTCACTGATAATAAATGATGATGATGATGATGATGGTGTAGTTGTTTGTTGTCAAAGAGTATTAATGAACAGTTCTCTGTTTGGTTTGAAAGTAATTGTGTGGAATATGATATACTAACAACATTTACCTTCTGTACAATGGTGTCCACGCAAGTAGAACCTGGATAATTTGCATTTTTTAGTTCCTGTGTAATTTGATGCTTGAGAAAGTTGAACTTTGAATGCTTTGGATATTTTGGTGGGTTCATTGTGGAAAAAATCACAGACAAAATATAAAAGCTTACCCAAATAATTTATATGGTGACAAAATTGTTCAGTGACTAAAGCACTTAAAAATACTTGCTTTGCTGATTTTGCATGCAGCCATGTGTGGTTTTAGTCTTTTTAAAGAAACAAATAGTTACATTAGCCACTTTGAATTTTGCCACCCACTCTACTTAGAAATTGGGATCTTAAGGATTTTTCCATGTATTATTTTTCTCTTGTTCACTGGTCTGGAAGCTTTCAGCTTGAGGGAAGGATATAAAAGTGCTATATCAGAGGTGGGAAATATTTTACCTCCCAGGGTCCAATTGTAGCATTTATGATGTGCATTTTATGATTCCATATAATCCTGTTGGGTTTTTCTACATGTTCCATGCATTTTAATGGTGGCCTATGTTGCTGTGTATTTCAGAAACTGTAATGTTCCTTGAATTGTAATCTGGGCTAGTTGTTATGGTACTCCTGCCATTGAGCACATTGCCTGCTGGTGGCTATTGGAGACAGGTCCCTGCCAGTTGGCTTACAATCTAAGAAGAAAAAGGGTGAGGGGAACACAGGGAGAGACAGATATACACACACATTCCCTTTTTTAACGATGGGGAACTGAGGCTGTAACATTCCATAGTCATTGCAAAATTCTGCTTGGCCCCGCCTACCATTGGCACCCCTCCCACTACTGGCCACACCCACTAACCCACTAGCTTTAGAATCTAGCAGTCACCACTGGGAATAGGTGAGAAAAATGGTAATCCCCAGTATTTGGGGTATTTAGGTGCCCCTTTCTATACCTGGGAACTAATTGAGCACTTGGAATTTCAGGTATTACCTGCAGCTACCCCTTTCAGCTGTGACCTAAAGACATTCCTCTCCACAGTAAAGTGTTACCCTCACTAGTTACATATCCACACAGCATTAGGGGTTTTTTTTGGGGTGTGTGTGAGGAATAATCAGATAAATTACAAAGATTTTCTTAGTACAGGAAGTAAACAGGAACAGATTTGAGAAACTTGGTTTGAGCATTTAGGGCCTTGCTACTCTCATCAATGTGTCTAAAAGAAAGCCCAGTGCCCCAAACTATAAGTATAGCCCTTTTCACACAGACACTCAAACACTGATAAAATGGGTGTTCCATTTTATTATACATGTTGCAGGGCACCAGCTGTACTCTATGGGTACCCTGCAACATGTATAATAAAATGGAACACCCATTTTATCAGTGTTAGAGTGTCTGTGTGAAAAGGGCCTATAGTTTTTTGCTGTGATTTATAAGCTGTAATGAGCAATAACACTAATAGGTGACACCAAAGAAATGTAGAAATAAGAGGACAGAAAAGTGAAGTAACATTCAGTGGTAAGTGCAGTGAAAGAAAAATAGATGATGTGTCCTTATTTATTTACTGAACTTATTGTAAGTAAGGTGTTTTTTTAAGTAATTAGCCATTTTAAAATTACATTTCTAAAAATAGTATTGGAGGTAGTGCTCTGTGTTTAAATAGCAACACCAATAGTAACTCTGTAGGGATGTGCGAACAGAACGGGGTTTGGATGTTCAGCCGTTCGGCCTGAAAACTAAGTTCGGGTTTGTGGGTTCGGTCCGGCAGAGTTCGGTCCCGCTGAACGTTCAGAAAATTCGGCCATGGCAGACACTTGGAGCGCTCCGGGGGTGGGGGGCATGGGGGCATGGCAGGCCATTGGAGACACAGCAACAGCAGCAGAGAACAGGAAGGCTTGGTGCTTGGCACCCCAGCTTGTCCAGGAAGGCAGGCTTGGTACTTGACCCCTGGGGATGCCCGTGGTGCCATGGCTGTGGCTGTCTGAGACCCAGCAGCAGCAGCAGCAGCAGCAACAAAGGCCAGGAAGGCTTGGGGCTTGGTGTCTGGTCTGGCACCCCTACTTGGCCAGGCATTGCAGTCTGCCAGGCATTGGTGGAGCAGCGGCAGACATTGGATTGCCTGGTAGCAGAACCCATGACAGCAGTGGCAGCAGCAGCAGACAGATACCTTGATGAAAAGCAACTGCTCCACCAACTTGGCCCCCAGTCTCAGGCGGTGTGATGAGCAAATGTCCCCTGCCATAGAGAACAGACACCCGCTTGCTGGGGACACTCATTGGTGGGCAGGACAACAGACCCGTGGCCACTTTGGACAGGACTGGAAACACGTCCCTCTGAGAGCTATGTAACCACCATGTTCTGCCCCTCCCATCAGCGCTGTCAGTGGTGCAGCAGCAGCAGCTAGTTGAGGCCCCGACGTGTCAGTGCACTATGGAGGAGCTGGGGTAGGGACAGCTGCCAAGTCCATCGGCAGATGAAGGATGTGGAGGGCGGTGTGGCTTTCAACTGAAAGCCATGCGCATGTTGGGGGAAATGATTGTGCTCCATGGGCAGCCCTTCTCAGTGGTTGGGGACATGGGGTGAAGGCACCTGATTGGCTTCCTGGCCCCCCAAGTTTAAGCTGCCCTCGCACACCACCCTGAGTCAGGCTGCCACTGATGCCTGTCAGCCTGCAATGCCTGGGCAAGCAGGGGTGGCAGTCACCGAGTCCTGGCTGGACCTCTTCTGCTGCTCCATTGATGCCTGGCAGCCTGCAATGCCTGGCCGTGATGGTGACTAGAACTGGAGAACCTAGCAGAGAACTGGAGAGCGAGCAGAACTGGAGGCCTGCCAGCACCACCCTCAGTTGGCAGGTGGTGCCAGCCCTGTACTGGGCTTTCAAGGAGCAGGTGAGGGAGCAGCTGGCAGGGGTTGGGAGGGGCCACCCTCCACTTCACCACTGACCTGTGGTTGAGTAGGAACGCGCAGCACACCTACCTGACAGTGATGACACACTGGTGGCAGGACCAGGAGTCAGCGTTTGGCAGTGGCTGGAGGGGTCCAGAAGACAGGTATAGGTGGGTCCTGCTTCAGGAATAAGTTATGGATGCCGCGACCCCTACACATCTCAGAACATCAAGGCATCCCTGATCGCCATAGTGAGGGAGTGGGTCACGCAAGGCATGCCCTTCACTAAGGGGTGCATGGTGATGCACAGCGTGACCAACATATTGAGGGAAGTCCGAGGGGGGGCTTCACCAGCATCCCTTCACCTGGTGGTCAGGGATGTTCTGGGATTGGGGGAGAAGGGGATGGAGCAGGCACCATTAACTCCCTGATTGAGCGGGGGAGGAAGCTGGCTGGTTTCTTTAACTGAAGCGTGATGGGCAGTGACCTCCTCTAGACGAAGCAGGCCGAGCAAGGTTCCCCAGTGCACCAGCTGATGCCGGATGTGTCCACCCAGTGGAATTCCTCCACGTTCCTGATGCTCGAGCAGCTTCTCAAGCAGAAAGCTGCCTTGCATCAGGTTCAACTGGTGACGGACGGCGGGGCACCTCCAGGGTACAATGGGGTGGAATGGGAGATCCAAGATGTGTGGGGGCCGTCCATTACTGCTTGAAGCAGGGACCACCTATTCCCTGCTTCGGGACCCCTCCTGCTACTGCCAAATGCTGCCTCCAGGTCCTGCCACCAGTGCGCTGTCACTGCCAGGTAGGAGTGCTGAGCATTCCTGTTTGACCACAGATCTGTGGTGAAGTGGATGATGGCACCCCCAGCCTCTGACAGCTGTTCCCTCACCCACTCCTTTTAAGCCTGGTACAAGGCTGGCACCACCTGCCAACTCAGGGTGGTGCGCGATGGCCGCTTAAACTGGGGGGCAAGGAAGCCAGTCAGGCACCTGAACCCTATGTCCCCGACCACTGAGAAGGGCTGCCCATCCAGGGCGATCATTTCCCCCAACGTGCATGTAGGTTTCACTTGAAAGCCACGCCACTTTCCACATCCTGCAGCTGCCAAGTCCATTGGCAGCTGCAGGATGTGGAAAGTGGCGTGGCTTTCAAGTGAAACCTACATGCATGTTGGGGGAAATGATCGCCCTGGATGGGCAGCCCTTCTAAGTGGTCGGGGACATAGGGTTCTTGCTGATGCTGCTTCTTCTTCTTCTGCTGCTGCTGCTCATGCTCCCCCCTATCAGCAATACTGCTCCTGCTGCTAGAGGCAGCTGTTCGAGCAGGACACTTTCCCGCTGGTGGAGGCGGACAACTGGCCGCTGCAGTTGGGAACCAGCTGGTATCCACTGCCCCTGCCTGCTTGCTTAGCAGCACAGCACTGTGGTATCCCCTCAGGTGCCTTGCCATGGCAGTTGTGCCAAGGCTGGTGAGCACCTGCCCATGCTTCACAACCTTCTGGCACAAAGTGCACATCACCTCCCTGGGATTATCCACCCAAACCAACTTAAAATGTGCCCAGATGGAGGATTTTTTGCCCCCTCCTGCCTTCTGGCCTGCACTGTGTGATGCACCACTGACAGTGCTGCTGGGAGGGGAAAAACATGGTGGCAACACAGCTCTTGGAGGGACAGCCATCACCTCAGCTCCAGACATCTGCCCCATGGGACTACGGTCTTCCTCGCTGTCCCCAATCACAGAGATGTCCCGCGAAGGGGAGTACTGGGACCCTGAGGCTGCTGGACTGCCCACCATGCTGCTGCCACTCTCCCTGTGCCCCCTATAGCTGCTGTTGCTGTTGCTGATACTCCTGCTCCTCTCCCTGCTGCCATTGCCCGGGGATCGGGCCCTGCCTCTAGCATCCGGGGTGGGATCTATGAGCCCTGGACTGCTGGGGATTGCCTCAATAATGGGGGACAAGGGTGTTGCCAATGGTGAACTTCAGATGCTGAAGCACCTGCACCTACTACTGCAGCCGCAGCAGAGAAAGCCGCAGCCTCCTGGACTGCCGCCTTTCCCATTGCCTTCTAGTCATTCCCCATATACTTACTGTCTGCCCTCCTCTGCAGATTGCTGCAACCAACCTTTTTTTGTTGTTTCTGCTGGTTATTTTCTGGTATATTCATCCAGTTTCCAGCACTTCAACAGTTTACGGCATCAGAATAAAGAAGCCCTTGAAATACACCTATCAAAATCAAAACCTAGGGTGTCTTTAGACATAACGTCAACAGGCGTCTGAATGTGTGTTTTGTAGGGGTGGGAAACCGGTAGAATCCGGTATCCGATAATGCCGGTATCGGGCGTACCGGCATTATCGGATTCGGCCCGGTAATCCGGACCCGGTACCGGATTTCGGGGTACCGGTTTTTTTACATTGCAGCCATTTAAAAATGGCTGCAATGTAAAAAAAATTAAAGCCCCAGCAAAAAAGTTTCCATGAGCACAGGAGATGGGTCTGTTTCTGAATGGAAATCACTGTGATTGCTTGATTTAGCACTATTCACAGTGCAAGATAACATAAAAAGCTGCATTGCCCAGCACCCCCAAAGGAAGACTCACACACAGTTAGTTGGATTTTAAAAGGCCGCACTCTTTATTAAACGAATTGGTAAGGAGGAGGAGGAAGGCTAACTCCCTCAGGGTCCATAATTCTCTATTATAACCTGAACTTGTGGAGGCAGCCTGATGTATCCTCAGTGCCGCCTCCTTACGTGCTGCAATTAACTATTGCTAGGTCACTCTCCCCACCCACCCACCCCAGCCATGCAGCTGGTTGTGAAGGCATCATAGCGTCATAGTGACCTGGAGCAGGAGAGAAGGCAATGGCCCCCTCGAGGGACCCCCCTTGTCCTCCAGTGTATGGCTCATTCCTTTCCCCTGGACCTTGGAAGGAACCTGGCCGCACCTGCACTTGCTTCCTTCTGCAACCTAATTTCTTTTAGGAGATGTCTCCCTTTTACTTAATCTAATTAACTACCTATCCTATCCTTAACTGGACCCCTGCTAAAGAGAGCGACAAACATAACAATGAACCTTGGCAGCAATCACAAATGCTGCTCCAACCGAATGCATTGTGGGGAACATGAAAAAACAACCAAATCTATGGCCAATCTGGTATGATTGTAAAATATTCCTTCCCGGTCCTCAAACAAGTGACCAGCTGGCACCCACAGTGACACGCATCAGGGTGTGTGGGTGTGTGGGTGCTCCGCTTCTATCTGCCGCCTGAGCCAACTGAAGCATGGGTGGCACTCCAAAAAATGGCGCCCAGCAGGTCTTGTGATGCGAGACTTCCGGAGCGCGACCACATGATGCGGTTGCCATGGCAACTGTGCTGCTAGCTCTGCCCGGCAGCAGCAAAGCCGATGCTGTGTGCATCCCCCTTCTCCCACTGGAGGGCTGCGCAAAGCCCCCACGCACTTAAAGGGTCTGCCCTATTGGGGCAGTCCAACGGGCAGGGGAAATTGCAATTAAAAATGTTACTTTAAGAAAGAACGTCAATAAAAATGATCCAGGGTTTGGAAGATAATACATAGGTAAAACAGAGAGCTACATGAATAGAAATTTAAATACTTGCAAATTCAATACTCACTGGGGACATGATCACTGTGTACAAATACTTAGAAGGCATCAGTACAAACAAAGGAAGGAATTTACTAACAATCACACTCAAGGAGCAATGGCCTAAAGCTTAGGAAAGAAGTATTTGGCCTATATAATAGTGCAGAAGAGTTCTTAATGGTAAAGTACCTACAGGGGAACATCCAAGAACAGATGAAAGGTGATCACATTAATGGGGATGGTATAGCAGCTACCTTTGCAAAAAATAAAGGTGTATTGGACTACATAATCCAAGTGCTTTTTGCTTATTATCCTATTAACATTAGGCTAAATTTGCAAAAAATTGTGTATATGGGCTGCCAGAGGAATCAACCTGGATCCCATTTGTTCAGTGAGGAGCAATTTTGATCCTCAAGATTCTAAAGCCATGTGTACCTGAAAAGGTTACCTGCGCACTCATTTTTCCTCCCTCCTCTTCCTCTCCCTCTAACCTATCCATCTGCATCAATGGAGTCACCATCCATCCTGTTCTCCAAGCCCGTAGCTTGGGCTTCATCTTTGACATGCACCTCTCTTTTAAACCTTACATTGACTCTGTTACCAAATCCTGCCGATTCGCCCTCCATACTGTCTCTTATACACATCTAGATGTGTATAAGAGACAGTGCATGCACTCTCCACTCTTCCTCACTCTCCCTCGTTTCTCCTGCTCACCTAACCGCCTTCGACCCTTCTCCCTCGCTGCCCCCCATGCCTGGAACTCCCTCCTTACCCACATCCGCCTTGCCCCCTCCATCCACTTCTTCAAATCCCTCCTCAAGACCCACTTTTTCCTTGCCGCCTTTCCCATTGCCTTCTAGTCATTCCCCATATACTTACTGTCTGCCCTCCTCTGCAGACTGAAGCAACCAACCTGATTGTAACCAAGCCAAGCACACGCACCTGAGACTTCGCATCCACCTGAATGTTTGTTTGTCTTCTCCCCTGTCTCTCCCACTGTTCCCTCCTTTTCTTTTAGGGTGTTTATAAACGAGATGAAAATGGCGGCTGATCCCTTTTACAGCCGCCATTATTTTCGTCAGTTTAAAAGTCTGACATGCTCGGTAGCAGCATCTTTCCCGCGTCTGGCCGGCCCGGCGATCCTTCCCCCTTAGACGTGGATCGCTGGTGTGCCGGCTTTAACCTGCACTTCCGGGTCACGCAGGCAGGGAGCGCACGAGCAGAGATGCTCGGCAAGGACGAGCATGCGCAGTTACTCTCTGGGACGTATATGATGCTCTTTTAAACATCAGACACATTGCGGAGAGTAAAGCGGGGTTTAGACGTGGGGTTGAGCCCTCTCCCGCTTTGGAGAGGGCTCATTTATAAACGTCCTTAGATTGTAAGCCACAGGCAGGGACCGCATCTATTTCTATGTTCTGTACAGCGCCAGGCACATGGCTGGTGCTATATAAATGTTTATAATAATAATAATAATAATAATAATATAATATAATAATATAATATACTGTCGTACTGATCATACCAATACTCTCTTTCTAGCCCAATATCCTGCCTATTCCCTTTCCATTCTGCTTCGTTGTTAACTGGGTAAGCAATGAGACATAAATGTCAAAATATGTCGTTCACTGTTTTGATAATTATTTCTTAATTAAAAAACAAACAATAAACTCTTCATCCTCTAAGCCATGATGCTGGACAGAATCTCACCCCTGCGCCCTGACTCATGCAAAAACACTGTGGTTTAGCTAGCGGGATGGAAAACTAGCAGAACTGGCCAACTAAGAAATTCTCCCACCCGTACAAGTAACCAAAATAGTCAAAATGAATAAGTGGATATGCAAAGTTTTGTTTTGGTTGCAGATCTTATTTGGATGTTTACATAAGCTGTCCAAAAGTGTGAATAATATCTGTGGATATGTAATCCACTGTTTGTGTTCCTACTGGGGATGTGCTACTGGATGGGGAGTAGGGAGAGAAGCTTCAGGGGGCAGGTCTTCCCTAACCAGGCCCAAGTACAGATGCTGGTGAGGGCCTAGCAGTGTCCCTACCTCTAAATGTGGACCAGGACCTAGCCCCTTACCTTCAGGGAGAACAATAGTTGTTCTAAGCCTTAAGGCATAGAAGCATATACATTGAGAGGAAGTGGCACCTTGTGTGTTCTCTAGCCCCTGGATTTACCTGTGTGCCAGCATTACAAATAAAAACCTAAATACCATTATTCTAAACATACATGGAGTAATGTAGAAGTATATATTCCGCTATTCTAATGCAGTAGTTAGGGTACATTTTTATAGTATTTGAAACATTCCAAGATATTATTTTCAGCTTCTAACTACCTATCCTTGTTTGGAAGATCTCCCTCTGTCTCTCTGTTCCATCTGTCTCTCTCTTTAACACAAGCGCATGCGCGCGTGCGCACACACACACACACACACACACACACACTTTGGTATTTATTGTCAAGAGCAGATCAGAATTTTTCAGCACAGTTTTGCCTGGGGGAATAACAACAGCACTACAACAGAATGCCAATGCAGTGACAACAGAAGTTATTTAGTTTTACAAAATAAAGATTGGGGCAATCATGTGTCAGATCTATTGCCTTGAATCCTGCTTTGAAAACTAGCATCGTGACTTAACATAAATACGTTAGTTACTGCATGGATGGTAAATATGAAAATACAGTATCTAAAGACAGGGCCAGAAAGCATCATGCAGTTTTCCAATTATACTAGGGCAAAGAAGCTTTATGGTGGGGAGTGCATGAGAGATGTGTCCATTTATAGAACATTCATTCTTGCCTCTTTTCATTGCCAAATGCTCTGACCTACAAATTGAACTAACTGAAAAAAGGTGGGGGTTTTATTGTTACAAATTTTCATAGGGAACTGTTTTTAAGGGAGAGGGAGCATATTTCAAAACTAAAAGATAAAGGCCGTTTTTACATGGATACCGCCCCCCACACACACTTGGTGTTCAGGGTGTGTGTGTGTCCGTGTATATGGCTGGCGGTGGGTGAGGGGATGGTGTCCTCTCAGTGTTTGCCTGTGTGAACACCAAGAGGGATGGGTGGGGGTGCGTGCACGCTCCCACGCAATACCCACCTCCACCCATGGAACCCTCTGGAAAACCATTTACACTGACACAAACCCACCTCCACCCACCTCAGCAAAACACCCATCCCCCTGCTCACCTCCATCGGTGTAAAAAGGACCTAAGAGCAAAGGCCATTTTTACACGGATGCACCCCCTCCCCCGCTCGGTGTTCGGGGGTGGGGTGGGTGGCGTCCATGTAAACAGTCGGTGTTGGGTGGGGAGATGGGTGTCTGCTCAGTGTTAATCTGTGTGAACACCAAGTAGGATAGGTGGGGGGAGGTGCATGCTCCCGTGCAACACCCACTTCCACCCACAGAGCCCTCCTGAAAACCAGAGGAGACTCCGTGGGTGGAGATGGGTGGATGTCTGTGTAAAGGGACACACACACACTTCCACCACTGGGCCAAAACACCCATTCCCCCACCCACCCTGTCCATGTAGAAATGGCCAACATCTACCCTCCTGATGCTTTCTTTTAAAGTATCAGAATTAAGAGTGTGACCTTTTTAGGTGGGCCTACCAGGCAACTGGGGATAAAATCGTGAAGTCATTATTCCGCTGGAAGATCAAAAGGCCTTGTGCCCTGTAAGGAATGAGTGAATTCAGTGAACTCTGAATAAGGGTGATGGAGTGGGACATTTCTTAAGGTGTGTTTTTACTGCTACCTTTACTTTCTCTTTGCTACTCTTCTCTGTTTCAGTGCTCAGGAGCACACAGTATGACTACATAAACAAACGGAGAAAGAGCTTCCACGTCTATAAAAGGAAAGTAATAATATTTACCACAAGCACAATTCTAAATCTATATACACAATTCCAGAAGTTAGAGCGAGGAGAGGGTGGTGGGTGTAAAATGTCTGTGGTCTCCTCTTTACAAACTTTTTACAAAAGTTAAGGTGACGAGAATTAATATAATGATGTGCTCACAGTGAATGGTGGTCTAGTTGGTTAAATGTTAGCCCTGTTGTTCTAATATCATTATATTAGAATTATTCTAATATCGTTATTCTAATATCGTAGTACCTTCTTCAGCCTCAGTTCCCCATCTGTAAAATGGGAATATGCATCTGTCTGTCTTTCCCTGTGTACCCCTCACCTTTCCCCATCTTAGTTTGTAAGCCCACTGGGTAGGGACCTGTCTCTGAAAATCTGTGACAGTGCTATAGAAATTATTACTACTAGTAGTAGTGGTAGTAGAGAGACAAAGTGGTTTGAATGATATCTTTTTATTGGAACAGCTGTTCCTGGTGGAAATAAGCAAGCTTTTGGGTTACACAGTAATAGTAGTAGTTAACCTGACTCTCTACCACAGGAGTTCTTGTGATTTTAATCTACAGATGACCAGCACAGAAGGTGGAGCAGGAAATACTTTAATGAAAGCCAAATAAGTCATCCTAGTAGTAGTAGTAGTAGTAGTAGTAATAGTACTTCCATTTGTAACAGAGTGCTGGCCCCTCAGGGCTAAGTGTCTGCAGGATCAATCCCCCAAGAAGCCAGGCCCATGCGGGAAACTCGCTTTCAGGTGTTCTTTCTTTCGCAACGTTTATCCCTTCTTCATACAGTAGGGGTGTACAACCTGTTTGTTTTTATAATTTTATTAAAAACATTTTAAAAAATCACATTTGTTATTAAAAACATTAAAAATAACATGTTTAAAACATAAAACATAGAAACAAAATGTTGTTTTTAATGTCTTTCTGGGCAGCCTGGCACATGGTTCAGGCTGCAAACAGGAAAAAGGGGGAGTGAGGAGTGAGAACCAAAAATGGCAATTTAAGATTGACGTCTCCACTGGCCAATTGGCAGCACAGTCAGATTACAGACTCCTGCCGAAGACATATTACACATGCTTGAAACTTGCTTGTACCAATCAAGGGAGTGCACAGAGCTCTGAACCTTTGGCTAGCTCGTGGTTAGCTCTGTGAACATCCAGTGTTTCTCAAGGTTGGCTCTTGGGCTTCTGTGTCTGAGTTGTTCAGTGTCTTTTGCTACTTTACAGCCCCATTCTTTGGTACAAAAAATAGTTTTCCTATTCCCCTTTCCATACCCCCTCCAATGACACATTCCTAACTCTGTGTGTTTCTGAAAGCTGACAATGCCTTATCATAACCTGGGGTGACCATAATGACACAGACTGTGCCACTGCCTGCCTGCCCACTGCTTCTTTGTTCTGCCTGCCTCCTGCTGTTGTTATCCAAAGGTCTCTCTCTCTCTCTCTCAGATGCATTGCCCCCCCTTCAGCAGTTGCTGCTACAAGCTGATGATGCCCTGACACACATCGGGCTGCTGCCACTCCATTCTGTAATGATTATTATTACTATTATTATTATTAAACATTTATAAAGCGCCAGTAGTAACCTGGCGCTGTACAGAACATACAATCAGATGCGGTCCCTGCCTGTGGCTTACAATCTAAAAGACAAGGAGGGGGAGACAAGGAGAGGGGACAGCGGGAGAGACATGGGAGAAGACAAACAAACATTCAGGCGGATGCGAAGTCTCAGGTGCGTGTACTTGGCTTGGTTACAAGGTGGTCGGTAGCAGCAGTCAGCAGAGGAGGGCTGACAGTAAGAGCAAGGGGAAAGACTAGAGGGCATTGGGAAAGGCAGCATGGAAAAGGTGGGTCTTGAGGAGGGATTTGAAGGAGCGGAGGGAGGAGGCGAGGCGGATGTCGGCAGGGAGGGAGTTCCAGGCATGCGGGGCAGCGAGGGAGAAGGGACGAAGGCGGTTGGGCGAGCAGGAGAAGCGAGGGAGAGCGAGGGAGGGGACAGCGGAAGAGCGGAGAGCGCGCGCAGGAGCGCGTAGGGCGATTAGGTCCGAGAGGTAAGGGGGAGCTTGGTCATGGAGCGATTTGAACGTGAAAACCAGGAGTTTGAACAGGATACGTTCAGGAAGGGGGAGCCAGTGAAGGGAGAGGAGGAGAGGCGTCACATGGTCGAAGCGACGGGCAGAGTGAATGACCTTGGCGGCAGAGTTTTGGATCGCCACAAGGGGGGACAGGTGGGAGCGAGGGAGGCCAGCAAGGAGGAGGTTGCAGTAGTCGAGGCGAGAGATAACCATGGCATGAACAAGGATTTTGGCCGAGGAGACAGATAGAAAGGGGCGAATGCGGGCAATGTTGAGGAGAGCGAATCGGCAGGATTTGGCCACAGAGTCAATGTAAGGTTTAAAGGAGAGGTGCGTGTCAAAAATGAAGCCCAAGCTGCGGGCACGGAGAACAGGACGGATGGTGACCCCATCAATGCAGACGGTCAGGTCAGAGGGAGAGGAGGGGGATGGAGGAAAAATGAGGAGTTCAGTCTTGGCCATGTTCAGTTTGAGTTGGCGTCGGGACATCCAGGCGGAGATATCAGAGAGGCAGTCGACGAGGCGTGAGCGGACAGAGGAGGAGAGAGAGGGGGTAGAGAGATAGAGTTGGGTGTCATCAGCATAGAGATGGTATTGGAACCCGTGGGAGGCAATAATTTCACCAAGGGACCGGGTGTAGATAGAGAAGAGGAGAGGGCCAAGGACAGAACCTTGGGGAACCCCAACCGAGAGGGGAAGGGAGGGGGAGGTCGACTCAGGGAGGGAGACATTAAAGGAGCGGGGCAGGGCCGTGCGGACGCACATTGCACCGCACGGCCCCGTCCCTTCCCAGATTCCCCGCCGGGATCCCCCGGCACGTCTGATACGGCGTGATGGGGTCATCCCAGCGGGGGATGAATACATTGCTTTCATGATGGGGCCAACCGGCCCTGTCACGTCTGAAAACACCCACAGTGTCCTACCGTTACAGTGTTTATATATACTGTCAACAAAGGGTGATTTCAGAAGTGACATGTTCCAATTCACCACAGTGAATCCCACCCCGGTGTGAACAGATTCACCGCGGGCTGTGGTGACACATGCAGCCCCAACAGAAGTGACAGGATCGTGACTACTGTCCGGGGGCAATCAGAGAGAACATGGGCTGGGGGAACACAACAAACATGCAGTGGAGATGAGGACCGTGGTTCGAGGCCCAGAATGTACCGCAGTTGGGGTCAATTCCTTCCACCGCGGCTGCGGGTTTCTGTTCAGAAGTTACTTTTCATTCACCCCTGCCATGGTGATATGCCAACATGGTGCGAAGCCCGTTGATAACAGGTAACATCTCCTCATCCAGAACCCTGGACCCGCCAATGAGCATCACATCCATCTTGTTAGGATTCAGTTTAAACCAGCTGAACCTCATCCACTCCGCCACGGCCACATTAGGACAGAGGTTTTAAAAACTATGGGTCATGATGGCTGCCTTCCACTTGGGGTCATCTGCAAATGGAACTAGTAGGGTTGGGCAAACGCAGTTCAGATGTTCGCAGTTCGGCTCGAACTCGATCTGTTCAGACGTCCGAACCGAACATCCGAACTGGACTCTCGAATGACCGAACAGCTAGGTAATGTTCGGACGAGTTCGGATGAGTTCAAAGGCAGGAAAAAAATCTTTCCAGATGTTTTTGAATATTAGGAAAATTAGGTTTTGGTTTCAATTTCGGTTCGGTTTTGGTATCGATTTCCCTATTTTTGAATGTTTGGCCAAGTTCGGCCAAACTGAACTCGGCTGAACCGAACCATCGAACCTGAACTCGGGTTTCGATCCGAACGACCGAACATCCGAACCGCGTTCTGTTTGCCCATCCCTAGGAACTAGAATCCCATTGGTATTTGCTATACTTTCCTTGTCTCAGTTGTCTTGGGTCACGGAATTATGTTTAAGTCTCAAAATGAGGTTACACAAACAAAATTTCTGGATCCCATTAGTTAAGGTCAATTGATCATGCTGGTATCGGTGCAGGATTCATATAATTCTCCACCACAATTATACAACAGTCTTATATAAACATTCAGTTCTGTTAAGATACAAATTTAAGCTTCAGACATATCAGGAAATCAACAGATTTGGAGGGCAATGATGACAGCATGACCCCACACAGAGCAACTGGGAAAAAACAGGGTTGTTCCATGCTGCTTGTATACCATGCACCTTCCTGTATGGCAGAATCTCTACTTGCTTTAGCCAATTTGGTGTCTGAGGTGGTATTGCGACCCCAAGGCTGATGATCTTAGGGGATTTCATTATGCACGCTGTTGCCAGTGTTAAGGGGATGGAGCGAGAGTTCCTGGTCACCATGGCAACTACAGGCCTATATCAGGTGTTATTTGGCCTGACTCACGGGGCTTGGGGGGGTCGGCATACTCTGTACTGGCCTTGAGGTGGGGTGTGTGTTAGTGATGGAGGTGTCATCTATGTTCTTGTCATGAACAGACCATTATCTCCTTCAGGCCAGTCTCCAGAGCATGTATGCCCCCGACAGGGTGTGGAACCTATTTGTATGGTCCACCCCCAGAGTCTTATGGAACCGGAATGGTTCTGGAATGCTCTGGGGGATATACCTTCTGACCTTGACGGCTGATCGCTCAATGACCTTGTTGCTCTCTGGAACACCTTGTTGGCTGAGGCCATTGACCAGATAGCTCCCAGGCATCTGCTCCCCAAGCTTAGGTGACTCAGGGCCCCATGGTTCATGGAGAACCTGCATCAGCTGAAGCAGGAGGGGAGGTGGTTAGAACGATTGTGGTGTCATACTCGTACTGAAGCCGACTGATTGTGGCATGGAGCTGCGTTAAAGGCCTATACCATGGCTATGCTGGCAGCAAAGAGGAGTTTATTTGCTACCATCATATCATCTGCAAAGTCGTGTCCAGCTGAGCATTTCTGTGTGGTGAAGAGGCTGGCCAGTCCAGCCTCTTTCCATCTGGAATTGGAATATTCCAGTGTTTTCTGTGACATGTTTATCAATTATTTTATGGACAAAATCGTTCCTATCCACCTCAATTTTGATGCTGCACTTCATGAAGTAGGTGTACCTGAATTTTTGAATGCACCATCTGGTCTGGTTTTGTGGGATCGGTTTCAGCATGTATCATCCGCTGATGCGGTGGAGATTCTGGGGACAGTGATGGCCACAACTTGTGAATTGATCCTTATCCATCCTGGTTGGTGAAAGCCAGCTGAGAGACGTTGGGGCTGTTGCTGGCAGGGGTTGTCAATGCTCCCCTTGTGGAGGACAAGGTTGTGGGGTGCCTGAAGGAGACTGGCTGTGGCCTTTCTTCAAGAAGTCATTTCTTGATGTTGACACCCTTGCCAGTTATCAGTCAGTCTCTAACCTTCCCTTTTTAGGACCACATCAATTTCCTTGATCCCTCGCAGTCCAGCTTTCATCCAGGTTATGGCACTGAGATTGCCCTTGTGGCCTTTATTGATGATCTGTGCCGGGACTTGGACTGAGGTCGGTCCACTCTTCTGATCCCCCTAGGATACGGCCTTACCTACTCCCTGTGCTTCAATATGTGGATGATGTTGTTTTACTTTCGCAAACCGAAAAGAGGTTAAAGGGATTAGTTACAGAACTAATGAGATTCTGTGAGACTAACAGTTTAGAAATCAACAGTGGGAAATCCTTTATTATGATCGCAGGCATTAAACCAAAAACAATTAAATGGATGATCCGTGGGGAAAGAATTGCTGTTGTAAACTCATTTACATACTTAGGAGTCACCTTTACTAGTAGAGATACATGGAGTGACCATATAAAAACAAGGGCAGTTAAAGTAGCTAGAACTGCGCGTGCCATACTCAAGGTTGCAAATATCTCTAAAGAAACTTCGATCTCCACTGTCCTGCAGGCTTTCTACTTAAAGTCCTGTTCTCTGGCAACCTATGGGCTAGAAATAACACCCTTCCCAAACGTGTATGTGAGAGGGTACAAAACCAGTTCCTGCGGCAGCTGCTAAGGGTGCGAAATAATGTCCTAGGAGGAATAGTGTGAGCCGAGACAAGCACTATTGCAATTGAAGCCCTGGAGAAACATTCCACAATTAGTTTCTGGTTGAGTTTATTGAATCAACGGGAAAATGCTCTGTCGGCGCAATGTCTGATAGAGCAATTTGAGCATATAGGGGTGAGGACATACCTGTAGTTGTGTTACCTATCAACCCTGTTAAGGAATATGGGATTCTCCTTCTTATCACTCTGGGGGGGAAATCATTTCATATAATAAAGAAGGAGATAAGACTGAGATTAAAAGATATGGCTAAACAGGAAGATTTAGAAGTAGTCTGTCAGTGGAAAGTTGTCCCTTGTCTGGGCCTTGCGAAGAAGGCTTTTTGTATTGAACCGTATCTTGTAAATTTAACAAACTGAATCCTGTTTAGGAACTACACTCTCCTAAGGTTTCAAATGATTCAAACTGCAGTTATAGAGGGGAGATATCATTGCATCCCTTATGAGGCTCACATTTGCAGTTGTAATCTGGAAGAGGTTGAATCAGTAGATCACTATATGTTAAGATGCCCTTATTACCAAAATATTAGAGAAGTTTGGCTGTTCCCTTTTTTAGGTAGTATGAAAAGGGCAGATTGGGACAACATGTACAAAGCTTTTATTAGCTTTTCAACAAAAGAAGATATTTCTGCAGTTGCATTTTATGTTTCGCTGGCTGCCAAAGAGAGATTAAAAATAAAGACAAGCTTAAAGTCCTTACCGTAGTCTTTGATTAAAGAATAAGGGGTCTTGGTAATGGAGTTTTAAGTTTAGATAACTTTGTTTTTATAATTATGCTCGTAAGATGAATAAGGAACTTGAGTAACGTACAAGTATAAAACTGTTTTTACTGCTTGTTATTTATGGATTCAAGTTTTTATTTTACTGAATTAGTTTTGATGTGTTTTATTACTGTATTACATTGATTATTACTAGTATTATTATATATTCTCTGTAAACTGTATTTTCTTTCAGTTTTACACTATGATGAAGGCCAGTCGTAATAATAAATCAGAATCAGAAGATGCCCACTCTTCTGATTTTGTTAGATATTTCAGCAGCTTTTGATATGGTTGACCACAAATTGATGGTGACCCACCTGTGGAAGCATGCTGGGGTGGGTAGAACTGTTCTTGAATGGTTCCATTCTTTCCTGACTGGAGGAACTCAGCATGCAGTTCTGGGGTGTTGAACATAATTCCCCTGGGATCTGAGTGTGGAGTTCCACAGGGATCTGTTCTATCCCCTCTCCTGTTCAACTTGTATATGCAGCCTTTGGGTGAGCTTGTGAGAAGGTTTGACGCTTGGTGTCATCAGTATGCTGATGACACCCAACTTTACGTCTTGTTTTCATCTGACCAAGGCCTGTCAGTCTTGGTGTTTGCCCAGTGTCTGGCTGCAGTGGTGAATTGGATGAGGGTGAGTCGTCTGAAGCTGAATCCCAACAAGATGGAGGTAATGTTGATGGGAAGGGCTGAGGGAGTAGAGGCCCAATCATTTATGGGGTGGATCCCTCCTTGGTCCCTCAGGTTCAAAGTCTCGAGCCGCTTTTAGACGAGACAAATTTGCACATGATTGGTGAAAAATGCATGTTTTAATGCTCGTTTAAACACTGAAACCATTTAAAATGCGCATTTCCCATGATCGTGTAAAAGCCAAAACCGTTTTGAATGTGGTTTTTAAATAATGCACATGTTTTAAAACTGGTTTTGGCATCCCCCGATCATCAAAGGGGCTCAAAACCGGTTTTTAAAAAATGCGCATTATTTAAAAACCACATTCAAAAAAGTTTTGGCTTTTACACGATCATGGAAAATGCACATTTAAAACGGTTTAGGTATTTAAATGAGCATTAAAACACGCACATTTTTCACCAATCATGCGCAAATTTGTCTCGTCTAAAAGCGGCCTTGCAATCCTCCTCAATTCGCAGCTCTGCTTGGATATCCAGGTAGCAGCTGTGGTGAGCAGTGTGTTTGGTAAATTACATCTGGCCCGAAGTCTTTGGTTTTATATCTAAGGCCACCGTCATCCATCCACTCATCACCTCGATCCTGGACTACTGCAATGCACTTTACGTGAGGCTACCCTTGGTGATGACCTACAGGCAGAATGCAGCAGCTTGCCTCCTGATGGGGATGGGCCACTATGAGCACATAACACCTGTGCTCCATTCTCTGTACTGGATGTCTATGATCTTCAGGCATGAATCAAGGTGTTGGTCATTACCTTTAAAGACATATAGCTTGGGCCCCACTTACCTGCAGCACCACCTCATTCCTCGTGTCCTGGATCGACCCCTGCAGTCAGCTGGAGGCACCCACTTGAAGGTCCCCTGGGTATCCCAGGTGGCAACATTTGAGAGGACATTCTTGGTGGCTGCACCGTGGCTGTGGAACCCACTCCCGGTAGAGATTCACGTCTCTCCAGATTCACCCCTCCTTCCGTCAACAATGCAAAACCTGGCTGTTTCACCAGGCACTTGGGGGATGGGTGGTGGGTGGGTGGGTTCTTTTGGGTTAAGGGGTGCTTGTTTTTCTTCAGGCCTAGTTATTTGTATGGTTTTTAACTGAAGTTTTATCCTGGACTGTGTTTTATATTTTTGTATTATTTTATTATGGAATGTTCACCACCTCAAGCTGCCATTGGGCAGGAGGGGGTGGGCTATAAATACTAGATAAATAAAAATAAATAATATCTGTTATATGGACTTAAAACTTTCCACAGCAAGGTTTCACTGGGATGAGGATGTCCTAGTCATACTATGCTCCCCTACCCATGCTCCATGTCCCAGGAACTGGGAGAGAATGGCATAAGACATTAATCAGGAAGATGATTCCAAAGGATCCCTTTATCCCACCTGGAAGCCAACGAAAGCAAGTTCTTTTCCTTTGTATTGAAATAATCACAAAGCAGATTTAAGTACCAGATGTAAGGCTGAAACTCGCTTGAGTCTTGCCAGTTCTCGACAAGAATGGGAGTTTTCCCATCTCATTCCCTAAATGAGATGAGACAAAAAAAACACACTCTCACCAAGAACTGGTGAGATTCAAAAGGCTGGGTGGGGGGCTGGGGGACAGGCTTAGGGCACGGGTGGGGGGACAGGCAGGGGCCAGAGATGACTGGGGGAAAGACTTGTGACCTGCCCCCCTGGCCTCTGCTTGCTCCCCCCCGTGCCTGGGAAGGGAAATTCTGGGTGGCGGCCTTGGAATGAGGCTGGGGGGTGGGAGGGGTCAGGAATGGAGTACTTACTTTCTGGAGAGAGTCCCAATCACAATGGCCTCTTTCTGGGCTGGTAAGTATGAAAATAAAAAATAAAAAAGAAGCTGAGCATGCTTAGAAGTGCTTGAAAAATTTTCCACAGTAGAATTGGGACCCTGTTCATTATTAAGCATTGACATAGCACTTTCAGTGTCCTTCCTATGGGCTCCAAGACCAAGGAACAAAAAAAAAGAAAAAAGAAAAATCCTTAAAATCCCATTAATTCCCAGTAACATCAGATCAACAGGACTATTTTTTTAAAAAAGAAAGAAAAAGCAGCACTATTTCCTCATTTCAGAAAAAAATAACCTTTCCCTAAGCATGAGATCACTCAGGGAGAAGGGAAAAATGTAACAAGGCTATCACAACTAAAAAGAGGTACAATTTTCCCTTTCGCAAACACAAAAAACCACACAAAGCTGCATGCAAAGCAACTATTTAAGTTTTCTCACTGCAGCAGAAAGATTGACAATAACAAGTTAGCAAATAATTTTTTTGGAAAAACTTCAGTCCTGCCTGCATTCCCCCACCCCCCCGCCCCTCTACACTGAGTCTAGAAGATATCCCAACCAATTTAATGATCAATATTTTCAAGCATCAGATCAGTTTGAGGGAGGTGAATAAATGAAGTCTTCAGAGGTTTTTTAAAGGTGAGGGGAAGGAGTGAGTTCCACACCGAGCATAGCAAGGACCCAAAATAGCAAAGGCCGAATCGCCCAACAACTTAAGGCATGATGGAGGAATGCCCAAACATGGGTGGTTACTGAACAAACACAGACATCAAAGTGAGGGTCCAGGAGCAGGTCTTCAATATAGTAGGGATGGACAAATGTGGTTCGGAAGTTTGGGGTTCAGCCCGAACTCGGCCTGTTCGGACAACTGAACACGAACACAAACACAAACACAAACTCACCGAACCGAACTCAGATCCGAACACTGAAATGACCAAACACATCGGTAAGTTTGGATCGCGTTCGGTTGAGTTTCGGTGGTTAAAACGTGTTCTGCTGTCAGGTCACTGGAAGGCCAAATGTAGCAGGGAGGGCGAAGTCATCTGACTCAGCTAGGAGCAGACTTCCAGGCACCAGGGGTGGAGGGTTGGAGACTGTCTTGGAGTAGGAGCCAGCCTGCCGAATCACCATCCCTTTTCACCTCAGACCACTGGCTTGGCAGTCTGCGATTGGTCACAGGCTGGGCTGCATGGAGCCAATGGGGCTTGCGGTGAGGTGGGCGCAGCAAGAAACAAAACTGATTGCCTCCCCCCTTCCGAATACCTTCTGAGCTAGTCACAGTTCCTGAACAGCAGGTGTTTCAGTAGGCTCCCTCTCTCCCAGCAGTTTTGTTCTCCTCAATCATATTATCATTTATTTAGCTTACCTTAGAAAGTTTTAGTTGTTGTTTATTGTTTTTATCCCTCCCTGTGTTCCCTGTGTTCAATCTTCCTTCCTCCCTCCCCTCTCCATTGAATCTTTTCCCTCTTCCTCTATATATATTCCATCCATGATTCCCTTCCCTTCCCCTGTTTTTGTAGGATTATTATTAGCTTGATTTTGGTTTTATTTCAGTTTTTTACCCCTCCTTGTGTTGTTTGTGATTCCCCCTCATCCCAGATAGATAGATAGATAGATAGATAGATTGTAGGATAGTAGACAGTTGTAGGAGTTAGTTTACTGATAGAGATAGCATTTATTGATTTAGTTTTTAGTGTTTGTAGGAGTAGTGTGTGTGTGTGTAGTACTTTAATTAATCCATTTAGTTCATAGCATTTAGAATAGTTATTAGTTAATAGTAGTTAGACTGAGTGTGTGTGTGTGTGTGTGTGTATATATAATATTAGTTAAGAAATTTAAATTGAAATATAATTATATATATACATATATAATATATATTAAAATTATTTTGGATGGAGAAATGGAGAAGGAAAGGCGAGGCCGATCTGCTGCCCATAGGGGAGGCAATGGGGCACGTGCCAGAGGTGGGTGGGGCCATGCACGGGGAGCGGCAGCAGGCAGCAGCAGAAGCTAGAGGCAGAGCGCATCACCCCCCACCCCACCCCCACAAACTCAGCAGTCCTGCTTTAGGGCAACAGGCTTCAGTGGCTCTGCATCGCCTCCCGGCAGTGCCCTCCTCCACTGCCACGCAGAGCACTGGAAGGCCTGCAGGACTTGAGGCTCAGGCTGCATCTGTGTCTGTTGCGGGTGGTGCTGGAACAGGTGCTGAGGCTGCTTCTTCTGATGTTCCTCCAGGGCCACCAATGTCTCCCACTGTCAAGGCAATCCCCAGCAGTCCAGAGCTGGTGGATCCCACCCCGGCTGCTAGAGGCAGGGCCCGATCCCTGGGCAATGTCAGTACTAGGGAGAGGAGTAGCAGCAGCAGCACTAGCAGCTACAGAGGGGGCACAGGGAGAATGCCAGCAGCATGGCGGGCATGGGCAGTCTAGCCTCTGGGTCACAGTACTCCCCTTCATGGGACATCACCATGATCACCGGGGACAGTGTGGAAGAGGCAGACAGTGACACTAGTGCCACAGAGGAGATCTCTGTACCCGAGGTGATGTCTGACCCTCCTCCCAGAGTTGCGTCACCACTGCCAGTGTCACGAACATCTCCCCCTCCCAGAAGCGCTGACAGTAGTGTGTCCGCCGGGGCAGGCAAGACAGGAGGGGGAAAAAAATCCTCAGTCTGAGATCATTTTAAGCCAGTGATCCCAGAGAGGTGCAGTGCACGCTGTGCAAGAAGGTGGTGAAGCGCGGGCAGGTGCTTACCAACCTTGGCACAACTGCAATGGCCAGGCACCTCAAGGCATGCCACAGTGCTGTGTGGCTGAGAGGGAAGGGGGGGAAGTGGATGCCAGCGGGTTCCCAACTCCAGCGTCCAGTCGCCTGGCTCATTCAGCGGGGCAGCGTCCTGCACCAGCTGCTGCTGCCTCTACCAGCAGAAGCAGTATGGGGGCAGAACAACAGCAGGAGCCTCCCCAGCAGTGTCGTCAGTCCACCATGGAGGAGGTGGGGTGGGGGGATGTGTCAAGTCCATCAGCAGGGCACCGTGGCACAGGCTTCCAGGAGAAAAGCAAGCGCCTGTTGGCTGAGATGATTGCCCTGGATGGCCAGCCCTTGTCCATTGTGGAGGACAAGGGCTTCCAGCAGGTGATTGGGTTCCTGACCCCCAGCTTTAAGCTGCCTTCCTGCTCCATCCTGAGTCAGACTGTGGTGCCACAGCTCTATAGGGCTTTGAAGGAGTGGGTGAGGGAGCAGCTTGCAGGAGCTGGGAGGGCAATGGTCCACTTCACCATGGACCTGTGATCTGCCAGAAACTCCCAGCATGCCTACATGGCGGTGACTACACACTGGTGGAAGGACACAGAGGCAGCGCTCGGCAGTGGCAGGAGGGGACCTGAAGCAGGGTATAGGTGGGCCCTGCTTCAGGCCCAAGTTATGGACAGCTCCCACACCACAAGGAACCTTGAGGCAGCCCTGGCCACCATGGTGAGGGAGTGGGTCACGCCAGGTGCGGCCTTCACCAAGGGATGTGTGGTCATGGACAACGCGGCCAATATCCTTAAGGCAGTCCATGACGGGGGCTTCACAAGCATCCCTTGCACCACACACACCCTCCAACTGGTGGTCAAGGATGCTCTGGGCTGGGGGGATAAGGGAATTGGACCAGGCACCCTTAGCTCCCTGGTCGAGCGGGGGAAGAAGCTGGCGGGCTTCTTCAACCGGAGCGTGAAGGGAAGCGAGCTCCTCCGGGAGAAGCAGGCCGAGCAAGGGTCCCAGATGCACTCCCTTATCCAGGATGTCTCCACCCAGTGGAACTCCACCTTCCTGTTGCTTGAGTGGCTTCTTGAACAGAAAGCTGCACTGCATCAGGTGGAACTGGAGACAGCCATCAATGCACCTCCAGGGTACAACAGGGAGGAATGGGAGATTATATCCTGGGCATCATGGAGACATTGAGCAGCTCCACTGACACCCTCAGCCAGGTGACCCCGCTGGTGGTGCATAGTCTCCACAGCAGCCTGGATGAGATTCTGGGGGCAGGGGGCCGGATCGTGGCCCTCAGGGCAGGAAAAGGCAATTGAACTTGCTCAGAAGTTGAAGGTGGACCTGAGTGCACGCTTCGACGAGCTCCTGTGCTGGGAGGAATATATCCTGGCAGTCATGATGGACCCCAGGATCAAGGGCAGCATGGCACGTGAGACAGTGAGAGGGTGTTCTCCATCGCGGGGGGCATATGTTCCCCGTATCGCCTGAGACTGGGGGCCAAGTTGGTGCAGCAGTTGCTCTTTCTGAAGGTGAACCTTCTGCTGCTGGGATTCCCTGAGCTGCCCCTGGACAAGGAGTGATGATGCAGTGGCACACGCCGTCCATCCCATGCCAAGGGCAGTCTTGGGACAGGGCTCCTCCTCCTCAATCTGGGATAGGGCTACTGCTCCTTTTTTGCTGCTGAGGTGCTGTCCCTCCCTCCTAATGCCTGGCACCCGCCCTGCCTCTCTCTCTCTCATACTAGACGGTCTTGGCTACCTTATCTGACTGACCTCAGGACGCAGGGTGGCATTGGGAAGCAAACTGTAAGCCTGCCAATGTTCCAGCCTGCCTGCCTTACTGACTCTCTTGCAATGATGCCTGTCTGCTCGTCCTGCTTGTCGCCAAGCTCAAAGCATGCATCAGTCCTGCCTCCCATGCCAAGGTGCCTGTCTTCCCAACCAGGTTGTCTAGCTAAAAGCCTGCCCATGCCCAAGCCCGTCTGCCCTACTGCCTCTCATGCCATGCTTCCTTCATGCCCACCCAGGTTGTGAAGCTTGAACTGTGCCTCAGTCTGCCTGACTGCCGCTCATGCCACACCACCTGATTGCCTGGCCTGCCCCATCAACCAATGTCTACTGCTGCTAGTGCCAGTGGCACTAGTTATTCCACCGCATGACAAGAGGCAGCCACTCCAGCCCCAGGACCCGCCATCAGTGTCCTGGGGCCAGGTTACAGGCAGGGAGGGCTGTGGTCAAGATCTACACGCTGCCACCTTAGCCCCGGGACTCACCGTGATTGGTCTGGGGCCATCATTCCTTGCACATTCCAATGTCATTCCACCGCATCAAGAAACAGCCACACCAGCCCCAGGAGCTGCCTCCAGTGCCTTGGGGCCAAGTTACAGTCAGAGAGGGCTGTGGCCAAAACCCAGAAGCTGCCACCTTAGCCCCGGTACCCACTGTGATGGGTCTGGGGCCATCATTCATTTCACACTGCACTGTCATTCCACCGCACCAAGAAGCAGCCACTGCAGCCCCAGGACCCGCCACCAGTGTCCTGGGGCCAAGATACTATCAGGGAGGGCTGTGGCCAAGATCTACACGCTGCCACCTTAGCCCCGGAAACCACCGTGATGGGTTTGGGGCCATCATTCATCGCACACTGCGCTGTCATTCCACCACATTGAGAAGCAGCCACTCCTGCCCCAGGACCCACCACCATGGTCCTGGCCAAGATGTACAAGCTGCCACCTTAGCCCCAGGACCCACCGTGATGGGCCTGGAGCCATCATTCCTTGCACATTCCAATGTCGTTCCACCGCACCAAGAAGCAGCCACTCCTGCTCCAGGACCAGCCCCAGGGGCTCTGCCTGCCCCTCCCCTTCCCAAGCACCAGCCGGTCCCTTCACAACAACACCTGCCTATCTCTTTGGATCAACTGTCTAAGATCCTTGGCCTACATGCTATCCGCAGCAAGGGTTCTGTACCTTGGCCACCAATGTCTGCTTCTTCCAGTGCCAATGGCCCCCAGGCCAGGCCTATATGCTGTCTGTGCCATGATGCCATGGCATTAAGAAAGAGCTGCTGCTGCCAGAACTATATGCTGTCTGCACCAAGTTTTCTGTGCCCCAGGTTGCCGCCAAGCTCAAAGCATGCCTCAGCCCGCCTTCCTGCCTCTCATTCTAAGGTGCCTGTCTGCCCACCCAGGTTGCTGCTGAGAGAAAGAGAGAGAGAAAGTCCACCCACTGCTTTAAGGAAAGACAGACATGATCCCACCCATGTTGTCACTGGCACTATATGGACAGAGCGAGAGAGAGACAGAGAGGTTCCCATTCCCAGCTAGAACTAGGGAGATGAGAGTTAGAGGGGGAGAGCTAGGTATATCCTGGCTGCCACCAGCCGGAACCAGTAAGAACTCCCATCTGTACTCATGCGCCCATTAATGCCCATTGCCCACATCCAGCACACAGCAAACCTACCATAATGATATGGAATAAACCCACAACATATTATATGTGCCTGCCTGCCGGCCAGTGCCTTCCTACATGCGTCCCTGTACCTACCTGCTGCCCTGCTACCACCTATTGCCTGATCAAATGAACTGTGCCCCATAGGCTTTAGGCTGTCATTCCACTATCCATGATTCAGTCATGCCCGTCCATCTCAGGGACCATCAACTAGATTATGGGACCATCATTCCAGTCACTGGGGGCGGCATTCCATTCCATTGCATCCAGAAGCCCAGTTCCTACACATCCACCTGTCCCCCTTCCCCAAAAGTCTACTCCTCTGTCTTCACCCACCCACGGATGTGCGCTGAATCTGGCTGCTGAAACAGAAGACCCTTCGACCACCAGCTCCAGCCGCCTGCTGCCTGCTGCCGAGGAGCCTGTCTCTCTTTCTCTCTGTCACACCTACCCACACAAACACAAGCCCTGCACCTCCTGGTGGGCTTTCTGCTAGTTGAGACCCTGTTTCTGGCACAGCACATCTTTGTGTTAATAACTATGCTAGTAATGCTACATGAGGTGGCAGGTGCTGCTGGAAAGGATCGACTAGCTGTATGAGATTCTGCCACCTGCCAGCCAGAACTTCAGCACATAGGGATAAAAGAGAGGACAGGCAAAATGAAGCTTGTAACAATAAATGTAAAAACTTTACTTAAAACTATTTACAATACAAGAAAACAACAACAACAACATTTAATAAAACAAAAGCAAACATGTAAAGGAAACTTATTAATTAAACTGAGAGTCACTAGTCTCTGCTGCCACTGGGCCTGTCCCTCGGTAATTGGGGGAGAGGCAACAGGCCTCGGGGTGACTCACAGTCCTGAGGGCCAGCCACCATGGAGGGGCCCACCACACCATTGTCCACGGCATACTCCTCCACCTCTGTGAGCTCATTATGCCACCTGGAGAGCGCCTGGTGGTAGAGCTGCACGTGGCGCAGCTTGACAGAGACATATTGGCCATATGCGACCACCTTCTACTGCTCCACCTGGACCGCCTGCAGCTCCACCATCATGCACTTCTCCAGGTTGGCAGAGGAGCGCTGAACCTCCTCCACATGGCCCTGGGTGCTCCGCCGCAACCTGGCTTGAAGGGACTTGACCTCTGCGTCCTCCGGGATACTGGGGGTCTCCACGTCGACGCTGGAGGCAGGGGGAGGGGAAGGGCTTATATGCCTCCTTTTGCTGGTTGCCTTCCCCCCCTTCTTCTGGCACTGAGGCTCCACGGGTGCCACTCCTGAGTCCTCCTCACCTGCCCACCTCACTTTCAGGCTGTGCCTCTGCTAAATGTGCATGATAAGCCCTGACGTGGTCCCCTCCCTCTGGTGCCGGAATATTTTTTGGCAGATCTAAAAAGAGCAGAAAAAGATAGGAACATAAGAAGTGCCATACTGTGTCAGACCAATGGTCTGTCGAGCCCTGCCTGCATTCTGTCTCCACAAGTGGGTGGACTGGGTGGTCATCCAATCTCTCTCTGCAGGGGACTTCCATTCCTAACAGGTCATAGGGCAATTCATTCCCTGTTATTCCAGTCCCCATGCCATACCTTACATGTGGAAGTTCTGTCGCCTTTGTGGTAGAACCGCCAGACATCCGACACCTGGTGCCGAATGTCTGGCAGTGACACTTGCAAGCTCTGCCTAGGGGTCTGCGAGTCCTCACCCTCACCCTTGGCCTGGTCCTGGCAGCAGGACTGGCCCCGGGGCTGGAATCCGATTCCTCTCTGAAATGGGAACACATAAGAACACCAAATAAATATCATGCATTTATGATGATGACTCTAGTACTCCCTCCTTGGGGTGCTAGGGATGGCAACTAGAAAAAGCAGTAAAGCACGTGCAAATCCTGCCCTACCAGGGGTGCTAGGGGATGCTAGATATTGCAACTAGAAAGTTCCTGGCTGGCATGTGAAAATCCTGCCCTACATGGGGTGCTAGGGATGGCGACGGGAGATATGACCCTGGCTGGAGGAAAGAGACTGCCCTTATTTGGGGGTACATAGGGAATGGGATGGCAACTGGAGAGTGGAGACTCTTGCTAGTCTGGCACATGTTTGGGTGGGGTGCTGCTCGTGCCAGAGCCCCCCACACTACAGTACCCTCTCTCTCTGTGGCAGACTTCCGCTGCCACCCGCTGTTGCCCAGTTTGTGCCTGACTGATGCCCACCACCCACGCACCCACCCGCATGCCAGTGAGTTAACTCTAACGGATAGAGTCTTTCTTGTCTTAAAAGTAAAAAAAAAAGTTTACAAACCTGGCAGGGGTGGCAGTACTTCCAGAGCCATCCGCTTCTTCCTCATCCAAGGAGGAAGCCACCGGCAGTGCCACGGGAGGTGTAGCAGGGGCAGCGGCCTCGACTGCTACCTCCTCCTCCTCCATCGGCAAATTGGCCCCCAGATGGGGGTTCCGCACTACAGCCTTGTTCATTTTCTTTTAAACAATCACTCACACCCAAAACAGTCATCCACAACACACACCAACCATCCAAACACACAGCACAGCCAAACCCAACACAATCACAGTAAAACACAAGAACCGAGCAGCCACCAAGTCAAACACACACTCACTCACCACACAGCTCTGCACGCACTCGAATTTCCAGTTTCTAGCGCGATTTATGGCTTCCTGGAACGTGCTCTCATGTTATTTTTTGGCTGAACGCCGAACGCGAATGGCCAAACCCGAACTCAGCGAACCACCCAAACGGCCGAACCTGAACACACGTACCGAACGTGGCTGAACCAAATGGCCAAGCCCGAACTGCGATCTGTTCACCCATCCCTACAATATAGATCTGGAAAAGATCTCACAGGAATTGTTTGAGGTGTACTAAACTCCTGATGTCTATTTGCAGAGGTGCATTTCCCAACCATGTTCCAGGATGAATTTTACAGTTTCTCTCTTTGGTACACCAGGAATGTGATGGAACATGACTGTAGTACACACAGGGGGCATCCTGGTCAGCCTGAAATCCTGGTTTCAGGCAGACCTGGAACATTATGTTAGTTGTCACCTTACAACTGGGGTGTAGAAACTTTTCCATTCAGGGGGCCTCTCTGTAAATTAGTAGAAGTTCTTCTGGTTTCCACATTGAACAGGTGCGGGGAACTAGAGGTCCTGGGGCCAAATGCTGCCCATGACAAGATTTTATGTGGCTCCTGTCTGGTTCCTTGATCTGAACTAGGGCTTAAACTCACCCTCATGTTCTCGTTATATCTCGGTGAGAATTGGCTTCTCCCTGGGATTTGTGAGAACAAGTCAAGAATCAGCTGATTCTTGACCCATTCTTTTGTGAAATTCTTGTGGCAAAAAACTGGCACTGTGTATGCGCAAAAGGCCGCTGCGGCCATTTCTGCGCATGTGAGGCCCCTGGTGGCCCTTTTGCACCATTTCCCAGCCTTTCCTGCTTTGTTGTGATTGAATGGGGGTGCTGGCTCTTTCGGCCCTCCAGCCAGGCTGATTATCTGGGCAGCACCATAGAGGACTACAGGAAGTCCACGAGCCCCCGCCTCCAGTGCCTCCTCTGCTCTGAACTGGGGTGCCGTACTGGAGGCAATTTTCCTGAAGCCCTACCAGCCCACATGTGCAGTGCATCCCAGGGGAGCCTTCTGTCCCCTTCTTGCTGCCATTCCCATTATCTGCTTTACCATTAAATCAGGCACATGCGTGGAAGGCAGAAGCAGAGAGCAGTGAGCACCCTTCTGTGCATGTGCCTGCTCTCATGGTAATATAGGGAGCTCAGGGAATGCAGGACACCACCTCTTTCTGACCCACCAACCTTGACAGGTCATCCAATGGAGAAAATTGTCAAATTGTAAAATTTCAAAGCAGGAAGACAACTGGGAAAAGTTTGAAAACTTTTAGTTGCTTACACTTTTATTATTGATGAAATTTTATGGACTCAATTTGTGTAGAATAAATCGGCCAGCAATTTCCCACTTTCCACATCAAGATCCTAGTGAAAGAGCAGCAGGCATGTTCCCACTTTGGTGTTTTCAGGTACCATGTGCTATAGTTTATCACCATGGATTATACAGGAAGTAGAGTATCTCTCCAAATCTCCCCATTTGTGGAGACTTGATGCAACTCCCCTGTTCGTCTCAGTCTCTTAGGAGAGAGTGGGAAGTCCCTTATGTGACTCCTCATCTTCTACTAAACCCATGTCTCTTTGAAAATTCCCTATCAGTCTTTCCAGACCCCAAACTTAATGCCAAAATTAATTCTGAATCTATTCCCTTCCCAAACTCAAGATAGAGTGTGGTTGCCATGTTGGTCCCAAATGACAGAGAAACCAAGTAGTTTGAATGATATCTTTCATTGGACCAACTATTGTTGTTGGAAATAAGCAAGCTTTTGGGTCACACAGGGTCCTTCAGGGAAGGGAACCCAAATATTATGAGGAAAGGCCCTGTGTGGCCCAAAAGATTGCTTATTTCCAACAGCAACAGTTGGTCCAATAAAATATATCATTCTAACCACTTTCTCTCCCCAGTCTCATGATTTATTTTGTGCAGTCATTGATCTTTTACAGACTAGTTTCTCAGGACTCCAGAATAGCTGTCCTTTTTTGTGCCTGTTCAGAATTTCACTAAGAACCCTAGCCAACCCCAAGAGACAGGGAACTTTAAAAAAAAAAATTGTCAGGAAGCAAAAATATCTCCCAATCTCTTTCCCAAGATTTAGAGTTAAAAGCATGTCACCATTTTCACTGTGAAGCTGTGTTTTCAAAGGTTTATTCTTTTTAGTTAAAATTTCCCCTAGGCTGAGACTTGGCATGCAGGTTTTCAGTCCAGATGGGGAATTATTATTATTTTTTAAAAAAAAACTAAAATGTCATTCATTAGAAATGAGCACATAAAATGTTTATAGTTTCAAACAGTTTTGTTCTCAAATCTCCAGAACAAAAGAGTAGTTGCTTAAAAAAAATATTTTAAAAAAATAATCCTCCCAATTCACAGGCCAATAGTTTTTACACCAGATTGGTGCCCTTTGGGGTTTTGAAATTGACTTTAATAATAATGACAAGTTTAAAATTACCAAGGTGACTACAGTGAAGTCATATCCCCTACCAGCTGCCCAGAATACTGACTCCCCAATACTATTCCCTTTTTCCTGCCTACGCAAGAGACTATTATTTATTTATTTATTTATTTATTTTACCTTTAAATTGAAGAAATGTCCAAAATGATGTGGTCATTCCCTAACAGAAAGGTGCATACACAATGATTTAGCTTTACGTTTGAATATCTTGTCATTGTGTAACCCACAGAGCTGATCTGGTCCTTCATGTATCCTCCTTGATTAATTTCAGTTACTTCAATAACTTAAGTGTAATGCATTCAAAAATGCCAAGTTCCCTGCAAGGACAATTACCTGAGGCCCAATCTGTCCAAAACTCACTTGCATTGAGTTCAGTACTATGGAGTGCTGACATTTTAGCACTGTAGACCACTTAAATATGTGCTTAAAGCTAACTAAATGAGTTGTCCAGCTGACTTTAATGTTTACAAGCTTAAATTTACACAAATGCTTGTAGGATCAAAACCACAGAACAGAGTAATATGATGCCATGAAAAATGATGTCATCAACCAGAAAAATATTCCGATAACAGCATAAATTCATAATGGGAGAACCGATCCAATTGAAGACTTGCTGGCATGCCCACAGCTGTTGCATCTGAAACCATAGCCAATGGCAGTTGTAGTCCATGCCTCTTCTTTTGATAGTTTAATCTGAATCTGTTCAGTTCGAAATTCACTTTGAAATTCTGCACAGTACTCTGTGGTGCAAGAGTTCCCAAACAATGAGTTGAGACTCCAGGAGGGATCATGCCATCTGTGGACCTGATCCTGATCTTGACTGATTTTCATATGCTTTGCATTTTTTGGAGTGTTTTTAAATGGGGCGCCTCCACGGATGGCCCCCCACTGTCCATGTGGCAAACCACTCATTTAAACTAGTACGTGGGGAGACGCACTTCCAAGGATTGCAGACAGAGCACTCTGGGAAAATAATGAGTGCCCCATGCAGGCCACGGTGGCTGCCTCCAGGGATGAGGCAGCCATATAGGAAGGTGCCTGTGTGAAGGTTTCCCACATGCTTCCCATGTGTGAACACCCCACACCTGTCCCATGCAGCAGCCAGGGACACTCCTCCCTGCTGCTCTCATTTAAAAACACCCTTTGTTGCTATCTGGGGTTACATTTAGGTCTTGAAGCAGGGCCACACCTGCAAATAGATTAGGAACCACTGCTATCATGCATCTGTCTGCATTTCTTTCTCTCCTGCAGCAGTTGTTCCCATTTATCTAAATCAATAAAACAAGCTTTCAGAGGCTAGTTCACAATATCCTTGTAATAGGAATGGGCGAACAGATTGCAGTTCGGGTTTGGTCTGGTTCAGTTCGCCCGTTCAGTTCGGCCGATTTGTTTGGTCACCTTGTTCAGGTTTGGCCTTTCGGTTCAGTCGTGTTCGGTTCGGTTCGGGCGAGCAGAAAAAGGCTCTCTGTGCAAGGAATGAAGGTCCCAGACCCATGATGGTGGGGCCTTGGACTAGAGTGTCAGCTTCTAGATACATATTGGCCACAGCCCTCCCTGCCTGTAACTTGGCCCCAGAACCCTGACGGTTTGTACTGAGGCTGGTGTGGTTGTTTCTTGTTGCGATGGAATGATATAGCCTCTGTGAGAGGAATGATGACCCGACCCATGATGGTGGGTCCTGGGGCTAGAGTGGCAGCTTCTAGATACTGGCCACAGCCCTCCCTGCCTGTAACTTGGACCCAGAACCCTGATGGGAGTGATGGCGGGTTCTGGGGCTGGAGTGGCTGTTTCTTGGTGCAGTGGAATGACATCGCCTCTGTGCGAGGAATGATGGCCCCAGACCCATGACGGTGGGGTCCTGGGGCTAGAGTGGCAGCTTCTAGATACATATTGGCCACAGCCCTCCCTGCCTGTAATGTAGGCCCCAGAACGCTGATGGTGGGTCCTGGGGCTGCAGTGACTGTTTCTTTTTATATATATATATATCTCTACATTAATCTAACTGCTATTAACTATTCTAAAACCTTTGAACTACATGGAATATCCTAATAATTAACTACAAAGGCCTTGTCCTACAAACACACTGTATCTCTATCTATCTCTATAACTAATCTAACTACTATGTATATCTATCTATCTATCTATCTATCTATCTATCTATGCACAATATTACACAGGGGGAAACACAAAGAACACAGGTAGGGGTACAAAACTGAAATGAAAATCAATCTAATAATAATAATAATAATAATAATAATTAATTAATAATCCTATTCTAAATAAATCCAAAACTTAAAACAGGGGAAGGGAACCAGGGATGGAATAAGAGGGAGAGGGAAAGGATTCAATGGAGGGGGGAGGGAGGGAGGAAGATTGAACACAGGGAGGGGTAAAAACAAAAAATAACACCTAAATCTATCTAATATAATCTAAATAAATGATAATATGGAGGTAAATGGGTTGGATGGGTGAAATAGGAGGAGGATGGCAATGGATTAGGAATAGGAAGGAACAAAAACTGCTGGGAGAGAGGGAGCCTTCTGAAACGCCTGCTGTTCAGGAACAGTGACTAGCTCAGAAGGTGTTGGGAAGGGGGGAGGCAATCAGTTTTGTTTCTTGCTGTGCCCGCCTCACCGCAAGCCCCATTGGCTCCATGTAGCCTAGCCCATGGCCAATCGTAGACTGCGAAGTCAGTGGGCTGAGGCAAAAAGGGATGGTGATTGGGCAGGCTGGCTGCTGTTCCAAGCCTCTTCAGCCCTGGTGCCTGGAAGTCTGCTCCTCAGCTGACTCCCCCTCCCTGTCACGTTTTGCCTTCCAGTCACATGTTTTTGCCACCCAAACTCACCCAAATGCGATCCGAACTGACCCAACTGTTCGGTCTTTCGATCTAGTTCAGTTCAGTCAGTTCATGTTCGGATTTTGGTTCGGGTTCAGTCGTCCGAAAAGGCTGAGTTCGGGTCGACTCCGAATTTCCGAACCGCGTTCACCCATCCCTACCTTGTACCTCTGGAGAGGTCTTCCTCATATTAAGCCTTTTGGTCTGGCCATTGATTTCAATGGACATTGGATCAGACCAATCAGACCATTTTCAATTGATTTCAGTGGAACAATTTTTGTCATTCACTAAGTGCTGAGCAAGATTCTAGCATTTCTTTTCATGAAATGAAGGATAACTCCATTCCAATAAACTCATTTCATCCAATCTTCTTTAAAAAATAATCTGGATTATTTACATTCCATAGAGTGAACAGTGCTAACTGCAGTTGTTGCAATTTTAACAGTACAAAATACAGAAAATGAAAGGAAAATAAGGTCATTTATGAACACTAGTGGTATTAAATATCTATTTAATAACTAAACAACTATAACTATAATAACTTACTGGTCAAACACAGAGGATTTGCATAGTAAAAATCTTTATGGAAACTGTTTATTTCTTATGCACAATGGGCCTATGTCAGCAAAGTATCTAACCCATTTTCTCTCACTTTGCTTTTTAAAATCTCATTGAAGGCAATGAGGCTCTTAATGGGCTGAACGTGCCTTTTGCGCAAACCATTTTGCAATTGTAAGGCCTAAATGTGTATGTATATGCCCTGTACTTTTTAAAATTATTTTTAAGTGTGCTGATACCTGCCTTGAAAGTGAATAATGTACAGAGTTAAACATGTATTAAAAGTAAGTTAGCATAATAGATATATAGCTGTTTTGTTGATTTTTTACCAAATCAGCAAAATTTGCTTTTTAAAAATGTATACAGATTAAACTTTAAACAGTTCTATTTTATTTTATTTCATTGTTGGAAAGACTTTGTAATTCAAACACATTCAATTTATATTGATCTCGATTTTAGCAACTCAAGAAAATACTTACATGGTCTATAACATTGTTAAGCATCACAAATAAAATTAGAAAATGTGTATCATTACTTCTGTAGGTTGTAAATTAGATGACTCGCTGGGTAGGGGAAATTACTCCATGGCTATTGGCTTGATCATAATTTAAATTATAAACTGATGGTTTTGTCATGTTTCATGTCACAAAATTCACGATCTGTCACTAGATTATAGAGTTTTCACTCACAGAAGCATTACATAAAGAATGCAAGGAGCGAATTTGTCTGGAAAATATCATTTGAGTCAGAGAAACTGGCTGTTCTCCAAATTATAGCTATATTTGGTCTCACAGTAGTTACCAAACATTTTGCCTTCATGGTCCCATTTTCAGACTTAAAATAGCGCCTGACAGCAGCACCAACGTGCAATGGGTTTCAAATATCAATCACGATTGTAGGATGATCAGCATATGATGTGATAACATTTGAGGTCCCTTCCCAACTCACAGTTTAGGAATTTCTGCTGTCTCAGGAACAGGCTGTAAGTCTTTGTGTTACCACTCTCCATGTCTACCATTAACTTATTATAAGGCACTTTGTCTTAAATCTGGTATTGAGGGCAAGCTTCTGTTGCAAATTGGGATTTTATAATTTAAACAATATTCAACAATCAAAATAATAAGTAATATATTATATAGTATTTCTGAAGATCACTTCTCCAGTACAAAATCTTAAACTTTATAAATTGCCCTCAGCCATAAAAGGGGAGGAGGGGTTTGTGGATGGAGGGGCACCCTGCTCTGCTTCCTGACCTTTGGGTGGGGGGAAGGGGAGCACAGGAGGCCAGCTAATAGGCTGCCTGACCGGGAGGGAGATATTTCCTGGGCTTGGGGTTCACATGGTGCTCAGAGCCAATCAAGAGGCTCCTTCCCCTCCTGGTTGGTCTGAGGCAGTCTGTCGGTGGCTGGAAGAGAGCGCGGCAGCAACCTGAGGCTCTCCTTTATCGTTGGTTTTTCCAGCTGTCTTCTGCGTCAGGGCTCACTGGCAACGTTGGAAGGCTTTGGAGGCCAGGTTTCCTCCTCAACTTTTCAGAGCAGTATTGATTGGGGGGAGAGGTTGGTTTCCCCCCTTGGTTTGTGAGTGTGGGAGGGGTTAGGTTTTTCCCTCAGTGTGTGAGGAGGGGAGGGCCTGAGGTTTTCCTCAGTGTGTGAGGGGTTTTCTTGTTCTTTTCCCTCAACATGGTTGGCAGAGGGAGAAGAAGTGTAAGAAGGCTCCCAAAGAGGCCCAATGTGGTTCAGTCAGGGGTAGGGGCCTTACCAGTGGCAGATCCTCTGTTAGGGGGGCTTTCAGTAGGGGAAGGGGTCCCCTCTTAGGGATGCCCGAGGAGGAGCTAATGGTGCTTATATGTTTGGTAGTTTATTTATTTATTTATTTATTTGCTGCATTTGTACCCCACCCCTCCTGAACACAGCTCAGGGTGGCTTCCAATCATAAAACAACAATATAAAACAGTCTAAAACACATAAAATACCATTCAAAAAATATTAAAAATAAACAGGGCCTGGGATATAAAACCAATTAGGATGGGGGAGATAAAAAATCAACTACCCACCCCCTCCCCAAAGGCCCAGGTGAACAGCCAGGTCTTGCATCTTCACCAAAATACCAACAGGCTTGGGGCCAGGTGGGCCTCCTCTGGTTGGGAGTTCCAGAGACATGGTCCAGCCACCGAGAATGCCCTCTCCATTGTGGCCCCCCGCTTAACGCGGTGGACCTCCAAGAAGGCACCCCCGGCAGACCGAAGGAGCTGCTCCAGGGTGCGGAGAGTGAGGAGGTCCCTGAGGTATGAGGGGCTGAGACCGTGAAGGGCTTTATAAACCAATAACAGCACCTTGATTCTGGCTCGGCACGCTATTGGCAACCAGTTCAGAGCCTGGAGCACTGGTGTTATGTGCTCCCGGCAACCCATCCCTAAAAGGAGATGGGCCACCACATTCTGCACTAGCTGGAGCCTCTGAACCAGGCACAAGGTAAGCCCTACGTAGAGTGCATTGCAGTAGTCCAGCCTCAAGGTGACGAAAGCATGGACGAGGGAGGCCAGGTCCGAGCTGGAGACGAACGGACGCAGCCTCCGCACCAGACACTACTGGTGAAAGGCAACCTTAGCGACTGCCTCCACCTGCTGCTCTAGGCGGAGATCCGCGTCCAGCACCACCCCCAGACTCCGGACCTGTTGAGCTATAGGAGGGAGAACCCCCCCAATAAGGGGGGAAGACACATCCCTCGCTCTCCCCACCACCATCACCTCTGTCTTATCGGGGTTGAGCTTCAGTCTGCTTTGCCACAGATTGAGTGGATTGGGTTAGTCGCTGGATTGGGTGACAAGTCACGACATTTGGTGGTATTGGGCAGGTCCCCCATGTCCTTTGGGGAGGGGGTGGCTTCCTCAGTCCCCACTGTTCAGTTGGCCCAGTCATCTCTTTTTTGTGAGGCTGAACCTGGGGCTCTTCTACCCTGGCATAGTTGAACAGGAGGTGCTGGGACTGCCTTCATCTCTGGGCCCTGCCCTTGTGAGACTGAGAGGGCACCCCCTCCTCATCTCAATATGAATGAGGTGGGCACGCTTGCCCCTTGCAGGGCTGGGCACCTGCTTGACTTGGAGGGTGGATTGACAACGGGCTCCAGCCTTAGTGAAAGATGAGGTTTTGCCAGCTGGTGTGAGTGGTGGGGTGCTGCAGTCCCAGCAGGTGGGGCCTGGCTCTATTTGGGTGCAGGGTGGAGAAGGGCTGAGTGGGAGTTGAGCCAGTTCTTCAGTCTGCATTCCCTGGGATGTCTGGTGCAGGCTGGGCTGCCCCCTCTAGTAGGGAGGGTTCTCAGGGGGACCCAGCTGTGAGTGCCCCTTCTGGTTGTTCCCAGCCTGGGGCTTCCGCCCATGGACAGGGTGAGGGTGTCCCCAATGCCAGCCCCAGGCATGTGCCACATGTGTGGCCACACATTAGGAATGGGCGAACAGAATGCGGTTCAGATGTTCGGTCGTTCGGTTTGAAACCTGAGTTCGGGTTCGATGGTTCGGTTCAGCTGAGTTCGGGTTTGCTGAAGTTGGCCGAACAGTCAAAAATAGCATCATTGAAACTGAAACCGAAATGAAACCAAAACCGAAACTTGACCAAAACCAAAACTTTATTATTATTTTTTGCCCTGAAAAGACGTTTTTCCTGCCCCCGAACTCATCCGAACACAACCAAACTGTTTGGTCATTCGAGAGTTCGGTTTGGACATTTAGTTCAGACATCCGGACAGACCGAGTTCGGTCCAAACTCCGAACATCCGAACCGCGTTCATCCATCCCTACCGCACATGTCCCTACGGCCAGCTGGGGCCCCGCACTTGCCTGGCTGGGTGGCAGCCTGAAGCCAGCTTCTCTCCCAATAAGTGATTCTTCCTCCCATCCCTGGTTTCAGACCCCATCCCTCACTTGCCTCTCCCTCCTAGTAGTGCTGCAGCATCAGCAGCAGCAGTGGGGACACCTGATCAGACTGGGAGATAAGGCTGCTTGTTTAAAAACAGTTCCTCCCTATGAGCTGATCAGAAGGTTGTAGCCTTGTAAAGAACGTTCTTTGAGATGGCTCCCAACATTCTCACAACTGGGTTCTTCATGCTCACACTATTCAAATAATAGACCACATGATGGTCTCGAGCTCCTCTAGTATAAAAAGCACTCTCCCCCTCAGAATGACAGTTCCTTTCTAGAAACATAAGAAAGAATTCCATGTGGGGCTTGAAGGGTGGGTGTTGTGAGAATGTTTGGAACCATCTCAAAGAACCTTGTTTACACGGTAGCAACCTTCTGTTCTTCTTTGAGTGGCTCCTCACATGATATTTTTACATGGCTCCACTGGGTGGGGAGTCCGTGGGCACGCCAGTGCATGGATGGGGCATGCACACGGCTGCATGCGCATCCCCAATCACCCACCACTCATCCACACCCACATAGTAACCACCGTTTCCCCTGGTTGCTCCTTGCGTGGGGACAGGTGGGGGGGTGAGTGGGGATGTGTGTTAGGCAGGTGCGCATGCACCCCCACTCACCATGGGCACATGCACCACATCATTTGCACGGGGTTCCCACACCCATGAACACACAGAAATCTGCGTGTTCTTGGCTGGGAGAGGCCCGTATAAAAAGGGCCACATTCTCACAACTGTCTTACTTATACTATCTTAGGTAGGAATTTAGGATTTAAAGCAATATCTATTCTGTCTTGGAAAATAAATCTGCAAATATGATTCTGAGGTTATTATGGCTGCTATTTCATTAGCTCTTCTTAATGAAGTTATTGCCAACAGGAATACTGTCTTTAAACCCGCACCCATAACCAGTTCATTTGTGCCCCCATATAATCCATGCTGCCCCGTGGGCACAAATTAAATGGTTATTGGTGGGGGCAGCGTGAATTGATTATATGGGGGTGGGGGCACAAATGAACTTGTTATGGGGTGGGGGCAGCGTGAACTGATTATGGGGCACAACTGAACTGGTTATATGTCTCTTTTCATGGCATAATGCACTTAATAAGCTAGCTGCATTTTGGGTGTCTTGTGCATGTGATAGCACCACCTCTGCACTGGCCGCCCTGCATGCATGCACAAGGCACAGGCAGCACCGGCAGCAAGAAGCAACAGGCCCTGGAGGCCAGACTGGCTAAGCTCACCCCCTCCTCCAGTAAGACAGTGGACGCAGTCAGTCTCTCTGTGCCTGCCTCACTGCCCGCTTGGCTGCCCCTGCAGTGGAACCACTCCTGGGGAGTGGTGGTAGATACTCGGCTGGGGAGGTGGGGGGAGGGGAGCATTGGGAGGCCATGCTTGTCTATGACCGCTTGGCTGAGCGCCAGGTAAAACAGCCAAAAGGTGCCAAACAAGGGGGGGTGGGGCAGGGAAGAAGCACTGGGAGGCCATGCTTCTCCATGGCTGCTCGGAGGGGTGGAGAATGAGAATCCTTCCTGTCCAGAGGGAGTAAGTTTTATGTACATTTACACATTTGCATAATTAGGTTGGGCCTAATTATGCAAATTAGGCCCTGCAGAGTGGTGGTAGACGCTCGGCTGGGGAGGTGGGGGGGGGGAAGCATTGGGAGGCCGTGCTTCTCCATGGTTGCTTGGAGGGGTGGAGAAGGGGAATCCTTCCTGTCCAGAGGGAGTAAGTTTTATGTAAATTTATACATTTGCATAATGAGGTGGGACCTAATTCTGCAAATTAGGCCCCACACAAAGACTTCGCACATGGCCTCACAAACCCTGGGGCCGGCCCTGGGTGTCCCTGTGGTTTTCCAGCATTGTTAGAGTGGTGGATGTTCTTCTTTTCCCCAGTCTGGGGTTAGTTTTCAAAGCAGCTCCAGGTTTTCTGCCTTTCCGTGGCAGGGGATGTCTGCTGTGCCCCTTCTTGCTGCTGCCAGAACTGGGAGTTTTGATCTGCATGTCGCTAGCCAGCAATCCTTTGATGATAGTGTTGGAGGATTGTCAATGTCATAGTTCCCTAATTCTTCCTTTCTTTCAGTTTGTCAGCAGGCACCAGGCTTTCTCGGTCAGGGACAATTGCCTCTGAAAAGGGTCCATAGAACAACAGTGAAGGAGTTGGCAATGATTTTTTGCTTGCGCAGCAAGTACTTGCTGCCCTGACACTGAGTCAGGTGGGGGGCAACCTGTAGGGCTGCCCAGCTCATGGGTGAGGACTCCTACCTTATTTTCATGCCCCCTTTCCAACTACCCAACCCTTTGGGGCAGAAGATAAGGTCCCCACCATTGAGTGAGGCTATCTGGCAGTCCTGTCTGCATGACAGCCTAAGCGATGTGGGAGCCAATTGTCCAGGGCAGGCATGCTGCGGCAGACTTGCTTAACACATCAGACCCATGAAAGGGGTGGATTGTCTTGTGATACTGGGATAGCTGAGTGGATAGAGTGGATTGCCCATGCATTGATATGTTGATTGTTGTAACAGTTATTTGTTTAATAAACTGCAGCCCCGATTTTCTCCAAGAAATTGAGTTTGTGCCCTCATTTCACCTGCCCTCCGCAATGACCAGTTATAGTTAACTGTATGTAACTACAATTAACAATAATAATTGTTATAATATTACTAATCTGCATATCTACAGCAGTGTACATCCTTCTCCAAGTTCTTTACCAATGTGTGGAAGAAATCATGAGCCCTATCAAGGTGAAGAAACAGAGGTACAGATAAAATGATTTCCCCAAGGTTGCACAGTAAGTTAGTGGAAGATTTAGGACTTAGGGCGCTTTTAGATGAGCGGGTCGTTGTGGAATGATCTGCTCATGTAATTTTTTCAAAATCCTGTGAGGCGGGATTATATGAGATGGAAGTATGGAATCATGCATATTGAAGGTGATCACGCATTGTTTGTCAACTGTGAATTAAATACCTTAATTGTGAGGTATTTAATTAATGGTCGGCAAACAATGCATGACCACCTTAAATGCGCATGATCCCGTACTTCCGTCTCATGTAATCCCGCCTCACGGGATTTTGAAAAATCGCATGAGCGGGTCGCACCACAGTGACCTGGTCATCTAAAAATGCCATTAGAACCTGATTCTGACTCTTATTCCGCTACATTATCTGTTGGATCACGTATTATGAGAATTATCTAAATATGCCCCCCTGTGAATATTATTATTAAAGTGTTTTAGTGTGTTTATTATTCCATCAAATGGAATATATTAAGCCTGATGACCAGTCATCATCTAAATCAAGCACAATTCTGTTGAGGAAAATGTATTTAGTCTAGGGAGGGCTCAGTTACAGGATGAGGGGGCATCACTCTAGGCCATACTTCAAGGACATCCCAAGAAGGTCATCTGTATAACTATGTGCCTGTGCCCAGTAGCCCTCATCTAGATTAGCAAGTTGCTGACAGAAATGTGCAGCCCCCTTCACAACCTGTTTATTAGCATACACTCCCACATTATGTTTAAGTCCATCTCCATCTCTTGGACAGAGCGTGAAGGAATGGAGGCAGATCTAGACAGTATCTTGGGGAACCCTCAGTATGCAAGTGGTGACCTTTCAATAAACAACAAAGGACCCTTGTATCAGCAAGCTCCAGAGCACCAGGCAGGAGGATCCCACTCTCTCATCCCATTCAGGGAAGGGAGATTCCACAAAGTAGTGTCATTCACTTAACACAAGGATATGTTCCCTAGGAGCACAGTTCCACTGAGACTTATGGAAAAGGCAGGCTATGAATGAATGAATGAATTAATAATTGTTTTTATTTTACTTAATTTAATTTTTATCCCACCTTTTCCCCAGAGGCTCAGGGTGGCTTACATATACAAAACGTACAAACAATTTAAAAAAAACCTAAATCCTACTCACCAACCCTCCCCCTAACTCTTCCACCCCATCCCACCCCTGCTTGTACCCCCTTCTCACTGGAGAGCTATGAAACTGTTTCCCACTCCCAAACTCTCATGTGGATGCATAACCCACATCCCTCCCAACCCTGATCGTATCCCCACCTCTCACCCGGAAACAATGGCACCATTCCCAGTCTCCCATGACTGTACCCTTCCTCTCACCAGGGGAGCATAGCATAAACCACATCCTCCCATCTCTGCCTGTACCCCCCTCTCAGCAGGTGGCTGGCACCATCACCCCATACCTATCCTCTTCCCCTCCCCCCAAAAAAACCTCTCTCACAGCCCTCTAAATATCAGTAAAATGAGAACACAGAGCACCCTTCAACCTCATGCCCCAACCAGTATTTGGAAGCTGCTGAAGGCAGACACCTTCAGGAAGTCCTGGCTTTTGTAGTCCTGCAGAGGGTGGGGACAGGATGACAGACTCCAGGTGCTGCAAACAATGTCCTCCCCAAGCACAGCTCTCCTTCCTGCAGGCAGCCCCAGCTTTTGTAGTCCTGCAGAGGGTGGGGGGCAAGATTTAAAAATAAATAATAAACAGAGAACCTCCATGGTTCCTGCATGCTGTTTAGAGAGTGAAGACAGTGGTTTTTGGATTATAAAGCAATGGGGAATGGCTCTATAGTTAAGGCAGCTGCATCAGTGCATTGAAATCACAAGCATTCTATTAATTATTATCAGTGTGAAATCTGGTAGGGAGGATCACTTAGATAAGGTTTAGAATATGTCCAGTTTTCAGGCAAATGAAAAATATATATGCAGACTGCTCTATCAGCCTCTATCACTCTTTTCCTAGCTGCATGACTTCCCTACAAATAGCATCTTAGAACGTGCTAACATAGGGCTGGTGCTACATCAATCTGTGCCACAGACAATGTAAATACAATCCTGCAGCAACCTAGCCTACTCTAGGCACCACCATCTGCTGCCCCAGGTATTTCAGACCTACAACTCCTTGTGCATGTGCTCTCCACTGTCCTTCCTGTATTTTTTCCTTCAGATATTCTCCAGCCTGAACTATGGGAGTACCAGCAGAAAGCTACTTGGTTGAAGCTGCTTCTGGCTCCCCCAGCATGGAATTCATGGTCTTAAAGAAGTCATGCAGAGCAACACTACAATTTCTGGTAGCACTTCCCTTCTTCAATCTGCACCTGTACTTTTCCCCTCAGTGCTTTTTCCTGCCTCCAAGAAGTAGCTGATTTTCATTTTGGCCCCTCCCGTTGTGAAGTCTTAGTGTGGTACTAGAACAGTCAACACCAGATATAGCCAAAATGCTTTTCTGTGTCCATGGCAAAAGGAGCATGACTGAAAATTGCCTATAGTGCCATGAGCTTGTGGACACAGCAGTGTATTTCAGTACTTCATCAGTCCAAAGGAACCACACAGGGTCTCTTTATATATGTCAGTGATGATTTCATGCCCAGTCTCTCTTTCTCTTAAAGTTCTAGCTGCTCAGTCATAATGTTTTATATTAAATAAATAAATAAATAAACAAATAAAAGAAACCCTCTTAGCTTGTTTGCAAACTTGAAGGTTAGGTTCATGACTACTGAGAAAAGCTTGCAAACATGAACTCTGAAAACTCAGAAAACAGAAACCCAATTTAAGAAATCTCATGATTTTAAGCAAATCTCAAGATTAGTTACGAGTGAGTCATGATATTTGCCACTGCTGAGGAGGAGGTATGATTTTTTTCATTTAATTGGTATTTTCAGATGTGATCCTACTACACATCCCCACATCCCCACACTTATCCCCCCAGAGCAGGACATACTGGGTAATTTCAGATGTTACACCACCACGGTCAATCACGGTGAATCCCCCCCATGGTGATTGTGGCGGCGTAATGTCTGTTGGGTCGAAAAGAGATTCCCGTCAGATGTTCACCCCTGGCGGGAATCTCTTTGACCACGCTTCTAGCCCGCTGTCCATCCCAGAGCTCAGGAAGCATGGTCAAAGAGATTCCCTCTGGGAGTGAACACCCGGTGGGAATCTCTTTTCGGCCCAACAGACATGACGTTACCACGGTCAATCACGGGGGAATTCACCGTGATTGATCATGGTAATGTCACATCTGTTACTGCCCCACGGCCCGGAATCAGTGGATGGTACTGAGTATTTTCAAACGTGACAGGGCCTGTATTGACCCCGCTCCATTACACATTAATCCTACATTATCCATTACCCATTAATCCCCCGCTGGGATCAAAAAGGCCATCAAACAGACATGCTGACTGATCCCGGTGGGGAATTGGGAGAGGGGGCAGGGCCGAACGCATCAGCCTATGACTGCACAGCCCTGCACCCCATCCTCCCCCAGCTGCCAGACCTCCGGGAGACGGGCGGATGCCACGGCCAACGTGGCCTCAGCGTCCACCAGCCCCCCCCAGGGCATTGATCTCGCCGATGATTCCGGGCCGTGGTCAAGGGACAGAGAGATGGTCCCCTTGATCACGGGGGGAATCACATTTAACACACAAACAGAGATGGTCCGGCCAGGACCTCCATTTGTGTGTTGAATGTGATTCCCCTCCCGTGATTCACGGGGGTGAAAATCTGGTGGGGAGCTTCCGTTCCCCCCAACAGATGTTACGGGACCACAATCACCTTGTGGGCATTCACCATGGTTCACCGTGATCTTGTAACATCTGAAAATACCCACCGCCACCAATTCCAGTCTGTGGCCAATTCCCTGGGGGGCAGGCGACCTGGGGAACTTGGGGGGTGGGGCTGTGCAGCCGTACATTGCACCGTGCAACCCTGACCCCACTCCCACTTCCCCTCTGGAATCTGCTGGCACGTCTGTTGACCGGCTGGCGTGATTCCGGAGGGGGGTGATTTCATGATTCTGTGACATGGCAGGGAGCTGCTGCCGCACGTCTGAAATTACCCACTGTCACATGTGTTTGCCAGCACCCAGATGTTCACCACACCATACCTTATTGCCACTACAATCCGTGGTAGTGCCTACCATAGCTCGGAAGGTCAAAAAATGTAGGAGGAACAACCCGTGGTAGCCACTACCATGGTTGAGGCAAAATGTGGTAAGGCGCACCATCACGTCAGTTTGGCCGACACAACCCGTGGTCAGAAAGCCCCATACTAAGGGGGTTGAGTGTGCTGAAAGTGGTTGCTGAGCAGCAATACAGCAGCTTGGCAATGGTGGGAGATTGAAAGGGACTAGCCCACAAGGGGATGGTGTCGGGGCTACACCATGGAGTGGAATGAGCAGAAGCAGCCTCATCCTCAGCAGCTGGCCTCCAGCCAGAGGCAGTAACCACATGGTGGGGTAAGGCAGAAGTCCCTGGGAGTGGGGTGGGGGGTAGGGATGGGTGAACGCAGTTTGGAAGTTCGGAGTTCAGCCTGAATTCTGCCTGTTTGGACAACTGAACTGAACTTCCGAACTGCCGAATGACCGAACGGTTTGGAAAAGTTTGAACGAGTTCGGGGGTGGGAAAAACATGACTGGAAGGGGGAGGCAGCTGAGGAGCAGACTTCCTGGCACCAGGGGTGGACACCAGAGGTGGTTTCAGGGCCAAACGATACCAATACTGAAAAAAATCGATTTCGGTATCAGTATCGATAGCGCTATTTTCAGATGTTCAGCCGAGTTCGGCCAAACCCAACTCCGCCAAACCGAGCAGCTGAACCTGAACTCGGTTTGGAAAGGAACGACCGAACATCCAAACATCCACGTTCTGTTTGCCCATCCCTATTAGGGGGATATCACAGAAACTGGCAGAGGCTCACAAGTGGCCCCGATCCCACACGAGAACATAGTTGCAGCTGCCCAGGACGCCCAACAAGGCCCTGTCTCGAAACCAGCCAACCAAAATTGGACATGAGGGGCTACCTGGAGCCACCAGGAAACCATGGCCTCTTTGGAGATGAGGACATCCAAAGGGAGCTGGTCATGTCCCACAAGAACACCAGGGTGTTTGAGATCATCACCCAGCAGATGGCTGAGGCTGGGTTCCGCTGCACGGTCAAGCAGTGTCAGGGAAAGTCCAAGGAACTCAAAAGGGGGTACAAGGCCATAGTGGATAATAACAGGTCCAGGTACCAGGCATGGACCACCCCTTACCAAGAGCTCTTTGATCAATTCCTGTATGAGTGGGGATCCATTGTGGCCCCGCACATAGTGAACACAGCTGCTGCAGAGGGCCACAACCAGGTGAACCAGCCACGCAACATGCCACCGAAGACCGCACCCATGTTTTCAGCCAGCCCCTCATGCACTGATGATGAGGCAGGGCCATCAGGCACCACCTGATACCAGGAGCAGCATGCATCCAGGAGCCAGCCAGCCTCAGACTTTGGGGGATCAGAAACCAAGGCCCTTGTGATCCTCACCAGCTGTGCCCCAATGAGCTCATGCAAGCCACCATGGAGTCAAAGGGGCCAGAAGACACAGGGTCTGGGTCAGAGGGTAAACAACACCAAGCAGGAGGGAAGGGGGAGAAGGGCTATGGGACATGAGCTGGGGAAGGGGACGCTAATAGATAACGGCGAGGGGAAGCTAACACAATTGCCTAACATACCACAACCACAGGTGTTCAGGAGGAGGAGGAGGAGGAGGATGGGAGTGCCTGAGTGGCCATGGAAGCTGCCCCCGATACCCAGGAAGGTAGGCACTGAAAGGTCAATGGGGAGTGGAACAGGGAGGTCTGGAGAAGCTAGTGTGGGAGGGAGTGAGTGAGTGAGGGGGCAGCACAAGGGGGCACACAACCCTAATGCTTGCAACGCCTCACCCACAGGAGGCCAATGTCCCCATGGAGATGTGCCGCAGCACAGAGAGGCCCCCACCAGATGAAGGTACTCAGTGAGTAGAATGGGAACCCAAGGTAACGGGGGGTGGGGGGGAGAGCTGATGCATGGTTGACCATGCCGGGGGGGGAGGGGCAGAGGTCCCACCCTAAAACCCCTGGATGACTGACAGAGCACCCATGAGGGGCAGAGTAACATGAGTCTGGTAACAGGCCAACACTTTAGGGATTCCCTGACTGAGAGTGTAGCATGACTCGCTCCACAAAGATCAGATGGTCCTGGAAGAAGAGGGCCTGGCAGGACGCAGAGAATGTGGAAGCACTGTTCCAGGGTGCCCAGGTACTGGGAGGACCTAGCAAAGGACCTGCTATGGATGGGAAGATGCCAGGGGAAGGAGATCTGGGATGCCATCCAGCAAATGGAGGTATCACATGACCGGTCTATGCTGCAGGTTGTAGCCCACCAGTGGAATTGAGGAAGGACTGGCAGCTGGAGAGGCGAAACTGGACCTGGCACCTGCAGTTGGTGGGGGAGTTTCAGGACATCATGGAGAGGGAGGGCCAGCTCAATAGGGAGCACATGGATGTGTCCCTCAACATTGGACAGACCCTCCTAATCCACACCGGTGAAGTGAGCTCCTCCATCACAGCTGCAGGTCAATTGCGCTTGATTTCAACACCCCTCCATGTGGCACCTTCAGTTGCCTCACTCGTGTTTAATGAGATCTGTAGTCTGCTGGACTACCGCCAGTGCCTTGCTACCGAGAAGTCATCTCTCTGGGGCTATCGTTTGTCTGCACCCTCCTGGATGCCTGTGACCATGGCCAGTCCCGCAGTGCCTTCCTAAACTGTCTGCTTGAGCTTGATCTACTGCCCCTCCCCCCAGGGCTTGTAGCTGTGGGAGGAGCTTTCAGAGGCTGAACTCTGAATATTCTATGATGTGTGGACATGGCCTGATGTGCAGGTAGCTTGGCCATTGGGGACTCCTTTTAACCTTACTACTTGACTGCTTACCATATGGGGGAGCTGGGGTATTGGAGGAAAATGTTCCAGTGGCCCTCATATGTCCAGCGTGTGGGTCTCCCACCATCCCCTCCCCCCCGGTAACAGACACCTTGGATGTAACTGCTACTGACCCTTCCAGGGGGCATGTCCTGAGCATGGACTTCTGCACTCTGCTTGATGCTTTACATCACTTTACTGGGAAAGTTAACTGTCCACAGACTGTATGGAAACATGTAGGCACTTTGCTGCTACTGAGCTCACAGAGGCATGGCCTGAGCCCTCTCCCCCAGCTTCACCAAGTGCTCTGGGCTCATGCCAGCTGGTGCACTCTCTGATTAGCCTTCCATGTCTCATCATACACCTCCGCTCCTGCTGCCTGGTCCCTGCACCTCCCTTGGGACTATACCCTTGTTGGTGGGAGACAGTGTGGTCCACCTGCATTCCCCTTGTGCTTTCACCACCCAGACCTTTGGCCTCAGGAACATCCCCTGGGCCCCATTCTGGTTTTCTCCTGTTTGTGTTCTTCATGGTTCCTGTTGCATGGCTGATGGCTGAGCTTGTTGATCTTTTCACCTGTTTATTATATGTCCTTAGTTGTTACAGCTTTTGCATGGCCTGCCTTTGATAACCTGTCCTTTGCATTAGCTGTTCTGGTCCTTGGGTGTGCAGCTGTGACCCGCCTTGCTGGCCGGGACTGCCGGAATTTGTAGGTGTCCTTGACCAGGCTGCTCACCCATTGCTCCCTCCTCCCTTGCCTTCCCTGTGCCCAGCTATGGGTGGGGCCACGCAGCAGCGTTGGATTCATTTGCCCTCTGTCTGCCAGTCAGATGTAGTGGGCATGGTTTCAGGAGTGGTTTACCACAGAACAGGGCCGACAACCGGATCTTCCGGTATCTGATAATGCCGGTACTGGGTGTACCAGCATTATCGGATTCAACCCGGTAATCCGGCCCAGTTACCAGATTCCGGGTACCGGATTTTTTTTTACATTGTGGCCATTTAAATGAATGGCCACAATGTAAAACCCCCACCAAAAACCCGTGTTTCCCTCCCCGAGTCAAGGCTGCGTGGGTGGAAGGGGAGACACCCCCCACCCACCCTGCCCAGCCTGGATTTAAAAAAAAAAATTCCCCTAAGTGACTCTCCAGTCTCCACCAGCAACCCAGAGTCAGCCCAGCACCAGCGGCCATCGCAGCAGCAGCCGGTAAGTATTAGACCTATACTGTATGATCCCTGGGGGGGGGTTAACACCCCCCCCAGGGATCACCCTACTTCCAACAAGTTCCCAGGATCCTACCTTCCAGTTCAGCTCCGGGTGGCGGTGGTGGTCTGGCCGCCTCAGCACCGGCTGTGGCTGCCGGCTTCAGACGCTAGTAGGCCTTCTGGGGAAACCCGGAAGTTCCCTGGAAGGCCTACAGCGTCTGAAGCCGGAAGCCACAGCTGTCCCCCCTTCCACCCGCACAGCCTGGGAGGGGGAGGGGGGAGGAATTTTTTTATTCCATTGATTTCAATGGGGACAGTGCCCCATTGAAATCAATGGAATAAATCTGGTACCGGTATACCGGATTTAATCCAGGAATCCAGTTTTTTGGAAACCGGAATCCGGTAAATCAGGTACCCGGTAATTGCCCTGGGGTCCCACCTCTAATGCAGAGGACTGGGTTAGATGACCCTTGAGGTACCTTTCAGGTCTATGTCTCTATTCATGCATTTAATACTATTTGACATCCATAGGTCCTGAATGCTTCATAGGAGGCACACTGCAATTTGTGAGACCGCATGCTGCCTACATAGAAAATTATTTAGACAACTAGCAGTTTCATTTATTATAGATTTTGTCACCAGGATTAATTGGGATGGGGAGGGAATGATTTTTACTGTCCACAATTGTAGTTGCAGTTTTAGCCACCTGAAATATTTGTGCCTGTTGATGAATCAAATGTCATAAAAGCAACAATGGTTATTGAGTCAGCTTCTCCTGGGTGATCATTAAAAGATGGTTAATATTAAATACAACCCTGCCTCCTCTAAGAGTGGCACTACAAGTATTTCAACTCTTTTTATACTAACATGACACTTTGATTTACTGTGCATGCTTACAATTAAGAGGCATGCAAGCTGATATGATTTATCCTTTTATCAGTTGATGGGAAAATAGCAGCATACCAAAAGCAGTCCCAAGCTGTCTCCCACCAAATCGATCATGAGATGGACCCCCTCCATGCTCGAGATGGTCTGCACAGGATACCACCTCACAGACCAAGTGTCCTTAAAAACAATGACTGCACCACCTCTCCGCCCCTCTGATCTATGCTGGTGCTGCAGAGTACCCAGCTGGAACAAGGTCAGCCAATATCGGCCCTGACTCATTGTCAAGCCAGGTCTCTGTAATAGCAGCAAAGACGTCAGCATGTGGAGACGTTTTGCATTAGCCTCACATTTTTATTTGGTATCTTGGCTATCGATCAGGATCACGGACCTACTGTAAACTTGTTCATCAGTTTACACTCAAGTCACTGGATAAACCCCATGATATTTAAGGTTAAAAGCACTGTAGTGTATTAAAGAATTAATGCACATTAAGGATTTTCTTTATTTACATGTAGAATATAAATAAGAGGTCAAACCAAAAAGCTCAGCTCTATTGAAAGCAATACATTTTATTTCCAGTGCTAAGCAGTCATTTTAAAAATACAGTCTCCTTCTGACTTAAAACAAATGGGATCTAGAACTGTGCATTCAGTTTGGATCCCCCCACCCCCAAACAAACAGAAAAAAGGCCATTTTCGGTTTCCCTACTTGAAACACAAATACCACCCTGAAATTCTGGGCTCCAGTTGTAGGGAGGACTGCTTTCCTCCCTGGGTTTGGAGTGTGTTTTTTGTCTTTCAATGTCCATTTCTAATTTGGTGTTTTTAATTGTTGGTATAGCAATCTCAGTATCTTTCAAGCTACATGGTAGGTTGTGCTGGACACAATCCTTGCTGATAGATCACTGCTATTTTTCCATTTCCATTTTATATTCAGTCTTTGAGTTGTTTGTGGTTTGGGGGCTTGGCCTGTTTCTGTAGGTAGGTGAAATGGGGAGAGGCCATAGCTCAAGTGGTAAGAGTGCATGCTTTGCATGTATAATGTCCCAGGTTCAGTCCCCGCCATCTCCATTTCAGAATCCCTGGTAGCACGCCTGGGGAAGGCCTCTGCTGGGGGACTTGGAGGGGTCTCAGGTAGTATGCTGGGATGGCCTCTGCAGGAGACCCTGGAAGAGCTGGATTTGGACCCAAATTTGAAACCCCTGCTGCTGTGTCAGGTTGTGACAATATTGGGCTAAGATGGACCATTGGTCTGACTCAGTTAGGCAGTTTAGTTTAAAGTAGAACTGCACCCAACGAACCAGAACCTCGTGTTGTGTGAATGGCACTTCCAAGTGTCCTTCTCCTTCCCAGGAAGGAGTAAGTTTGTGGGATCCCCCTCTCTGGTGCTCTGCATCTTGCTGATACCAGGTCCTTTGCTATTTATTGTAGGATCAGAACATGTAAACTTAAAAAAGGTCCCAAAATGCAGATCTACTTCCTCTTGACTGGATGGAATGTTCAGTACCACTTGGACATAATAGTCAATAAGTTGTTTACATGCAAGTGAATATTTCAAGATTAAGGCCCTTTATACACAGACACTCTAACACCGATAAAATGAGTGTTATATTGAGGCGGGGGATCTGGTGGTGTGGGATGTAACAGCATTACCCCTGTCGTGGATGGATCATTACCTCCTTCAGACCAGTCTTCTGGTATATGTCAGCCCCAGAAAGGTGCAGGGTCGGTTCATTGGGTTCGCCCCTGGAGACTTATGGAACCAGAGAGGTTCCAGAATGCTCTGGGGGAAATACCTTCTGATCTTGATGATCATTCGCTTGATGACCTCATTGCCTTCTGAGACAGCTTGCTGTCTGAGGCTATCGACCGAACAACTCCCAAGCATCCGCTTCCGGAGAGCCGATGGTGGGGGTCGCCATGGTTTACGGAGAACCTGCGCCGAATGAAGCAGGATGGACGACGGTTTGAGAGATGGTGGCGCTGGACTTGTGCTGAAGCTCACCGATTACAGCATGAAGCTAGTTTAAGAGCTTATGATGTTGCGATGCAGGCAGCAAAGAAGAATTTCTTTGCTGCCCTCATCGCGTCTGCAAAATCACATCCAGCGGAGCTTTTCTGAGTGGTGCAGAGGCTGGTCAGTCCGGCCTTTCTCCGCCTGGAACTGGAATTTTCCAGTGCTCACTGTGACATGTTTGCTGATTTCTTTGTGGATAAAATAGCCCAGATTCACCATGATCTCAATGCTGCATTTACGGCAGTGGATGTATCAGAGGTACAAGAAGCCCCATCATGTCTGGTTTTGTGAGATCAATTTCAGTCGGTGTCATCTGCTGATGTAGTGGATGTCCTTGGGACTGTTTGGGCCACCTGTTGTGAATTAGATCCATGCTCGTCCTGACTGGTGAAGGTCAGCTGGGAGACATTAGGGCCATTGCTAGTGGGGGTGGTCAACACCTCCCTTAGGGAGGGCAGGATACCGAGCCGTCTCAAAGAGGTGGTGGTGCAGCCTCTGCTCAAAAAGCCATCTATGGACATTGACTCCCTAGCCAGCTATTGGCCAGTCTCTAACCTTCCCATTTTAGGGAAGGTTATTGAGTGGATGGTGGCCTGGCAATTAAGGGGCATATGGACCTGGTCGGTTTTCTTGATCCCTCGCAGTCTGGTTTTCACCCTGGGTTTGGCACGGAGACTGCACTTGTGGCCTTGTTTGATGACCTGCACCGTGAATTGGATCAGGGCAGATCCTCAGTTTTGATCTTACTGGATCTGTCGGCAGCATTTGATACAGTTGACCATGAGATGTTGGTGGCAAGGCTGTGGGTAAGCGAAATTGTTCTTGAATGGTTCCGCTCCTTCCTGGCAGGGAGAACTCGCTGAGTGGTTCTTGGGGAATGTACATCGTCTCCCTGGAATCTCACGTGTGGAGTCCCGCAGGGTTCTATTTTGTCCCCTCTCCTGTTCAACATGTATATGCAACCATTGGGTGAGGTCATGAGAGGGTTCAGCATACAATGCCATCAGTATGCCAATGATACACAACTCTACCTCTCATTTTCTGGAAACCCAGGGCCAGCAGTCTCGGTGCTTGGCAGCTGTGGGGGACTGGATGAGGATGAGCCGTCTGAGACTGAATCCTGACAAGATGGAGGTGATGTTGGTGGGGAGGGCAGGGGGGCTGGCTCCTGTCATTGGCGGGTTCTTCCCCCCTCTTGCCGCTCAAGTCCATAGTCTGGAGGTGCTCCTCGACCCACAGCTCTGCCTGGATTGTCAGGTGGAGGCTGTGGTGAGGGGAGCATTCCACCAACTATATCTGGTGCAACAGCTGCGGCCGTATGTCTCAGACTCGGATTCAGTCACCAAGATCCATGCTTTCATTACCTCTCAACTGGACTACTGCAACGCGCTCTACGTGGGGCTACTTTTGGTGATTATCCAGAGGCTGCAGCTGGTGCAGAATGTGGCCGCCTGCCTCTTAATGGGGACGGGCTACCGCAAGCACATTACACTGGTTCTCCGGACTCTGCACTGGCTGCCTATTGTCTTCCGAGCCCAATTCAAGGTGTTGGTTATGACTTATAAAGCCCTAAATGGCTTGAGTCCTGGTTACCTGCGAGACCGCCTCAAGCCTTGGGTCATATCCCGGCCCTTGCGGTCAGCCGGGGGCACCCATCTCAAAGTCCCCCTGGTATGCCGGGTGGTGATGGCGGGGAGGGCGTTCTTGGTGGCTGCACCTCGGCTGTGGAACTCTCTCCCGTTGGAGGCCCATCTGTCCCCTGACCTCCCCTCTTTCTGTAGATGTTGTAAGACCTGGTTGTTCTGCCGGGCCTTCAGGTAGGGTGGCGAGATTATTTTATTGTGATGTTTTTATGTTGTTCGCTGCCCCGAGCTGCTGAGTTGCAGGAGGGTGTGGGATATAAATGTTTTGTAAATAAAAAAATAAATAAATAAAAAAGGGCCCATGTTGCAGGGCTGCAGTGTTGCCCTGTACCATGTATAATAAAATGTAACACCCATTTTATTGGTGTTAGAGTGTCTGTATAAAAAGGGCCTTAGATTTGCTTAACCAGATCTTTTAAGGTTGTATCAGAGGACATAGGAGAAATAGTTGAAATCCTTTGACCATAAATTCTGTATCTCTTTCATATTTGAAATGAACACCTTAAGGAATATCCCAGATTTCTACCAAAATGAAATATTTCCAACTGGGAAGTTTATATGCTTATTTATGCACTCACATATATTATGCATGTGCTTTCTCTATTTTTGTTAGATTCTGGTCAGGTTCACATTATTGGAATCAGTAAAATTGACAGTTCTAACTGCAAAATGAAATTAATAGCTCTGGATTATTTATTTTTTTCCCTTGAAGAGATCTCAAAGCAGGTTTGCTGAAGATCTCAAATCAGTTCACTTCATTTTTCTCCACAGAGAACTCATTGTTCTATATTGCTATTTAATATAGCTAAAGATATGAAAAGGTTAATTTGAAAAAGATCTGTGCACACATTAAAATCAATAGGCCTAGATTAAAAGCTTTGCAAAAGCACTGTGGGTGGTCTACATTTACGGAAAAAGCTGTTTGGAACAAAATTAATCATTTTCCACTAAAAGAGACTTCAACACAGTGAGTCTAAGTTGTTTACAAGGGTGTGGATGTGTGTGTGTAAAAATGTTAATAGATCAACACACAAATTAAGCAGTGCTATAAAAATAATAATATCAAAAGCCAATCTATAGAAAGCAGAAGTACATGAACTTGGGATCTATATTTGATGTTACGGACATTGGGTACCAGAGAGAGCGTGGTTTCCATGTTGGTCCAAAGTAACAGAGATGGAGATAAAGTAGTTCAAATCATATTGTTTATTGGACTAATTGTTGTTCCAATAAAACTATCGGTTAGTCCAATAAATGTTGGTCCTATAAAAGATATCATTTGAACTACTTTGGGTGAAAACAGACATGACGCTAATCAAGCTTTAACCACCCTTGGTGGTTATTTATGCATGTTGCAGGGCTGTATTGGTGCTCTATGCAGCCCTGCAACAAGCATAAATAACCACCAAGGGTGGTTAAAGGGTGGTTAGCATCATGTATGTTTTCACCCTTTGTCTCCATCTCAGATATTGGGTACATAAGAGAGTTGACATAGGGTAAAAATAGACATGACAGTAGACTGTTGTGGTCCGGACCTCACCTGCACATCTGCGCAGGCACCACCAGATGTTAGCTCGTGATTGGCCCGGACTATGTCGGTGGCTAGCCCAGGCTCTGACCTCGGAAAACCTCAGTGATCACAACCCGGACTAAGATCTGTCTGACGAGGTGAAGGCAGGCCACAATGAGCTATCACGTCTGTTTGGGTGGGCAGATGCAGCCCAAGTCGGGGACCACTATGCCCAGCCACCATGGCTGGCTGTCATGACTGCCATGACTGCCCGTTATGGCAGGGAGTGGGGTGTTGGGCAAAGTGAAGGGGTGGGGCCGGCTGGCCACACATTTGTGTTTCCCTCTTCCCTACCGCACCATGATCACATGTGTTTTTACGCATAGTGAGTCTCTATGTAGCATGTCATTTTTCAGGTATGACTTACGTTATAAACAAGTAAAGATGAAAATGAAGAAAAGCATAGTCTGACAAGTACTGAAATGAATATTCACTGCAAAAAACAGATTTGTCAAATTTGTCTACCTCAGTTCTGGCCCAATGAATCAGGTAGAACACACCATTCTTGTCTGCTTTTTTCAGATATTTGCTGTCAGTTTTTCTGTTGCCTTTTCTGTTTTTCCCACCGATTGTTTTATTTTGCAAATTTGATTGAATATCCAAACCACAATGACTGAAAAACCATAAAATAACCAGACATTTAAAAATAAATATGCACATATTTGTTTTGGTGTGAATATCAGGTTGTCAAAATGTTGAAAACATAAACAATATTTACAAATATGGAGCTTGCTACTCATTTCATCATTAAGTCTGAAAAGCTGGGTTTTTTTTTTCAACATTGGGTAAAAACAGATGTGACATCAGACCGCTGTGTCCCACTTTGGCACGATCTGACTCGGATCTCACCTACACGTATGTGCAGGGGCCACCAGATGTTGGCCCGGAATTACCCTGGGCTTACAGCTGTGCATTTATTTTATTTATAATTAATAACTAAAACAGAAAAAATTGTTTTGATTATTTCTGTAACTAAAAGGAATGGGTTAATAGCTGAAAAAATTATTCAGACTAAACATGTTTCATTCTTAGTTATAATATTGAGGAACCAGCAGGTGCCTGGCACACACCGGCTGCAGGCTGTCTGCCTTTCCTGGTAAACAAGAGTTCAGAAGGGGGTCAAAAGGGTGGGGAAAAGCCCAGCGCAGAATGAGTGACAACTCCTCTGTCCAATTGCCTGTGACAGTTGCCTGTGGCACACAAGAGAATCCCTCTGATTGGTAGCAGCCTGTGCAAAGAAAGACCTATCAGGATGGCATGATGATGAATCTTTCTCAGCTAGTAGCTCTCTGATCACTTTGTATCTAGTTCTTTCTTAGAGAGAGTGCTTTTCAGATTCCTGTGCAGTGTGTGTGTGTACTGTTCTGAACAGGCTACTACTCACAGTAGTACAAAAATAGATTTATATCAAAGTCTCATCCCTTTCTAGTCCATTCATTTCCTGTGTGTGTCTGATAGTTGTTCATTGTCTTTGTCTGTCTGTCTAATAGCATTGTACTGTACTACAGTACATCATAGTGTGTGTACACAACTCTACACACAATTACACATACCTTGATGATGAGTTCAAGACAGGGAAGCGGAGTTGTGTCTGCCCGTGGGACAAGAGCAAAGGTAGGGCCCCCCTCAGGCTGGGGAATTGGGTGAGGGCAAGGTGTTGGCCCCCTTGGCAGCCCACCCCCAGGATTAAGCGTACGGCATTTTTTACAAGTCAGCAGCAGTGCATGCTATTATCTGTGGCTACTGCATGAGTGCTGAGTGATATCCATGAACCAGAGGAGCAGGCTCAGCCCCAGCCTGGAACTAGCAGCAGTGGCATTGGAGTGGGGGGAAAGTGTAGGGTGCAGCACACCCTTTTCAAACCTGCAGCAGGCAGGCTTAGCAGCAGTGATGTGGGTGCTGCTGGTGAATGTGTTATGGGTGCTTCTAGCAGGTAAGGGCCCACATCTGCTGTTGTCCAGGCCTCCGTCCCCCCACGTGAGCAGCAACATGGAAGCAGACAGCATTCTCCAGGGTGAGGAGGGTTTGAGGCTACAGCAAGAGTTTGCTGGGGACATTGCCCTTTTAAGGCATGCTCCCCCCTCCCCCATGGGACCTGCATGATCGGCATTCTATAGGGAGAATTTGGGCAGGAGGAGGATTTTGGTGGCATTTTCCTTGGCAACATGGTGGGCATCCTCCATGGGGAGAGCCTGAGGAGTTTGGGCAGGACGCGGTTTTGGGGCACATTCCCTGTGATGCCAGCTCCCCAGGCTGATGTTGCTGATGTTGCCACAAATACCCATCAGTCTCTCTCTGTCTCCTATTACTGCCCTCTGGGGCACTTTGATTTTGTCCTTTTCAGGACTAGTATTTGCACAACTTCTGTTAAAATCATAAAAGTTTAATTGCTTATAAAAAGGGGACCCTTTATCCAATCTTTCTAAAATTTTGCAGGGGGGATTCCTTGGATGAGAATAATAATCTCTCCAAATTTCATCCAGAGTGCATTGAAAACAAATATGTTATAGCTGTAAATGTGTCTGCAAACTAAAAAATTGAATTGCTTATAAAATCAGACCATTTATCCAATCTTTCTGAAATTTGGTAGGAATGATCCCTTGAGATAACTTTCCAAATTTCATGCAAATTGAATGACAAATGAAGACATTACAGCCAAAAGTCCATTTCCCATTCAAACCAATGGGATGGGAATAACTAAATAATAACTGAAACTAATGGGAATAACTAAAACAATAATTAAAACGAATGGGATTTTAATAACTAAAACTAAAATAAAAACTAAAAAAAATTCTGCACATGCCTACCCCAAGCCATATTGGCAGCTATCCTGGCTCTGACCTCAGCAAATTTCCAAGGTCACAGTCCAGACTAAGGTTCGCCTGATCAGGCCAAAGAGTGCCACAGCGGGCTATCACATATGTTTTGGCCTGCCATGACATGGCCTAGATCAGGAACTTCCATGGCCAGCTACCATGGTTGGTCATCATTGGCTGCCATGGCTGCTCGAGATGGTGGAGGCATAGTGCTGGGAACAGCGCGAGGGTGGGGGTGGCCACCTGTGCATCTGTTGCGGACCACTCCCTCCCAGGCTGTGTGGGTGTTGGGAAATCAGTCTGGCCATTGGCACACATGTTTGGTGCCCTATAGGGGTGTACACCAGGGACCCATGTTGTTTTTCATTATTAAAAACTGTCATTTTTGTTATACTTATTAACAAAATTTCTTTTTTTTGTTACCAGTGTCATTATTAGTATCAGTATCAATTTCACGTGACAATGAAGATTTTATTTTTTGTATTGTTTCCATTGTGGACTGCCACCAGTGGCAGAAGTGCCAGCAGACACCTGCCCCAGACTTCTCAGAACTCATTCCTCCATTTCTCATTATAATGCTGTAATAAGTGCACAATGACAATATGAAAAATTACTAATATGTATGTCTAAGCTAGACCACCTCATAACCTATACTATATTAGGGATGGGCGAATGCGGTTCAGAAGTTTGGAGTTCAGCCCGAACTCGGCCTGTTCGGATGACCAAACCCGAACACGAATCCGAACATGAACCGACTGAACCAAACTCAATTCCGAACATCGAAATGACCGAACAGTTCGGTCAGTTTGGATCGCGTTCGGGTGAGTTTGGGTGGCAAAAATGTGTGACTGGAAGGCAAAACGTGACAGGGAGGGGGAGTCCGCTAAGGAGCAGACTTCCAGGCACCATGGGGTGAAGAGGCTTGGAGTAGCAGCCAGCCTGCCCAATCACCATCCCTTTTCACCTCAGCCCACTGGCTTCGCAGTCTGTGAATGGCCACGGGCTAGTCTGCATGGAGCTAATGGGGCTTGCGGTGAGGCGGGCGCAGCAAGAAACAAAACTGATTGCCTCCCCCCTTCCCAACACTTTCTGAGCAAGTAACTGTTCCTGAACAGCAGGCATTTCAGAAGACTCCCTGTCCCAGCAGTTTTGTTCTCCTCAATCCATTGCCATCCTCCTCCTATTTCACCCATCCAACCCATCTACCTCCATAGTATCATTTATTTAGCTTAGCTTAGATAGATTTAGGTGTTATTTTTTGTTTTTATCTCTCCCTGTGTTCCCTGTGTTCAATCTTCCTTCCTCTCTCCCCCCTCCATTGAATCTTTTCCCTCTCCCTCTTATTCCATCCCTGATTCCCTTCCCCTGTTTTAAGTTTTGGATTTACTTAGAGTAGGATGATTATTCGATTGATTTTCATTTCAGTTTTGTACCCCTCCCTGTGTTCTTTGTGTTTCCCCCTGTGTAATATTGTGTATATATAGATAGATGGTTATTAGATAAATAGTTACTAGATATATATACATAGTAGTTAGCTTAGTTATAGAGATAGATAGAGATACAGTGTGTTTGTAGGACAAAGCCTTTGTAGTTAATTATTAGGATATTCCATTTAGTTCAATAGGTTTTACAATAGTTAATATCAGTTAGATTTAGAGTAGAGTAAGTAAGTAAGTTTATTTTATTGAGGCGTCCAGCTTTCGCCATAGTCAATTCATGATCAAAACAAATACTGAGACCTAAGGGTCTTATACATCAGAATAAATACATTAATACCATAATGGAGAAGCAAATCAAAATAAGGGTTGCAACCATCATCAAAACGGACTCAAGACCTATATAGATACAAACTCTAGTGGCTGCCACCCTACATCCAATATCATGCAGCATCATACAATCTATTTGTTACAGCTTCAGCCTTATTCCTTGCTGTCCTCATAGCATCTGTGAAGTCACGCCCAGCGGAGCTGTTTCGGGTGGTGCGGGGGCGGGTCAGTCCGGCCTCCCTCCGCCTGGACGGGGACTTGTCCCAGGCCCGCTGTGAGGAGTTTGTCACTTACTTCGCAGACAAGATCGCTCAGATTCAGAACGACTTTGATGCTGGATTAGGGGCAGTAGGGGGAGAGTGCAAGGTGATGGAGGCCCCGTCCGGTCCAGCTTTGTAGGGGAAGTTTCAGGAAGTGATGCTGGCCGATGCGGATGTCTTGGGGTCTGTGAGGGCCACCTGTTGTGAACTTGATCCATGCCCGTCCTGGTTGGTGAAAGCCTCCAGGGAAACATTGGGGACGGTGCTGGCGAGGGTAGTGAACGCATCCTTGCAGCAGGGGAGGTTGTCGCCCAGCCTCAAGGAGGCTGTGGTGTGCCCCCTGCTGAAGAAACCATCTTTGGACCTAGATGCACTCGCCAGTTACTGACCTGTCTCTAACCTTCCCTTTTTAGGGAAGGTTATTGAGCAGGTGGTGGCAATCCAGCTCCAGGCGCATCTAGATAGCATCGGTTTCCTGGACCCGTTTCAATCTGGGTTCTGCCCCGGCTATGGCACCAAGAAAGCATTGGTGGCCTTGGTCGATGATCTCCGCCGGGAGATGGATGCAGGATGTTCAACATTTCTCATCCTGCTAGATCTCTCGGCCGCTTTTGACACCCTGGACCATGGAATGAATTAATGAATTTTATTTACGACCCTTAGGGTCAAATAAACACAAATACAAATACAGAAACAGAAACATACAACATCTTGTACTTATCCATTTTCAACAAGCATACGACATCCTATTGAGGGTAACAACTTATCCATCATTCTAACAATACATCTTTTTCAATTTTGATCTCATGTTTTACCCTCAAACATCCAGTGCATGCAACTCAGCACCGTTGACCCTTACTGAGTTGTCTCAGGGACTCTTCAGTTTCCCGTAATGTATGTAATATTAACTAATGTCCGTATTATAGTTGTTTCTGGTTCGCCTGTTTCTTCCTTTTTATCTGTGCGGCACTCAGAAACTTTGCGAGATGGAAAACAGACTTTGATGTCAACATCTGAAAACTTTTGGCCGTCTTCTCGTGTGAGGATAATTTATCCCCCTTGACCCACAGGGTCAACCATTTTGTTCTTTCAGCTGCATACAGGGGGCATTCCCACAGGGTATGCGATATATCCTCCACCCTCTTCTGTGTACACAGACATAACCTTAGCTCTAAAGGGATTTTCTGCCAGCGTCCCTCCTGAACACTGGATTCCAGCTGTGAAAATCTCATCCGTATAATTACAGATCTCAGATGGAATTGTAGAATCTGTAAATAAAGGGCTGGCATTGTTGGTGCGAATCTATATTGGTTCAGGGTAATGTGTGTAAGCTCTGCAACCCTAGCATTATCCTCCTGAAGGGCAATGTCCTTCAGGCGGGCCAAAATTTGCTCCTTATCACCCCTTATTGGAATACGATCTTGAAATTCCCCCATGTACCCAAGGCCAATTTTCGACAATTCCGATCTTATTTCTTGAGCCCAAGAATATTTGGATCTCAAGTTGCGTTCCATTTCCAGGAAAAGCCTTTTAGGGCTACGATTCGGGGAAAGGGTCCTGAGCTTGAGCCAATATACAAAGACTCGCTGCCTAGCCTTGACAGCCACATTTATTGTCCCTAACTCCTGTCTTATCAAAGCTCTGGGGGTTGATATTTGGACCCCCATTAGTTTTTTCAAAAAAATCACCTGTACTACCTCAATGATTTTACCTGCCCCCTGATCTAGTCCCCACAACTCAGCTCCATACAGAAGAGTAACATCAAATTTGACCTCCGCCACTTTCAGGGCCTCGAGACAGGGTTGCTTGCCGCATCTCCCAAAAAATTTCATGATCCCAACTATGGCCTGCTCAGCCTTTAGTCTGACCCTAGCCAAGTGTGATCTCCAGGAAAGGGAAGCATCAAATGTTAATCCCAGATAAGTGTATGATTTAACCATTTCAAGCTTTTCTTTTCCCAATACCCATTTATGTCTCTTAAGTGACCTGAAAGACATCACTTTGGACTTAGAGGCATTTATAATCAGGGCATTTTCATTCACATATTATTCAAGGGAGGTCAACATTCTCTGTAGTCCAATAGGTGTCAGGGATAGTAAGGTCATGTCATCTGCATAAAGTAGCAGGAACAAATCACCACCGATAGTCCTTGGATGATGATTTCGCGGGTTTTGCAACTTCCTGACAAGATCGTTGGTATAAAGGCTGAATAATATTGGGGCAATCACACATCCCTGTTTCACCCCTTTGACTGTTGAAAAAAAGGGCGTGAGCTCTCCCTGTGTGCTGTATCTAACTGCTGTGGTAGTGTCCGTGTAATATTTCCGGACCAGTTTCAACAATGGGGGGTCCATACCTAACAAATCTAACTTCTGCCATAATTTAACCCTATCTATGGTCAAACGCTCCCTGTAGGTCAATAAATGCTGCATAAACCGGCTGGTTTTTTGGTTGTATTTCTTCACGAGATGGTATAGTGAGAAGCATTGATCAATACAGGAGTACCCGTGACGGAATCCGGCCTGTTCTTCTACTATTATATTATTATCTTCTGCCCAATCAACAATATGCCCCAATAGATGTTTTCCATATATTTTAGCCGGGAGATCTATCAAACTGATTGGCCTATAAGAGGCTGGGTTATCCCTGTCTGCCTTTTTGTAAATTGGGATCAATACATTTGTTTTCCATGTGGCCGGGGCCGAACCGCCAACTATAACATTGTTTATGACCTTAGTCAAAGTACTGGCCCAAAACAGTGGATCAGATTTGAACAATTCTGGAGATAGAAAATCTGGACCAGATGCCTTCCCCACCTTTAAATCCCGAATATGGCAGAGAATATCCTCATTTGAGACAGTATATAATTCAGTCCCACCTTCCCTCGATTCCTCCCACGATATATCATTGTTCTGTAAACTGACATGGGGCATGTCTCTATATCCAAATTTCTCTTCATAATAGCCCCAGGTAGATGGGGCTATATAAGAGTCTGGCGTAATATTCCTTTTGTTCCTACTCCCTCCGACTATTTTCCAAAATAGTCGAGTATCCTTGGAACCTGCTACCTGTTTCAGTTTTTCCCACATAGTTTCCTGATGTTCCTGTTTTTTCCAAGCCAGTAACCTCTTATACTTGCCTTTAGCCTGTCTCCAATAAACCTTAAATTCTTCCTTTTCCAAAGAATCTGCACTTCCCAAAATTTGGAGCAGTTTCTCCTTCTCCTCAAGGCATTCCTTATCATACCAGCCCCTATGGGCACCATGCCCCTTCCTCGTGTCCCCAGAGGTCAGAAGAACCTTATATATTTTACTTAGGAGAGCATTATACCCTTCTAAAATCTGATCAGGAGTCTGTTCTGATGGCAGCTCTCGTTCTTCCTCGGCCAGATGGGAGGCGCAAATCCCCAGTATCTTAAATTCTAACTCGCTATCCCATTTGGCCTTCCTCTTCACTACTTTCTGTGAAGCAGTATAGAGTGCTCTCTTACCAGAACCTTTCCCTAAGTTAATTTCCACAATTAAAGGGTGATGATCACTTTCCGGCCTTAAACAAATCCGTAAGGCCTGACAAATATTCCAATAATTTTTGTCTACCAGTACATAATCTACAGTACTGAAACCTCTTACCGAGCAAAAAGTAAATTGGCCTGGTATATCAGGAGCAAGATCTCCATTTAGCATCCTCCAGTTGTTATCCTTCATAAAATTACACAGCCACCTCCCCTCAGCATTGGTTCTCTGGTCCAGCATTTTTGGCCCATCCGCTATAGGTAGCATAGAGTTGTTTAATGCTCTTTCGTAGTTTCTGACCCTAGCATTAAAGTCGCCAACCAAGAGCAACATAGCGTGTGGCACCAAAAGCCCAATATATTCTACCTTTGCTTCCAAAAGAGGAACCCACCACCCAGAACCCTGTCCTTTCTTTTTTGGTGGGAGATAAATATTTATAACCACCATAATAGAGGAATGCGCAAATTCCAGCTGTATAGCCTGGAAATATGGGGAGTCTAGATCTATCTGCTGAGTTCGACAATCAGATCTAACTGAGACCCCCATCGCCAAACCTCCACAGGGTCTTCCCTTTTTATGTACTTTAAATGCAGGAACCACATAGAAAACAAACCCATTTATAGACAAATCCCCTTCTAACCATGTTTCTTGCAAAGCTATAATGTTGAATTCTGAGAGAAAGGCTACCCAGTCCTTGTCTTGCAGTTTCTCCCCGAGTCCAGCTATGTTCCAAGAGATTAACTGCATAACTGAGCAATTCTCATTCTCTCCATCCAATTCCAGTCATTTATTTAGTGACTTTGTTGGATTACCTCTCCATTCCCTATACCCTATTCTATCATTTCCCCCCCGAAATTTCTTAAATCCTGTTTCTCTTTTCTGTGACCACTGGGTATTCGTTATACGATTTCCCAGACTTCTATAGAATGGGAGAGTATCCTCGCCTATCTCTACCCCTATCATAGTAACCTCTGCTTTCTCAAGTATATACTTCCTCAATTCCAAATCCCCAAACCCAACTCTCACTGGGGCAAAAAGAAAACCCCCTCGAGCTTGGTAGAGTCTCGAGACGAATACAATCGCCTTAGACAATCTTGATGTCTGTATTCCTAACCTAGAGGCAAGATAACCCACCACCTTCTGTTTTAGATGGTATACAGACTCATGTTGTTGTTGATCTAAATCATATATTACAATGTTTTGTTCCGAGAATTTGTTTATGAGGGTATGATCTTGGGCGGTCTCTTCTGTCTGAGCCGACCTTTCAGAGATACCTTTCCTCTTATCCCTGTACCTAGACTGCCTGTTCTTCAAATGAATAGTATTTCGGGTATCACACATGTGAGGGACTGATCCCTCTGACTGAGGAGTCCCTGCTGGTGCACTAGTCTGTGTATGCCAATGTTGTATTGTTTTCCATTTTTCTGACTGACTATTTACATTTGCTATCTGTTGTCTAATTATATCATCTTGGATTCCTTTAAGGGTACACCTGATCTGATCCATGCCTCCTACCATCTCTTTTATTTCAGTGGAGAGATTATCAATTGCTTGTCTAAGTACTTTACAGCAACAGTTCTCATGGATCAGAGAGTTGATAAGTTTTGGACAATTAGCTGCATTTGCTTGCTGTGAGGGGGACAGTTATTGATAACTCTCTAAAAAAGTAATAAAGCTGTTCCCCAAATTAGAGTCCAGTGATATAGGGCTTGTCCTGATAGGAGTAACCAAATCAATTCTAGGCTTTGATAAATTTATCCCCTCATTTAGAGAGTTGTCTGGTGTGTTACTTTGAATAAGAATCTGAGGGCTATCTGTCATTTCTTCCCCCTTTTCCAAATACCCAGCAGTAGATAACAAATGGGACGATGTAATCAATGGAGATGAAGAACACATCTGCCCCAAGTGCTCTAGTTTCTTCCCTCTCCATGTGATATATTTGGTTATTTTGACTTGGGTATTCAGTTTTTTTACTGCTTCCAGGAGTGATGTAGTTCCCCTGTTATCCCCCTCCATAATAATTTTAACTCCCTCTTTCGGAAGTATTACTTGCCTTCCAGAAAACTGCAGTTGGAGTACAGTTGTTCTAACCCACTGACCCAGTCTTAAAATTATATCTTTAATACCCACCTGATATCAGCTGAAAGATTTCCTCCTAATACGTTAAAGCAATACCCGCCAAACCACCAACACCTTCGTATTCAATCCCCCCACTTCCTATAGTGGCTTCTGGTAGCTTTATATGTCCACCAACAAATTAAGGATACATCTCCTAATTTAAAGATACATAGGTTAATGGAAAAAACAAGAGAACCTCAGCCCACCCTCAGCCAGCGCCTACGCCGCGCGCACAAGGGTGCACCCTTGCACGCGCAGCCCTTAGGTGTGATGCCCTTAGGCATGACGCCCTTTGGTGCGTGCCTTTGGCGCGCGCCTTTGGCGCTGCCGCAAGGCGCGGGTCCAACTCTTATAGTCCGGCGGGGCGGGGATAGACACCAATCCTCCGGGTCGCAGGTGTAATTGATCAGCGTTCTCCAGCAGCGCACACAGCTCCCACTCAAAGGGTCTGTCAGTTACACAACAGGGGCAAGGAACGTGGCTCAGAGCTTCAGGGGAGCAACCCCTCACCCAGGCACCAGCCTCCCAGTCACTTGGCCCCAAAAACATTTACTTGCCACACCCCTGGACCATGTGCTGCTGTTGAGATGACTGCGTGACCTGGGGTGTCTGGATGGGACTGTTCTTTAATGGTTCCATTCATTCCTCTCGGGGAGAAGCCAGTGGGTGGCGCTGGGTGATGAGACATCTTGCCCCCGCGTTTTATCATGCAGCGTTCTGCAGGGTTCCATTCTGTCTCCATTATTATTTAATGTATATATGCAGCCCTTGGGGGAGGTCATGAGAGAGTTCGGGGTGCGATATCACCAATATGCTGATGATACTCAGCTGTACCTCTCTTTTTCAACGGACTCAGACCCTGCTGTCTCAGTGCTATCCCAATGTTTGGAGGCTGTGGCAGAATGGATGTGGCAGAGCAGACTGAAGCTCAACTCCGATAAGACGGAGGTGATGTTGGTGGGGAGAGCAAGGGAGGTAGTGACCCCCCTGATTGGGGGGGTTCACCCTCCTATAGCTCAGCAGGTCCAGAGTCTGGGGGTGATATTGGACACGGATCTCCACCTGGAGTGCAGGTGGAGGCAGTCGCTAAGGCTGCCTCCGCCAGTTGCATCTGGTGTGGAAGCTGCGTCCGTTTGTCTCCGGCCGGGCCTGGCCTCTCTCATCCATGCCTTTGTCACCTTGAGTTTGGACTACTGCAACGCGCTCTATGTGGGGCTTCCCTTGTGCCTGGTTTGGAGGCTCCAGCTAGTGCAGAATGCGGTGGCCCACCTCCTTTTGGGGACGGGTCATTGAAAGCACATAACACCTATGCTCCGAGCTCTGCACTGGTTGCCAATAGTGTGCCGAGCCAGGTTCAAGGTTTTGGTGTTGATCTATAAGACCCTTCATGGTCTGGGCCCCTCATACCTCAGGGACTGCCTCGCCCTCCACGCCCCAGAGCGGCTCCTTCGGTCTGCCAGGGGTGCCTTCTTGAAGGTCCCCCGTGTTAAGCAGGGGGCCACAATGGAGACGGCATTCTCGGTGGCCAGGCCGTGCCTTTGGAACTCCCTCCCGGAGGAAGCTCGCATGGCCCCAAGCCTTCTGACATTCCGGCGAAGTTGTAAAACCTGGCTGTTCACCCAGGTCTTTGGGGAGGGGGGAGGGGGGTTAGAGTGTTTTATCTCCCCTACCCTATTTATTGTTTTATTGAGTTCCCGGGCCCTGTTTTAATATTTTTACTTGGATTTTGATATGTTTTAATTGTTTTTAGATAGATTTTATATGTGTTGTTTTTTATTACTGTTGTAAGCCGCTCCGAGCTGCTTTTAGGAGGGGTGGGGTAGAAATTTAATAAATAAAATAAATAAATAAATAAATAAATATTATTGTCAATTCCATAATTCAACAAAACATACTAAGGGAGGCAATATGACAAACTTGTCGTCCCCTATATTATTGTTATCATTATTGTATCATTCCTATTTACTACTGTTTACAGCTAATATTGGAATACAAGGTACAAAACCAAAATACATAATTAAATATTGGGAACTATTCAATCAATCTTGCCCTCAATCAAACACTCATGCCTCTGCTGGCAGCCAATGGGTAATAGCCAGGCATCTATAGTCCGAAAACACTCAACAAACCAACCTCAGACTTGAATGGGATTTGATATAAACTCCGATAGTCTATACTGTTGCCCAATAATGTACAGCAGACTACTCTAACAGCAGACTACCCTAATCAAATAACATACCTCTATAGCCTCTGCAGCTAAGTAGGGATGGGTGAACGCGGTTCGGTAGTTCGGTGTTCGGCCCGAACTCGGCCTGTTCGGACAACCGAACACGAACACGAATGCACCGAAC
>QEPC01001041.1:660308-672294 GCA_003113815.1 Sphenodon punctatus | reverse complement strand
AGGCTCAGACTACAACTCATTGAGACATCCGTGACGCAGGCTCGATATGAAGCACTACCCAGGAGAAGTCGTAAGTGTGTTTGTAAACTACAAACTAGGGCAAAATGGAGATGATAGATCACATTCTCTTCGAATGTCCACTATATGGGAATTTAAGGGAAGCTTGGATTCTGCCTTTGATGCAGGGGAAAGAGTACTGGGCTCTGATATATAGGATAAAGTATCTGTTGAACCTGTCTAGGGCAGAGAATCTTATTGCGGTTGCTACATATGTGCAGCTTGTTGCGAAAATTAGAACAGACGAGGTATGATGGTTACTGAATGGGGAGGGAACACTCGTCTCTTGGTAATGTAAGTGGAGATGTAAGCTACAAAATGATATAGGTTATGTGTGGAAGTATGTGTCGCTAGGAATTATCTTATTATTCAAAAGGGATCAGAATGTCACATTTTCCTCTTCAAAGGCTGTGTAGCCGGGGAACGACCGAATAAGGCCTTATGTGTTAGTGTTTATTGTATTTGATTTACTGACTATCATATATCTGTTTGTTTGTATTAATGTATTTGCTTATTTTATTTTTGGGGCCATGGCAAAAGCTAATGCCCATCAATAAACAATAAAACAATAAACAGCTTACAGCGTGGCCAAAGGACAGCTGACTTTGCTCCTGTTGGACACAGCCAGGTATTTGGACTTAGAGGAGGTATCCAGCATCATCACTGAGGCAGGTGAGGAAATAGCCAAGATGAGCTTGCAGGCTGATTGATATGGGTGGAGCAGCGGCAGAGGCCCGGCCACGGCTTGGTGGCTGGAAGCACCCCCACTTGTCCAGGCATTGCAGGCTTGGCTCATACTCAAAAGAACTCAAGAAGCTCTACTGCCAATTGGTCAAGCCTTGCCCGGTTGTGAATCACGTTGACACCCAGTAGCAGACATTGGATTGCCCGGTCTCAGAACCTGTGGCTCAGCAGAGGCAGCATTGGCAGCAGCAGCAGACATTGGATTGCCCGGTCTCAGAACCTGTGGCACAGACAGCAGAGGCAGCATTGACATCAGCGGCAGACATTGGAATGCCAGGACACAGTACCCGTGGCACAGCAGACATCAGCAGCAGGATTTGCCTGTGTGCAGCACCCATGGAGCCAGGATGGTAGGATTTGCCAGGGAAGAGCTTCCATACAGCAGCAGACAGCAGCAGCACAATTGCTTGGGCATATTTGGATTTGCCAGGGCAGAGCACCCATGGACCAGCAGACAGCTGGTCCATCACCCATGGTTGCCAGGGCAGACAGACAGTCACCTTGGCATGAGAGGCAGGCAGGATGGGGCAGGGTTCGAGCTTTGACCACAGGGCGGGCAGACAGGCAGTGTGGCATGAGCAGAAGGTTGGCAGACTGAGTCAGGCTTTGAGTTTGGCAACCTGGGCGGGCAGACAGGCAGCGTGGCATGAGAGGCAGTAGGGAAGGCAGACTGGGACCTTGGAAGGGCACTCAGGCTGGCAAAAACTGTGCAATGTCACAATACCAATACCGATTTCAAAGTTTTTATTTTCGTTATCATTATCAATATCGTTATCAGTCTCATGATTGTGCCAGAAACCGGAAATGGTATTTTGCTTGCGTGTGTTCTCATGGTGTCTGTCTGGCTTGTATGAAAAGTTGGTTCTGAGCTTGTGTGTGTATGTGTTGTGGCTTTTTGTTTGTTTGTGTGGTTTGTGGTTTGTGGTGAAGATGGAAGGTGAAAAAAAAAAGAATAATGAAGCTAAGGAAGGTCAAGATGGTGGACAAAGAAGTGGAGGCCCAGTCTGGACCATCTGGTGAGGTCGTGGAGGTTGGCTCCTCACCAGAGGGGGAAGAGGGCAGAGGAGGTGCCACTGCTGCCAGGTTTGTAAAATTTATTTTTGTTTATTGTTCCATATAACTTTCAGGACAAGAAGAATACTATCCTTTAGAGCGAGCTCACAGGCGTACGGGTGGGTGGGTGGTGGGCAGTCAGGCACAAACAGTGGGCATCAGCAGGTGGCAGTGGATGGGTAGGATTTGCACGTGTCTTATTTCTGGGTCTGCCAGAGAGAGAGGGGGAGGGGGCTCTTCCAGCAGTCAGGCACGAGCTGCAGCACCCACCCAGACACATGCCAGCCGAGGTCTTAACTTGACAACCCTAGCACCCCAAGAAGGGCAAGATTTGCACGTGTCTTATTTCTGGGTCTGCCAGAGGGGGGGGGGGGACCTGTTCCTGCAGTCAGGAATGAGCCGCAGCACCCACCCAGACACATGCCAGACAGGGTCTCAAATTCCCAACCCACAGGTGGTGGTGGTGTACATGGGAGAAGGGGAAAGAGGAGAGTAGGCAGCACTGCAGCAGCAGCACCATCCATCCACTTGGTGTGGAAGAATGGGCATTTCTCTTGGAAGGACTAGAGGCATCACGATGAACGCATGATATTATGTAGGTGTTGTTTATGTGTTCCTGTTTCAGAGAGGGTGATGATGATGCCACTTGTGCCAAAACCCCATCACGGCGGAGGTTGCAGCCGCATGAGCCACCTGAAAGCAGGCCAATGAGGTCCGTGGTGTGGAAATATTTCTACACACCCAAGGGCGGATTTTCAGAATGCAAGGTTAGGCACGGGGGCTGGAACAACAGGGAATGAATCGCCCTATGACCTGTTAGGAAGTCTCCCGCAGGGAGAGAGATTGGCCAGCCAGCCACCCACTTGTGGAGACAGAATGCAGGCAGGGCTTGATAGACCATTGGTCTGACACAATATGGCACTTCTTATGTTCCTATCTTTATATATTCTTTAGATCTGCAACAAAAAGATAAAAAGGGGGTCACAGGGGACCACATCGGGGCTGATAGCCCATGTTGAGAACGCCCACCTCATAGAGCTGACACAGCGGGAAATGTCTTGGTCGGGGCGCATGGATGCCGTGGAGGAATATTGTCCTAAGCAAGGGGGGAAGGCATGGTAGAAGCGTCGCCACCAGAGCCCTTCCCCCTCCAGCTCTGCTGAGGAGTCTCCAGCCCCACGCAAGGAGACCCACAAGGCAAGGGCATTTAGGGCAGAAATTGCCAGGCCCACAAAAAAATTATATGGACAGGCTAAGGGTCCATGCCCGCAATATGGAGAACCGGCTGGTGGAGTGGTTCAAGGAGCTCCAAGAAAGGGAGCACCAAGCGGAGGCGTACCAAGAGTACCTCCGCACCGAGAAGGACGCCCTCGAGCTGTTCCGCCAGTCGGTCATCAAATTGAAGGCATCCATGGAGGGGGCCCTGTACTTTTTCAGGCTACATGGTTACAAGTTGGATGATGTTCCCGCCCCTTGGTCCCGTGCACCACTTTCTCCTTTTCCCCATGTCCCGGGGGACAGGACCAAAGACCCTTAATTTATTTTCCTTTCTTTTTATATTAATGTTTGTTTTTTAAAAAATTATCAAAAGTTGTAAAGTTGTTTTAAAAGTTTTTATAAAAGTTATATTTGTTACCAGCTGAGTTTTACCTTTCCAATCTTTTTTCCCTCTGTGCTGCTTCTGGCAGGTGGCAGAATCTCATTGTATACACAGCTTGTCAGATTCCTACCTGACAGCAGCAGCAGCACATGGAGCGTATTAGTCCCAAAATGTGCCAGCAGAGTCTCAACTGGCAGACAGTCCTCCAGGAGGGGCAGGGCTTGTGTCTGTGTGGGTGTGCCAGAGAGAGAGAGAGAGAGAGAGAGAGAGGCTGTGGCAGTCTGGCAGAGGCATAAGCGGGCATCGGCAGGTGCACTGCCTGCTCTCACAGACAGATCACTGCATGGGGTGTAACCTTAGGAAGCTGAGTTGTGATATATAATACTTGGTTACATTTGTTGGTTGGTCCCTTTGAAGGAGTGGAGAGATGTGTTCAGCTTGAAGGAAGATTGCCCTGGAGGGGGATGGGGAGACTTGCAGAAAGCGCCCAAGGTAGAGAAGCCAGTCAGGAATATCATATTTCCTGTGAGGGGGTGCCAGAGAGAAAGAGAGAGAGGCTCTTTGGCTAGGGATGGGCGAACATGGTTCGAATGTTCAGAGTTCGGACCGAACTCGGTCTGTTCGGATGTCAGAACCAAACGTCAGAACCGAACTCTTGAATGACCGAACAGTTCGGTTGTGTTCAGATGAGTTCGGATGAGTTCGGGGGCAGGAAAAACGTCTTTTTAGGGGGAAAAAAATATTAAGTTTCGGTTTCGGCTAAGTTTCGGTTTCTGTTTCGTTTTGGTTTCGATAGTGCTATTTTTGACTGTTCAGTCAAGTTCGGGCAACCCGAACTCAGCTGAACCGAATCATCGAACCCGAACTCAGGTTTCGAACCGAACGACCGAACATCTGAATATCCGAACTGCATTCTCTTCGGCCATGCCTATCTTTGGCAGCGGGCAACAGGCAGCGGGTGCTGGTGGTCAGAGGGGCTCTTTCAGCAGCTTCATCGGGCATCTGCGGATGGGTGTGGAGGAGTAGGCTGGTAGGGGAGCAGGTTTGCGGGCGGGAACTGGAGGCCACTGGCCAGTCAGGTATGAGCAGCAGCAGCACTCAGATGATGGTTCTTGGGACTTGAGTGACTGCTTCTGGATGCAGTGGAATGGAACAACAGCCCCCCTTGACTGGAATGATGGTTCTGGGATATTGATGATGGTTCCTGAGACTGGAGTGGCTGCTTCAGGTACAGTGGAATTACAGCCCATGGGAGTTGAATGATGTCCCGAGAATTAATGCTTGGTTGGGAACACTTCATTCAATTATTTCAATAGGTGGTACAGGGAGATACAGGTGATACACGGAGACACACAGGCAGCGGCACATAATTTCGTGGTGTGTTATTTCCATCTCATTCTGGTAGGTTTGCTGCTGGATGTGGGCATTGAGCATAAGAACAGATGAGATCTGTCACTGGTTCTGGCAGGTGGCAGCTTGAGCTGGATACACTTTTTCCCCTCCACCCCCATCTCTCTCCTTCTAGCGGGGAGCCTCTCTCTCTCTCTGGCCATATACTTCAGGTGACAGCATGGGTGGGATCATGTCTGTCTCTCCTTCTAGGAGTGGGGAGATTTTCTCTCTCTCTCTCACCACGAGCAACAGGTTGCTACCTAGTAAATAAAGTTTCTTCGTACTGGCTCCTATCATTCTCACCACGTCACCCTGCGTCCCATCCCTGCATAGACTTGTCTTATATCCCTAAAAAGGGTTAGATGGAACTGTCACTCTGAAAGGGAGAGTGTTTATTAGCCTAGAGAGGAGCTCAAGGCCATCAGGACAGGCATGCCATGGTGGTGGGCAGTTGCTTTGGGCACGAGCAGAAGGTTCTCACCTCATAAAAAAAAAAGGTGGAATGACGGCCCCAGAACCTGTATAGTGGATCCTTGGGCTGGAGTGGCAGCTTCTGAATGACGTGGATGGACAGGCCTCCCTGCCTGTAATGTAGGCCCTAGAACCCCGATGGTGGGTCCTGGGGCTGGAGTGGCTGGCTGCTTCCTGATGTCGTGGAATAAGAGTGCCCTGTGAGTGGAATGACGGCCCCAGAACCCTGATGGTGGGTCCTGGGGCTAGAGTCTCAGCTTCTGGATGACATGGATGGACAGCCATCCATGCCACTAACGTAGGCCCCAGAACCCCGAAGGTGGGTCCTGGGACTGGAATGGCTGGCTGCTTCTTGATGTGGTGGAATGACAGTCCCCTGTGAGCAGAATGACAGCCCCATCCAGAACCCTGATGGTGGGTCCTGGGACAGGAGTGGCAGCTTCTGGATGATGTGGATGGACAGCTTCTAACGTTGGCCGCAGAACCCCGATGGTGGGTCCTGGGGCTGGAGTGACTGGCTGCTTCTTGATGCCATGGAATGACAGCACCCTGTAAGAGGAATGACAGCTCCATAATCCTGATGGTGGGTTCTGGGACATGAGTGGCAGCTTCTAGATGATGTGGATGGACAACCCTCCCTGCCTGGAACCTAGGCCCCAGAACCCCTATGGTGGGTCCTGGGGATGGAGTGGATGCTTCTTGATGCGGTAGGATGACAGTTCCCTGTGAGCAGAATGACAGCCCCAGAACCCTGACAGTGGGTCCTGGGGCTGGAGAGGCTGGAGAACCTTGAAGGCCGAAGTGGAGAAGGGTTCCATGTGAACAGCCATTGAACATGGGTCAGTCGGTCCTAAGAGATAGGCAGGTGCCAGTCACGACCAGGAATGGTCTCAGCATGAAGACCATGTGATCCAGGATCTCCCATTACACCCCATTGTTCACCCAGCCCCCGGCCTCCAGTCCAGCATACTCATCCAAGCTATGGCCATCTACAAGATTGAGAAGCAAATGGCTGATGTGCATTACCAGCAGCAGCAGACATTGGATTGCCTGGGCACAGAACCCATTGCACTGGCTGTTGAGGTGGCATTGGCAGCAGCATCAGACATTAGATTGACCGGGCACAGAACCTGTGGCACTGACAGCAGAGGTGGAATTGGCGGCAGCAGCAGCAGCGGCAGCAGCAGCAGCAGCAGACATCGTATTACCTGGGCACAGAACCCATGGAACAGCAGAGACAGCAGCAGCAGTATTTACCTGTGTGCAGCACCCATGGTGCCAGGATGGTAGAATTTGCAAGGGAAGAGCTCCCATACAGCAGCAGATGGCAGCAGCAGGATTTTGTGGGCACATTTGGATTTGCCAGGACAGAGCACCCATGGAGCAGCAGACAACAACAGCGGTATTACCAGGCCAGTGGGGCACATCACCAAGGGTTGCCAGGGTATGTAGACAGGCACCTTGGCATGAGAGGTAGGCAGGCTGAGGCAGGGCTTCAGCTTTGCCTACATGGCGGGCAGACAGGCAGTGTGTCATGAGCATGGGAAGGCAGATTGAGGCTGCTTTGATCTAGGTCACCTGGGAAAGTGGATGGGCAGGGAACATGGCATGAGCAGAAGGCAGACTGAGGCAGGCTTTGACCTAGGCCACCCGGGTGGGCAGGTGCGCAGGCAGCATGGAATGGGCAGAAGGCAGGCAAATTGAGGCAGGCTTTGATCTAGGCCACCTGGGTGGGCGGGCAGACAGGGAGCGTAGCATGAGCATGGGCAGGCAGACTGAGGCAGGGTTCGAGCTTTGCAACCTGGGCGGGCAGACAAGCAGTGTGGCATGAGAGGCAGTAGGGAAGGCAGGCTGGGATCTTGGCAAGACACTCAGATAGGCTGGCAAAGACTGTGCAGTGCAAGAGAGACAAAGCCAGTCACATAGGCAGGCCGAGATCGTCTAGTTAGAGGCTGGCTGGCAGGCTTACAGTTTCCCAATGCCACCCTTTGTCATGAGGTCAGTCAGATAAGGTGGCCGAGGCCATCTAATATGAGAGAGAGCCACAGAAAAGGGTTTGGGGGGGGTGCCAGGCATTGGGAGGGAGGGACAGCACCTCAGCACAGCAGCAGCAGCCCAGATTAAAGAGGAGACCCATCCCGAGACTTCCCTGGCATGGGATGGCGTATGCCACTGCACCATCAATCAGTGTCCAGGGGAAGTTCAGGGAATCCCAGCAGCGGAGGTTCACTTTCAGGAAGAGCAACTGCTCCACCAACTTGGCGCCAGTCTCAGGCGGTGTGGCGAGCAAATGTCCCCCGCCATGGAGAACACCCACTCGCTGGGGACACTGGTTGGTGGGCAGGACAAGATACCTTGGCCACTTTGGACAGGGCTGGCCACACGTTGGTCTTGCTGGCCCAGCAGGCCAAGGGATCGCTGCTGGGATCTATGCATGGTTCCTCCTCCAGGTAGGTCTCCACTGCTGCTGAGGTGCCATCATACTCCCTCTGATAACTCTTCCTGTGCACCACCTCCACCACTGCCCTCAGTCACACGGCTTGCCCTAGTGTGCATGAACCCATGCTCCCCAGAGTGCCTGCACATAGGAGCTACTACTGCTCTCAATATTTATTTATTTATTTATATTTATATGCCACCCCCCATGCCTATGGCATCTCGGGGCGGCTTCCAACATAATATAAAAACAATTTTTAAACATTAAAAACACTACATTATAATAATTAAAACAAATTTTAAAATCCCCCCTCAAAACTTTTACACCCCCCACCCTCCCCTCTGAAGGCCTGGGTGAACAGCCAAGTCTTACAGATGCATCAAAAGGCCAACAGGCTCAGGGCCAGGTGAGCCTCCTCTGTGAGGGAGTTCCACAACTGTGACCCAGCCACAGAGAACGCCCTCTCCATTTTGGCCCCCCATCTTACATGGGGGACCTCCAGAAAGGTGTCCCTGGTGGACCGAAGGGATCGCTCTGAGGCACGGAGGGCGAGGCGGTCCCTGAGATATGAGGGGTCCAGGCTGTGCAGGGCTTTGTAAATCAATAATAACACCTTGAATCTGACTCGGTACACTATAGGCAGCCAGTGCAGAGTGCGGAGCACTGGTGTTATGTACTCACGCTGCCCTGTTCCCTCAGGAGATGGGCTGCCACATTCTAATCTGCACAAGCTGCAGCCTCCGGACCAGAAACAAGGGTAGCCTGACTTAAAGCGCTTTGCAGTAGTCTAGCCTCGAGGTGATGAAGGCATGGATGAGAGTGGCCAGATCGGGCCTGGAGAGGTAAGGTCGAAGCCCCCGTTCCAGATACAGCTGGCAAAAGTCAGATTTAGCCACCACCTCCACCTGCCGATCCAGATGGAGGCCCGAATCCAAAACCACTCCCAGATGCCGAACCTAAAAAGCAACAGGTGGGCGAACCCCTCTATAAGGGGGGACAGCACCTCCCCCGCCCTTCACACCACCATCACCTCCGTCTTATCAGGATTGAGCTTCAGTCTGCTCTGCCGCATCCAATCCGCCATGGCCTCCAAGCATTGGGAAAGTAACGAGACATCAGGACCTGGGTCAGTTGAAAACGAGAGGTACAGCTGAGTATCATCAGCATATTGGTGACATCGCACCCCGAACCCTCTCATGATCTCCCTCAGGGGCTGCATATACACATTAAACGTATAAACGTGAAGGAGCGGGGTTTCCTATCACAGCGGTAGCATTACTTACCTGAGCAGCTGAGCTGGAGGTGGGGCCAGACCTGCGGGCGGAAGTAAAAGAGCTTCATTGGCAGCGCAGACGCGGTGAAGGAGCGGGGTTTCCTATCACAGTGGCAGCATTACTCACCTGAGCAGCTGAGCCGGAGGCGGGGCCAGACCTGCGGGGGGAAGTAAAAGAGCTTCATTGCCTGTGGCAGCACCACAGGCACGCGCCATGGTCGCGCGCCTAAGGGCCACACGCGCAAGGGTGCACCCTTGTGCGCGTGGCCTTAGGCGGGCAGACGGGAGGCACCGGTCTAAACCCTAAATTTAAATTGTATTGCGGTTTACTGCCTAGAATGAAGAGAAATGACTTCCCCTATAAATCAGGGGCCAAACAAAGGGAAAATGAGGCAAAGGCAATTGAAGGCTTATTTCTCCCGAGAACAAAGGGAGCAAAGAGGGGTACCTACAGCATCCTCCCCGTTACCTCTAAATAATCAGTTTTTGCCTTTAACCCAGACAGAGGCAGTACCCGTTCTATCCCAGAAGAGCAAAGGCCATGATAAGGTAAGGGGAGCATTATATCGAACCCCCCCTGATTTGCATCTTGACTTAAGTGGAACAACCAATGAGTTACCTGAAGAAAGACTTGCTATATTCCTTACAGATCATGTAATGCTTACTGCAGAAATGCTACATTTTGTTTTCTTGAAATTATCCAAAGTTCAAACCCAATTAGAACTCTTGGAAAGTTTGGTAAAGAAAGGCCAGGGCAATACTCAGCCCTTAGTAGGGGGGGAAGGGCCTTGTATGGCAATACCCAAGCTCTGTAGTGCTGAAACTGCCCATCAATTAACCCTGAGAAAGGAGGTTCCCTTGGGCAAAGGGCCTCCATTGGAATCAGGGAATTCATTTCCCCAGGAAGTATACTCAGAGCAGGCAGAGTCTTTTGACTTACTTTCACAATCCTTAATCTTTACAATAACTTTCCAGCATGACCGAATCCCACCAGTGTGGGCAATGCCCCGGGATGTAGCTGAGCATCTTCGGGTACTTCTAACTGAGGTCCCGATTACTAGGAGGGACATAACGTCTATAGATCATATGATTCATTTGATTGGTAAACACATGGTTCTGGTCACCTTTAAATCCTATGAGATGGTGACTACAATCCTGTCTCAAAGGAATCAGCTGGAGGAACGAGGAGTATTTGCAGCGCGTGTCTTCCAGATAGGGCAAAACCCCCAGGAGAGACAAGCACCGGCTCTACATGGGCCACAAGATAGTTGGGATCAGAAGTATAAGTCTGGGAGCACCTTGACTGGTTCAACAGCCCCGGCTCCCCCACTTAGATCAGAACTTGGAGGCTTTAAGTACCAGCTAGATAAGAGAGACAAAGCCTCACGGAGGCGGGGGAAGTCCCACCCCCTCCACTAGATAGAGTCTGGGAGAAAACGGGTAGGGCGAGGGGTACTGAGGAGATTCATAGAGAAGGTGCCACCCAAAACCAGATGGGAGGAAGGGTAGCTGATAGTAAAGCCTTTTCAGCCCCCTCCCCACCTTTACCGGTACCAATACCTTTGCCAAGAGGCCTAAAAAGACCCTCAGTTAGGAAGGCTGACTTATTCCAGACTGTAGATAGAATAAGTAGGGTGCAAGAGGAAGATATGCTTCCTCCAGAATTAAACCTGAATAAGGAACAGGATTGTAGGAGGAAGATACGGGGTGGTGATGGAGGAGAGGGGCGAGATGTAGGGAGACCACTTATGGTGGGTCCTACTCCACCCTTGGTGGAGACCCTGCTACACCCCCCTCGCTTGCCACCGCTAAACGTGGCCTCTTCTAAGGACCCTCATCAGAGCACTGAACATCCACCCTCCCCATCTATCGCTATCCAGGCATGTTTTTTGGAGCGCCTGGAGTCACTTAAACGCCAATTAGGTGAGATTAAGAACCCTCAGAGAAGTAAGAGGCAAACAAGCCCTATATGTGGCCTGCAGGAGAGAGGAGGAGATCAGGGTCAACAATCCCCCCTGTCTCTTCTGTTAACTTCATATGCCCATTTGTCTAGTTGGATATCAGAAGGTGAGGGGCGGGCCAGGAGGAGTCTAAACCAGCTCCAACCCCAAATACTTCAGGAGGTCCAATCACAGGGGGAACAGCGCTCTGTACCCCTGGGGTCGGAGGATGCACTGTGTGGTTGGGTGGAGCAGTGCACCCAAGAGGAGAGACCCCAGGGGGAAGTAGTAGAAGTAATAGAAGTAGAAACAGAGGAACGGATCTCCTTGAGAAGATCCATCCAGGTAGATCTGGCACTAACTGAGTCAGTAACCCTGGCAGCCGCCTCTGGGGGAGTAGCTTTGGGGAATTCTGGTGCTGGCCAAACTACAGATATTGTAGTAAGCCCGGAGAGGATACGAAGCCCTTCTATAGCTAGGGTCTTGAGACAGCGTCCGAGACCCCCCCTTAAAACAATGACAAGGGGCCAAGCCAGGTGTTACAATTACTATCAGCTCTTGGAACATATCTGGCTGGGAGACGCATAGAGTTGACCCCGAATTTTGTGGTTTTTTATATCAGAACGATATCATTCTACTCCAAGAGACCTGGCTAACCACACACCCCTCCCAGGATAAGTGGAGGGACTTTGAGAGTTTCTGGATAAATGCTTTACCCTCGGAGGTGCAGGGACGTCTGAGTGGGGGATTGGCATTGCTAGTAGCTTCCTCCCTGAGGGTTTCTGTGAAACAAATCAGCAGTATTAAGGCCTATTTTGCTCTTTTCCTTTGCCAATTCCTTGATGGATTAGAGATTCTAGTGGGAATAGTATATGTGCCCCCAGAATACTCACCTTATTACTCCTTGGATATCTGGCCTTTAATGATGGCTCAGGTCATAGAAGCAGAAGCTCGCTTCCCAGAAGCCTTGTTAGTGTTGGGAGGTGACTTCAATGCAAGACTGGGAGATCCTGCCTCTC
>QEPC01001041.1:607881-653274 GCA_003113815.1 Sphenodon punctatus | reverse complement strand
GGCCAAGAACAGAGCCTTGAGGAACACCAACTGAGAGGGGGAAGGAGGAGGAGGCGGAGTTGGAGAGAGACACATTAAAGGAGCGGTCAGAGAGGTAGGAGGAGAATATATCTGTTATGGAGAAGTGGTCGTTAGACCCACCATTGAGAACTGAGTTGGGATAGGCAAATGGATAAGCGCCTGTAAGGACTAATTACTATATACTTTAAAGGGGTGCAAAGGAGTACCCGCTCTGGGTTCTATTTTGTATTTCATTTGTCTATAGGACCTAGTATTGTGTATTGTTTTAATTTTGAATCTACATGTTTGTATTATTGTATATTGTTGGCAATAGCGGAAGCTAAGCCGTAATAAATTATTATTATTATACACATTAAACAACAGTGGGGACAGAATGGAACCCTGTGGAATGCCGCAAGTCAAAGCCTGGGGGCTAGATGTTTCAGCCTCCAGCACCACCCGCTGGCTTCTACCCGAGAGGAATGAGCGGAACGATCCAAACAGAGTCCCGTCCAGACCCGCCAAGTCTTGCAGCCGTCTCAACAGAAGCCCATGGTCCACGGTATCAAAAGCGGCTGAGAGATCTAGCAGAATCACAAAGGTCGAGCATCCTGCATCCATCTCCCGGCGGAGTGCTGCTGCTGCTCAGCCTTCTGCTGGTGCTGCTACCACTAGGGCTGGGGGCAGGGATAGACCCCGATGGCTGAAAGAGGTGGCTGCTCCCACTCCTACCATGCCCATGGGTGTCCTAATGATGCTGCCGCACACGCTCCAGAGCCCGCTCTGCCTGCCGGACCCTCACCACCAGTTCACCCTTCCAGTGGCCATAGAGGGGTGTCTGGCATTCCAGGTTTCCAGCATGGTTGCCAATAGGGATGGATGAACACAGTTCAGAAGTTCAGAGTTCGCCCGAACGTGGCCTGTTCGGATGACTGAACTGAACTTCTGAACCGAAGGTTCGAACGGCCGAACAAGTTTGGATGAGTTTGGATGAGTTCAGGGGCGGGAAAAATGTGACTTTGGGGGGAAAAACATGACTGAAAGGGGGAGGAAGCTGAGGAGCAGACTTCCTGGCACCAGGGGTGTACACCAGGGGTGGTTTCAGGGCCAAATGATACCGATACCAAAAAAAAAAAATGATTTTGGTATCGATAGCGCTATTTTTGGATGTTCGACTGACTTCAGCCAAACCGAACTCCGCTGAACTGAACAGCTGAACCCGAACTCGTGTTTTGATCCGAAGATCCGAACATCTGAATGGCATTCTGTTTGCCCATCCCTAGTTGCCAACACATATTCTGCCCGCTGCAGGTGTGCTTCGAAATGCGCTTTCAGCCCTGCCTTCAGCTGCTGTATCAGGTCAACCACTTCATCGACCAGCTTCCTACCCTGAAGTCCACAATCCCACCTCTGGAGAATCTCCTCAAGCCTTCTGAAGAGACTCTGGACCAGAGGGGTCACTTGGCTGATGGTGGCCGTGGAGGAGCTTATGGTCTCCGGCATGGCCAGGAATGGTCTGAGCAGAAAGACCATGTGGGCCAGGATCTTCCATTCCACCCCATTGTACCCTGGAGGTGCCTGCTGTCTGTCACCTATTGCACCTGACACACGGTGGCTTTCTGCTCTAGAAGCCGCTTGAGCACCAGGAAGGTCGAATTCAACCGAGTGGACACATCCTGCACCAGCTGGTGCACTGGGGAGTCTTGCTCAGCCTGCTTTGCCTGGAAGAGGTCGCTACCCTTCATGCTCCAGTTGAAGAAACCAGCCAGCTTCCTTCCCCACTTGATCAGGGAGCTAAGAGTACTGGCCCCAATCCCCTTCTCCCCCAAACCCAGATCATACCTGACCACCAGGTGAAGGGTGTGTGTGGCACAAGGGATGCAAGTGAAGCCCCCATCACAGACTGCCCTCAGTATGTTGGCCGCGTTATTATTGACCATGCACCCCTTTGTGAAGGGTGCACCTGGCATGACCCACTCCGTCACCATGGCGGTCAGGTCTGCCTCTATGTTCTGGAATGTGCTTCCATTTGAAGCAGGGCCCACCTACACCCTGCTTCGGGACCCCACCTGCCACTGCCAAATACTTCCTCCAGGTGCTGTCACCAGTGCGCTGTCATCACCAGGTAGGCATGATGAGCGTTACTGCTCGACCACAGGGACAGACCACAGGTGAAGTGGATGGTGGCACCCCTAGCCCCTGCCAGCTGCTCCCTCACCCGCTCCTTTAAACCCCTGTACAAGACTGGCACCACCTGCCGACTCAGGGTGGTGCATGATGGCAGCTTAAACTGGGGGGCCAGGAAGCCAAACAGCTGCCTGAACCCCATGTCCCTGACCACTGAGAAGGGCTGTTCCTCCAGGGCGATCATTTCCCCCAACATGCGCGTGGCTTTCACTTGAAAGCCATGCTGCCCTCCACGTCCTGCAGCCGTCGAGGGAATTGGCAGCTGCCCCCACCCCAGCTCCTCCATGGTGGACTGACACTAATATTCTTAATTTAAATGTAGGTATGTATACATTTTGATTGTATTGTTTATTTTGAGACTTTATGCTTTGGGCCATGGCGAAAGCTAGTGCCGACAATAAAATTTGATTTGATTTGATGATGCTGCTGCTGCTGCTGCTGCTGCTGCTGCTGCTGCTGCTGCTAGGGATGGGCGAACAGAACCAAGTTCGGAAATTCGGTTCAGTTCAAAAATCGAGTTTGGTTCAGAAGTTTGGTTTGGTCAACCGAACTGGTCGAGTTTGGTCCCAACTCTGAACTTCCGAACCGCGTTCGCCCATCCCTACAAACTATTTGAGTTCAGTCGGTTTCCGAACCAAGTTTGTACATTCAAATCCAAGTTTTTTGGCCTTCCAAACTTGTTTGGATTCGACCGAATAGTTCGGTTGAATTTGAGTTCAGTTCGAAAGTTCAGTTCGGTTGACCAAACTATTCGAGTTCGGTCTGAACTCTGAACTTCCGAACCACGTCCGCACATCCCTAGCTGCTGCTGCTGCTGCTCCTTCCTAGCAGCAATACTGCTCTTGCTTCTAGAGGCAGGATGCTGTCCAGCTGATGGAGGCGGACAACTGGCCGCTGCAGTCGGGAACCCACTGGTGTCCACTGCCCCTGCCTGCCCGCTTAGCAGCACAGCACTGTGGCATCCCTTAAGGTGCCTAACCATGACTGTTGTGCCAAGGTTGGTGAGCACATGCCCATGCTTCACCACCTCCTGGCACAAACTGCACTTCACCTCCCTAGAACCATCTGCCCGCACCAATTGAAAATGCGCCCAGATGGAGGATTTTCCCCCCCCTTGCCTTCTGGCCTGCACTGGGTGACACACCACTGACAGTGCTGCTGGGATGGGCATAAAATGGTGGTGATACAGCTCTCAGAACAACAGCCATCGTCTCAGCTCCAGACATCTCTTCCGCTGGGCTAGTTTCTTCCTCGCTGTCCCCAATCTGAGTTATGTCCCCCCACGATGGTGACTACTGGGACCCTGAGACTGCTGGACTGCCCACCATGCTGCTGCCACTCTCCCTGTGCTCCCTATAGCTGCTGCTGGTACTACTGCTGCTCCTCTCCCTGCTGCCATTGCCCAGGGATTGGGCCCTGCCTCTAGCAGCTGGGGTGGGATCCACTAGCCCTGGACTGCTGGGGATCGCCTCAATAATGGGGGATGATGGTGGCCTATGGTGAACATCAGACCCTGCCCCTGAAGCACCTACTCCTGCAGCCACATCCTCCTGGACAGCAGGCCTTCCAGTGCCCTTTGTCGCAATGGAGGACACTGGCAGGAGGTGCTGTCGAACCACGCCCCAGCTAGTGCCACTGCTGGAAGCCTCAGAAGTCTGTCACCCAAAATCAGGCCTGTGGAGTTTGGGGCGTGGTGATGGGCTCGAGCTTCTGCCTGCTGCCACTCCACTGGCATGGCCCCTACCATCTCTGACACGTGCCCCATTGCCCGCCTTACAGGTAGCAGACTGGCCTCTCCTGCTTCCCTTCTCCATTTTTCCTTCCCAAATTATGCAGAGGAAGATTTTATATATATTTTTATTTATTTATTCAAAATTTGATTATATTATATTATATATACTACACTAACTCTAACTGCTATTAACTACTATTCTAAAATCTATGGAACTAAATGGAATATTATATCTACAAAGGCCTAGTCCTACAGGCACACTATAAAATATTAAAACTGAATAACTACAATACACTATCTCTGTAATTAAACTAACTCCTACATTATCTATCTATCTATCTATCTATCTATCTATCTATCTATCTATCTACTCTACACACACACACACACACACACACACACACACAATGGGATGGGGAGGAGGGGAAAGACAGACAGCTCACAACAAACAACACAGGGAGGGGTACAAAAGTGAAATGAAGACTAAATCAATCTAATCCTACTCTAAATAAATCCAAAAATAGGGGAAGGGAATCAGGGATGGAATATATAGTGGGAGGAGGGAAGGATTCAATGGAGGGTAGGGAGAAAGAACAACAGGGAGGGGTAACAAATAAAAATAACACCTAAATCTAACTAATCTAATCTAAATAAATGAAACTATGGAGGTAAATGTGTGGGAATGGGTGAAATAGGAGGAGGATGGCAATGGATTAGGAACACTAACTGCTGGGAGAGGGAGAGTACTGAAAACACCTGCTTACAGGATCAGTGACTAGCTCAGAAGGAATTGGAAGGGAGGAGGGCAATGACTTTTACTTGCTGTGCCTGCCTTACCACAAGCCCCATTGGATCTGTGGAGCCTAAGCCCGTGGCCAATCACAGACTGCCAAGCCAGTGGTCTGAGAAAAAGAGGGATGGTGATTGGGCAGGCTGGCTGCTAATGCAAGCCAGGAAGTCTGCTCCTCAGCTGCCTTCCCCCCCTACCCGGGCCTGCCATTCACGTTTTTCCCACCCAAACTCATCCGAACGATACCAAACTGTTTGGTCTTTTTCGAGTTCAGTTCGGTCATTCGGTTTGGTCGTCTGAATGGGCCGAGTTCGGTCCAAACTCTGAACGTCCAAACCACGTTTGCACATCCCTACATACCACTCAAGATTTTATACACCTCTATCATGTCCCCTCTGAGTTTTCTCTTCTCTAAGCTGAAGAGACCCAGCTTGTCAAGCCTCTCTTTGTACAGAAGCCGTTCCATACCCTTTATGATTTTTGTTGCCCTTCTCTGTACCTACCTTTTCTAGTTCAGCTATGTCTTTTTTGAGATGGGGCAACCAGAAGTGCACACAATATTCCTGGTGCGATTGCACCATTGATTTGCATAGAGCAGGGATGTGCGAACACCGGGGGTTCAGTTTTCAGCCCATTTGGCATTTGTCCCCCCCAAAACCATTTGGGCTGTTCGACCTGAACGGGTTCTGTTTCACTGAACCCGTTCACGGGGGTGGAGGGAACCCAATTTTCCCTCCCCCCTCTCGGCTGTGCGGGTGGAAGGGGCTCCAGGGCTCACCTCCTCCCCCACCCAAAAGGTGGGGCTGGAAGCCCCTCCCAAGAGGGAGGGGTTGGAAGCCCTCCTTCAGTTCCCGGAAGGCCTAGAAGAGGCCTGAAGCTCTCCGGAGCACCGCGGGAGCCAAATCCAGCACCGCTGCCGCCGCTGTACCCAAGGCTAGAGTCCTGGCACCACCAGGTAGGTTGATCCCTGGGGTGGGTTTATTTATTTATTTTTCTTTTAATTTTTAGCAGGCTGGACAGGGTGGGGGGGGATGTGAGCCCCCGCTCCCCCTTCTACTCATGTAGCCTGGAGGGGGGAGGGAAAACCGGGTTCCCCCCAACCCAAATGGGTTCGAAACCCGAACTTTGTTCAGCTGGTTTGGGCGGGGGGCAGTTCAGGTTTGGGTGTTCACAAATGGCTCGAACACCCCAAGTTTGGGCCGAACACCGAACGCCCGAATTCTGTTCGCACATCCCTAGAATAGAGGCATTATGACATCCTCAGTTTTATTCTTTATCCCTTTGCAAATAACTCCTAACATTCTGTTTGATTTTTTGACTGCTGCTGCACATTGGGCTGAGGATTTGAGTGTATTGTCCACAATAACTCCCAGATTCTTTTCCTGAGTGGTAACTCCTAGCTTAGTACCCAGCATTGTGTACTCATTGTCTGGATTATTTTTCCCTATGTGCATCACTTTGTACTTGTCCATAATAAATCTCTTCTTCCATGTAGATGCTCATGCATCCAGTCTCGTAAGATCTTGTTGCAGATCTTCAGAGTCTGCTCCTGTTTTAACTACCTTGAATAACTTGGTGTCATCTGCAAATTTGATTACCTCACTCTTAACACTCTTTTCCAGGTCATTAGTGAATACATTAAACAGCACTGGTTCCAATACAGATCCCTGAGGCACACCACTTTTTACATCTCTCCATTGTGAAAACTGACCATTCAGTCCTACTCTTTGCTTCCTATCCTTTAACCAATTACTGATCTATAGTAAGACACTACCGCCTATCCCATGACTTTTTAATTTTCTCAAGAGTCTTTTATGTGGGACTTTATTGAATGCTTTCTGGAAATCCAGGTACACTATATCTACCGGATCTCCATTGTCCACATGCTTATTTAGACCCTTAAAAATAAGAACATAAGAAGTGCCATACTGGGTCAGAGCAATGGTTCATCTAGCCCAGCATCCTGTCTCCAACAGTGGTCAATAATGGTGGCTTGGGAGAAGCACCTAAGAGGTCACAAGGGGGGATCCATTCCCTGTTGTTTTCCCCAAGCTCCCATCATGTTCCCTGATCCTGTCTGGCTAATAGCTGCTAATGGACCTATCTTGCAGAAACTTGTCCAAACCTCTTTATCTTTCAATGAATTCCAACAGATTAGTGAGGCATGACTTACCTTTGCTAAATCCATGTTGACTCTTCCCCATTAAGCCATGTTTAACAACATGCCCAGCGATTCAATTCTTAATGATAGTTTCCACCATTTTGCCCAGCACGGACATCAAGCTTACTGGTCTGTAGTTTCCAGGATCACCTCTGGATCCCTTTTTAAATATCAGGCTAACATTTGCCGCCCTTCAGTCCTCAGGTACAGTGGCAGATTTTAGCGATAGGTTACAAATTACGAACAGTAGGTCTACAATTTCATATTTGAGTTCCTTCAGACTTCTGTGGTGAATACTCTGAGGATCCAGTGGTTCTAGAAGTCATTTATTTCTTCACACTCTCATGGATCTGTCTCATCTCTGATTTTCAAAACCTCCCTCAATCTTGGATTGTGCTCAGTTGCAGAATCTGTTGTATTCTCAGTTTATAACAACTAGAAATCCTTCTCCAGCTGTTCTTGTCAGAAATTATAGTGTAGCCTAGAATTAGAGCTGAAACAAATGCCCTCCAAAATGGATATAGCCTTCAAATATGCACAACCTGATTTGCCATTTGTGGGATGAAGAATTAGACACTACTCACCTAGGATCTGGATGAGGACCTGCTTTGGATTTTAAATGCAGAGAACTGTGTGTATGTCTGCTAATTTGATAAGCCAGCTGTTAGAGGGGAGCTTGGAAGAATAGAACCTTTGACCTTGGCACAGCTATCCCAAAGTAAAGCAGCTGAGCAACACCAGAAGGGTCCTTACAGAGCCACATCTGTAAACTCTTTGTATGACCAATATACAGAGCCCATCCTCATTACCAAAGTAGATAGAGACACCTAGCAGTTGTTCTGATAGCTCCCCTGGCAAAGCTGTGGAAAGGTTGGAATTTCAAGGCTCCTAAAAGTAAAAAAAACCTGCATGGAAATATCAGAGAATCCACCAGCTGTTTCTAATAATGAAGGAGCAGTTCCTACTTTTACATTTTTGGTTGCATCCTATATCCATTTAGGGCCAAGGGCCAATAGGAGCTTAGGGTTAATTTTGTTACAAAGTGTAACATGAAGGAAACACAACACAGGTTAGAACCCAGGATCCCTGGCACAAGCACAAAGCTTAGCTATCCAGTCACACCACTACTGCACCTGTGTTGTGCTCTAACAAACAGATCGATAGCATGCTGGGCACTATATAGAGTCCTTCCCCAGTTGGCTGACTGAAACCCTCCAGATAATTCTTTCTGTCATCGCTCTGTTGTAGACTAGGGCAAAAGACTAGACTAGGGCAAAAGAGACAGATAGATCAAGGGTTCACTTCTGGGCTTATGCATTTACTTTGGGAAACAATAATATAGGGCTTTTGCCTTCTTTGTGACAGATAGTTTCTTTGCCTAAAAGACCTTGAATCTCCAACCTTTCTACTTTCTTTCCAAAATGTTCTTCCAGGGGAGCTACCAGAGCAACTACTAGTTGCTCTTATATATTTTGGTCATGAGGAGGGGCAATTTTTGGTCTTTTAAAGAGTTTAAGTTAGTGCCTTGTAAGGGACTTTCTGGTGTGGCTCATTTACTCTACCTTGGGATTGGAGTGCTAAGGGTTCTACCGTCCATACTGTTCTCTGCTTATCAAAGCCCCTGTCTAACAGCTGTCCTATAAAATTAGAGAGCATTTACCCCACACCCTAAAAAAAACAACCAGTAGGTGAGTACTCATTTCCATTAGCAAGTATAGGGCTACTCAAAAATTCTAAAATTACTCATGGGTAATAAATTCACTACTTGCTTCAGCTCTACCCAGATTTAAAACTATTGTATGCAAATTACAAAGAAAACTTCTTAAAATCACCCGTGTCAAATTGTCTTTAATTTGCTGCAAGATCACAGCTGATGTAGTNTCCAATACAGATCCCTGAGGCACACCACTTTTTACATCTCTCCATTGTGAAAACTGACCATTCAGTCCTACTCTTTGCTTCCTATCCTTTAACCAATTACTGATCTATAGTAAGACACTACCGCCTATCCCATGACTTTTTAATTTTCTCAAGAGTCTTTTATGTGGGACTTTATTGAATGCTTTCTGGAAATCCAGGTACACTATATCTACCGGATCTCCATTGTCCACATGCTTATTTAGACCCTTAAAAATAAGAACATAAGAAGTGCCATACTGGGTCAGAGCAATGGTTCATCTAGCCCAGCATCCTGTCTCCAACAGTGGTCAATAATGGTGGCTTGGGAGAAGCACCTAAGAGGTCACAAGGGGGGATCCATTCCCTGTTGTTTTCCCCAAGCTCCCATCATGTTCCCTGATCCTGTCTGGCTAATAGCTGCTAATGGACCTATCTTGCAGAAACTTGTCCAAACCTCTTTATCTTTCAATGAATTCCAACAGATTAGTGAGGCATGACTTACCTTTGCTAAATCCATGTTGACTCTTCCCCATTAAGCCATGTTTAACAACATGCCCAGCGATTCAATTCTTAATGATAGTTTCCACCATTTTGCCCAGCACGGACATCAAGCTTACTGGTCTGTAGTTTCCAGGATCACCTCTGGATCCCTTTTTAAATATCAGGCTAACATTTGCCGCCCTTCAGTCCTCAGGTACAGTGGCAGATTTTAGCGATAGGTTACAAATTACGAACAGTAGGTCTACAATTTCATATTTGAGTTCCTTCAGACTTCTGTGGTGAATACTCTGAGGATCCAGTGGTTCTAGAAGTCATTTATTTCTTCACACTCTCATGGATCTGTCTCATCTCTGATTTTCAAAACCTCCCTCAATCTTGGATTGTGCTCAGTTGCAGAATCTGTTGTATTCTCAGTTTATAACAACTAGAAATCCTTCTCCAGCTGTTCTTGTCAGAAATTATAGTGTAGCCTAGAATTAGAGCTGAAACAAATGCCCTCCAAAATGGATATAGCCTTCAAATATGCACAACCTGATTTGCCATTTGTGGGATGAAGAATTAGACACTACTCACCTAGGATCTGGATGAGGACCTGCTTTGGATTTTAAATGCAGAGAACTGTGTGTATGTCTGCTAATTTGATAAGCCAGCTGTTAGAGGGGAGCTTGGAAGAATAGAACCTTTGACCTTGGCACAGCTATCCCAAAGTAAAGCAGCTGAGCAACACCAGAAGGGTCCTTACAGAGCCACATCTGTAAACTCTTTGTATGACCAATATACAGAGCCCATCCTCATTACCAAAGTAGATAGAGACACCTAGCAGTTGTTCTGATAGCTCCCCTGGCAAAGCTGTGGAAAGGTTGGAATTTCAAGGCTCCTAAAAGTAAAAAAAACCTGCATGGAAATATCAGAGAATCCACCAGCTGTTTCTAATAATGAAGGAGCAGTTCCTACTTTTACATTTTTGGTTGCATCCTATATCCATTTAGGGCCAAGGGCCAATAGGAGCTTAGGGTTAATTTTGTTACAAAGTGTAACATGAAGGAAACACAACACAGGTTAGAACCCAGGATCCCTGGCACAAGCACAAAGCTTAGCTATCCAGTCACACCACTACTGCACCTGTGTTGTGCTCTAACAAACAGATCGATAGCATGCTGGGCACTATATAGAGTCCTTCCCCAGTTGGCTGACTGAAACCCTCCAGATAATTCTTTCTGTCATCGCTCTGTTGTAGACTAGGGCAAAAGACTAGACTAGGGCAAAAGAGACAGATAGATCAAGGGTTCACTTCTGGGCTTATGCATTTACTTTGGGAAACAATAATATAGGGCTTTTGCCTTCTTTGTGACAGATAGTTTCTTTGCCTAAAAGACCTTGAATCTCCAACCTTTCTACTTTCTTTCCAAAATGTTCTTCCAGGGGAGCTACCAGAGCAACTACTAGTTGCTCTTATATATTTTGGTCATGAGGAGGGGCAATTTTTGGTCTTTTAAAGAGTTTAAGTTAGTGCCTTGTAAGGGACTTTCTGGTGTGGCTCATTTACTCTACCTTGGGATTGGAGTGCTAAGGGTTCTACCGTCCATACTGTTCTCTGCTTATCAAAGCCCCTGTCTAACAGCTGTCCTATAAAATTAGAGAGCATTTACCCCACACCCTAAAAAAAACAACCAGTAGGTGAGTACTCATTTCAATTAGCAAGTATAGGGCTACTCAAAAATTCTAAAATTACTCATGGGTAATAAATTCACTACTTGCTTCAGCTCTACCCAGATTTAAAACTATTGTATGCAAATTACAAAGAAAACTTCTTAAAATCACCCGTGTCAAATTGTCTTTAATTTGCTGCAAGATCACAGCTGATGTAGTAACATCATCCATATGCCATTTCTTACAAAGAAGGGTTTTAAATTGCTTTAAATTTAACATTTAGAAAACATGAGGTCAAAACTGAAGAAAAATGAATGAAAAACTACAGATGATGTGAAATGCTAGTCCTGTCTACCAAACCAGGAAATCTTGGAATAACCAGACAAGTTATTAAAAATAGCACTTGGAATTAATCTACACTCACAAATGGAGCAATTTAAATCAGAACATGTCTAGGAGGAAAAATGTTCAGCAGCTGTGGATAAGTTAGGGTTTACTGACTATTTCTGATGTATTAAAAAGTACCAAATTCATGACATTTATAAATCTAGGAGAAGCAGAATTTGATCTCGATCCTCAGAGGAAAGTTGGTTTACAACACTCTTTGAACATGCTTGCAAGGACTTTTTAATCCTTGTCTGCCTTGCCCAGAGGAGTCTAGCTTGGATGCTTGAAGGAAGATCACATAAAGCATCATTTCTTTATAAAAGTTGTTAATAGAGCTAAACACAAAAATATCATAGAGCTCAAAACAGCCTTGCGATCGTGATTTAAATTCATCATACTCAGAAGGTGAACTGAGCAACCTATTAAGCTCAAACTACAAAGCTGTTAGGGATGCGAATTGGAAAGTGACACATTTTAAGTTTGAGTCAATTATACTGGACACCTGAGATGACAAATAAATTGAGGCTCTGAATTATCAATTTGTGTTGACATTGCTCCTAAAGCCCCAGAACATACATTCATATGTTTTGATCTTGCAAGGAAGTAAATAATTTCTGGGACAATTTGCCAGATAAAATGAGACACATATTAAACTCAAATGTATGCCTTTGCAATCCCTGTGTGTACTAGGAGATACAACTAATTTGAATACAGTTGCAAGAGGAGAGATAAAACTGATCAAAACTAAGCTTGCTGACAGGGGGAAAAAATTCTTAGACCCCTGGCAAGACCCAGTTCCACCTGCTCAAAAAGGATTATGGTTAGCATTTTCAGAAAGTATAGCTTAAGGGAAGGTAGTTTTCAGATTTTAGGATAAAAGAAACATTTTATGGAACATGGGAAACATTACTGGAGCATATGAAATCTGCAAAGGACAACATTGCATACCCAGGCTTGCACCCATTGAAGTCAATGGAAAAATTATCATTGCGTTAAAAATATGCAGAATCATATCTCTTATGATTTATCCTCCTACCCTACCTTTTGAAATCTGCCCTTATTATTTCTATGTTGTGTACATATTAGAAATTCAGTCAATAAAACTGGCCCTGATGTTGTACACTTGAAAACAAACATAACACTAACTCCAATTTAACACCTCTTTAACATTACTTATGCATGTTCCAGGGCTGAATAGGATACTAATACAGACCTGCAACATGCATAAGAAATGTTAAAGCAATGTTAAAGTAGAGTTAGCGTTATGTCTGTTTTCACTTGATGACAACTGTATCATTCTTGTCTAGGAAGAGAACACTAAACAGAACAGGTGAAACATGTCCTTATAGACCATCTGATAGACATTCCATTTTTAAAAAAAATATTTCCAATATCTTTTAAAGAAGAAATGAGAAGTGAGTAGCTAAATTGATTTTAAAACCACTGTTCTCATATTAGTGACACATACCTACAACACTCATATAAAGGTGAATTAGAAAGGAAAGGATTCAATGGAGTTTTCCTTCTCTACTGTTTGGTCAGAGGAGGGACATATATGGCCTTTTTCACATGACACCCCCCCCCCATGCCCACACAGATCCACTGTGTGGGCATGGGTGGAGGCTGCCCGTGTAATCCACCCATCTCCACCTGTCCCACACACACGGAGCAACCAGCGAAAACAGCAGTTGCTCTTTGTGTGGAGATGGGTGGAGATGGGTGTGCGCCCATGTAACTACCCGACACACACCGCCCCCACACCATGGCACACACACACCAACTACGCCCATATGAAAGTTGCCTATAAGGGAAGAATTGTTCATTGATTCATTGATTTTAAACCATGAATGTACCACTGCGATAATCTAATATGATCTTTTGTATAACACTGGCTATTGATTTCCCTCTTACTATACGAAGCTTACTAATTTGTTTTTAGTGTCTAGTCTTGATTTAAAGCAATGGAGAATTCAACCTTTTCATTGGCCAGTTATCAACTTTAACTTTAAAAAGCATGGACCATCTTTAATCTAGCAGAGGAGTATGTGAGCATCACATACAGAAGCACGTGACAATCTTGAATTGAGCAGAGGAGTACACAAAAAGAACAAATAGCTGAGAATTCAAAAGTCCTTTAATATACAATTATTTATCTCCCCCCCCCCCCCCATNGCCAGCTGTTAGAGGGGAGCTTGGAAGAATAGAACCTTTGACCTTGGCACAGCTATCCCAAAGTAAAGCAGCTGAGCAACACCAGAAGGGTCCTTACAGAGCCACATCTGTAAACTCTTTGTATGACCAATATACAGAGCCCATCCTCATTACCAAAGTAGATAGAGACACCTAGCAGTTGTTCTGATAGCTCCCCTGGCAAAGCTGTGGAAAGGTTGGAATTTCAAGGCTCCTAAAAGTAAAAAAAACCTGCATGGAAATATCAGAGAATCCACCAGCTGTTTCTAATAATGAAGGAGCAGTTCCTACTTTTACATTTTTGGTTGCATCCTATATCCATTTAGGGCCAAGGGCCAATAGGAGCTTAGGGTTAATTTTGTTACAAAGTGTAACATGAAGGAAACACAACACAGGTTAGAACCCAGGATCCCTGGCACAAGCACAAAGCTTAGCTATCCAGTCACACCACTACTGCACCTGTGTTGTGCTCTAACAAACAGATCGATAGCATGCTGGGCACTATATAGAGTCCTTCCCCAGTTGGCTGACTGAAACCCTCCAGATAATTCTTTCTGTCATCGCTCTGTTGTAGACTAGGGCAAAAGACTAGACTAGGGCAAAAGAGACAGATAGATCAAGGGTTCACTTCTGGGCTTATGCATTTACTTTGGGAAACAATAATATAGGGCTTTTGCCTTCTTTGTGACAGATAGTTTCTTTGCCTAAAAGACCTTGAATCTCCAACCTTTCTACTTTCTTTCCAAAATGTTCTTCCAGGGGAGCTACCAGAGCAACTACTAGTTGCTCTTATATATTTTGGTCATGAGGAGGGGCAATTTTTGGTCTTTTAAAGAGTTTAAGTTAGTGCCTTGTAAGGGACTTTCTGGTGTGGCTCATTTACTCTACCTTGGGATTGGAGTGCTAAGGGTTCTACCGTCCATACTGTTCTCTGCTTATCAAAGCCCCTGTCTAACAGCTGTCCTATAAAATTAGAGAGCATTTACCCCACACCCTAAAAAAAACAACCAGTAGGTGAGTACTCATTTCCATTAGCAAGTATAGGGCTACTCAAAAATTCTAAAATTACTCATGGGTAATAAATTCACTACTTGCTTCAGCTCTACCCAGATTTAAAACTATTGTATGCAAATTACAAAGAAAACTTCTTAAAATCACCCGTGTCAAATTGTCTTTAATTTGCTGCAAGATCACAGCTGATGTAGTAACATCATCCATATGCCATTTCTTACAAAGAAGGGTTTTAAATTGCTTTAAATTTAACATTTAGAAAACATGAGGTCAAAACTGAAGAAAAATGAATGAAAAACTACAGATGATGTGAAATGCTAGTCCTGTCTACCAAACCAGGAAATCTTGGAATAACCAGACAAGTTATTAAAAATAGCACTTGGAATTAATCTACACTCACAAATGGAGCAATTTAAATCAGAACATGTCTAGGAGGAAAAATGTTCAGCAGCTGTGGATAAGTTAGGGTTTACTGACTATTTCTGATGTATTAAAAAGTACCAAATTCATGACATTTATAAATCTAGGAGAAGCAGAATTTGATCTCGATCCTCAGAGGAAAGTTGGTTTACAACACTCTTTGAACATGCTTGCAAGGACTTTTTAATCCTTGTCTGCCTTGCCCAGAGGAGTCTAGCTTGGATGCTTGAAGGAAGATCACATAAAGCATCATTTCTTTATAAAAGTTGTTAATAGAGCTAAACACAAAAATATCATAGAGCTCAAAACAGCCTTGCGATCGTGATTTAAATTCATCATACTCAGAAGGTGAACTGAGCAACCTATTAAGCTCAAACTACAAAGCTGTTAGGGATGCGAATTGGAAAGTGACACATTTTAAGTTTGAGTCAATTATACTGGACACCTGAGATGACAAATAAATTGAGGCTCTGAATTATCAATTTGTGTTGACATTGCTCCTAAAGCCCCAGAACATACATTCATATGTTTTGATCTTGCAAGGAAGTAAATAATTTCTGGGACAATTTGCCAGATAAAATGAGACACATATTAAACTCAAATGTATGCCTTTGCAATCCCTGTGTGTACTAGGAGATACAACTAATTTGAATACAGTTGCAAGAGGAGAGATAAAACTGATCAAAACTAAGCTTGCTGACAGGGGGAAAAAATTCTTAGACCCCTGGCAAGACCCAGTTCCACCTGCTCAAAAAGGATTATGGTTAGCATTTTCAGAAAGTATAGCTTAAGGGAAGGTAGTTTTCAGATTTTAGGATAAAAGAAACATTTTATGGAACATGGGAAACATTACTGGAGCATATGAAATCTGCAAAGGACAACATTGCATACCCAGGCTTGCACCCATTGAAGTCAATGGAAAAATTATCATTGCGTTAAAAATATGCAGAATCATATCTCTTATGATTTATCCTCCTACCCTACCTTTTGAAATCTGCCCTTATTATTTCTATGTTGTGTACATATTAGAAATTCAGTCAATAAAACTGGCCCTGATGTTGTACACTTGAAAACAAACATAACACTAACTCCAATTTAACACCTCTTTAACATTACTTATGCATGTTCCAGGGCTGAATAGGATACTAATACAGACCTGCAACATGCATAAGAAATGTTAAAGCAATGTTAAAGTAGAGTTAGCGTTATGTCTGTTTTCACTTGATGACAACTGTATCATTCTTGTCTAGGAAGAGAACACTAAACAGAACAGGTGAAACATGTCCTTATAGACCATCTGATAGACATTCCATTTTTAAAAAAAATATTTCCAATATCTTTTAAAGAAGAAATGAGAAGTGAGTAGCTAAATTGATTTTAAAACCACTGTTCTCATATTAGTGACACATACCTACAACACTCATATAAAGGTGAATTAGAAAGGAAAGGATTCAATGGAGTTTTCCTTCTCTACTGTTTGGTCAGAGGAGGGACATATATGGCCTTTTTCACATGACACCCCCCCCCCATGCCCACACAGATCCACTGTGTGGGCATGGGTGGAGGCTGCCCGTGTAATCCACCCATCTCCACCTGTCCCACACACACGGAGCAACCAGCGAAAACAGCAGTTGCTCTTTGTGTGGAGATGGGTGGAGATGGGTGTGCGCCCATGTAACTACCCGACACACACCGCCCCCACACCATGGCACACACACACCAACTACGCCCATATGAAAGTTGCCTATAAGGGAAGAATTGTTCATTGATTCATTGATTTTAAACCATGAATGTACCACTGCGATAATCTAATATGATCTTTTGTATAACACTGGCTATTGATTTCCCTCTTACTATACGAAGCTTACTAATTTGTTTTTAGTGTCTAGTCTTGATTTAAAGCAATGGAGAATTCAACCTTTTCATTGGCCAGTTATCAACTTTAACTTTAAAAAGCATGGACCATCTTTAATCTAGCAGAGGAGTATGTGAGCATCACATACAGAAGCACGTGACAATCTTGAATTGAGCAGAGGAGTACACAAAAAGAACAAATAGCTGAGAATTCAAAAGTCCTTTAATATACAATTATTTATCTCCCCCCTCCCCCCCAGATATGTATACACCACACGTTAACTTTATCTTGGATAAACTAAGCAGATTGGTCTCCTTAAAACTCTCACTGCAAGGCTTGCATTTCAGCCTTGCAGTCATTTTTTATAGCTCTTTGTCCAATTTTTCCAACGTCCTTTTTAAAATGTAGACAACAAAACAGATTACGTGCTGTTCAGATGAGTACAAATCATTTCCATACTACTACTAAAATCACTTACTAACTCCCATGTACACATTAAAGGAATGCATGAACCTCTTTTCCCACAGGCTTGTGATGAGAACTCATATTCAGTTGTGGAACTATTGTGTTTTTAACAAAAGACCTTTGAAAAGGAATAGAACTATGTATTTAAGTTAATGAGAGATGTATAGTTGGGTTTCCTGTTTACAGAAAAGTGTTACAAGTCAGTCAACATCATTAGCACTGACTGACTAATGGAGAAGAATGAAGGAATAACTGTCAGTGGTGCCATGCTGGACAACATTGTGCTTGAGACCTCAAATACAATGAGGGCATTCACCTTTTCAGCTCAGCTGGTTGAACTGCTGAAGCTTTGATGTCAGATTTGGTAACTCAAGAAACAACACACATTATTGTGGTCACTAAACTGAGACAAAGCTAAGTCTTTGATCACTATGGGTATTTTCACACCAGCACAGGTTTGCACAACCCCGGATCAAGTCCCGGGGTTCATCCCTGGGGCTGCCCTCTTGACGCTGCACTTGGGTCCATTTTAGAAAGATCCAGTGGCTGACAGGTGCCAGTCTGCCCATGTGGTGCCCCTCCTCCACACCATATCATTGTGGTCAGATTGCCCACAACACTATGACATTGCCGGAGCAACCCCTGGCTGAGAGTTGGACTAGAGTGGCCGTCCACTGAGCAGACAGACGGCAGCCCCGCCTCTGGCCGCTGCCCCAGGGTTGGGCTGCCTGCTCTGATGGAGGTGCTCCAGGGTATCCCAGAGCACTGTCAGCAGGTCAGCCGCAGAGGAGAGACAGCATGTCCCACCTCTTCTCCGCCTGCATATCTGTCAGGTTGCTTTTAAATGAACGGCCTGCCTGGGGTGAGGCAGTTGTCCATGTGAAGACATTCTATCAAGCAGCTTCCATCTCTGGACTTCAACAAATTCATCATTTACTCATTCAGACAAAACATCATGTAGAGGGCAACCATTAATTAGTTGAGAAGCAGCATAGACAGTCTTGTAGATGTTTGAAAGACATGTTATACCTACCAGGTTGCAGTTGCTGCCACATTCTTGATTCTTCAGTACCCTCTGTGGAGACATCATGTCATAAAATATATTATAAAGCTATGGATCTATAGAACCATAGTCATTTCAACCTTAATTAGAGCAGTAAAACATTGTACAAAGGAAGGAGGAAGACTGACAGATTAATGTTTTTGACTTACATCATTGCAGCCAACTTCTTTGCATTAAGTTGCAGGACAAGATCAGCAACAAGAAATTCACTGAGAAATATAACAAATGCCTCCTTAAACACTGGTTAAAAACAGATGTGTCCACAGCGTGGTGGCAACCTAGCCAGGAGAAGGGTGGGAAACCGTGGCGGAACTGTCCTGGTCAAGATCAGGCTGCAGAAAAAGGTGCAACAGGTGGCGTCCAGGGAGACCAGGGAGAAACAGGAATGTGCAGCCAGCCACACCCACACACTGTGCCTAGAGCCCTGTTCCCTGCCATGATGGCCAATGACAGCCAGCCATGGTAGCTGGCTATGGCAGTCCCGTACCCAGGCCGTGTCTGCTGCCTGAACAGACATGGTAGCCTGCTTTGAGCCGGTCAGAAAGGACTTAACCTTGGCTGTGATTTCAGAAGTTTTCTGAGGTCTGAGCCTAGGCTAGCCACCGACACAGCCCGGGGTAATCTTGGGCCAACATCTGGTTGCATCTGTACAGACATGCAAGTAAGGTGCAGGTCAGAGTAGGTCACAGAAGGCTGCTGTCACATCTGTTTTTACTGACTGATTCCATTTTTCTTGGTACAGATGTGACATCGGGACAGAAGATAAAAAAAAATCCCATGCCTGTTTATCAAGGAATGGAGGTACACAGTTGATAATCTCAAGGTTACAAAAAGCTTTGGTAGTGAAACAAGATCTACGATGGGAGCAGAGGAGAAACCGCCAGTTACCTGCAGGGCTGGAGACAATGGAAGATACGGCAGTGGACCCAGACTACAAATCCCAGGATGCTGTGGGCTTCCAGGAGCGATGGTCAGTGACATCATCACCAGAAGCCCAGTCAGGACAGGGCTATTTAACCAGCTGGGGAGCAAAGACAAGGTTTGCTGAGGGCCACACAGGGCTCGCTGAGGGCTCACTGCCACTGTTGGAGTCAGGCCCCTAGACACCGCATCTGAAGCCACAGGAGTCCCGAGATGTGAGGTAACAGGACAGGGTTCACTGTGGTAGCACCTAGTTTGGGTTGAGCACCCACCTGGGAGAAGGAATTCAGAGCCTAGAGAGAGAGTGGGAGTGGGTTGCAGGTGGGAGACAGGAGGGTATACTACTCATCCCCTAAGCCCCTCCCCCAGAGTAAACGTTGGTCCAGCCCTTAGGGACCTCAATGAGATGTGGGGTTTCGAACAGAGGTCTTGACAGTACCTTTTGATAGTCTCCCTTAAGACATTTGGAACAGTTGTGCATTCACCATAGTTCCATGATATGAGTACAACAGCACCTTGCTTCTCAAATAAAAAACAAGGATACTTTATTATTATTATTATTATTATTATTATTATAATTATAATTATAATTATAATATAGTGCTAGCAATGTACCTGGCACTTTACAATTATAAGAAAGAGACACGGTCCCTGCCCCAGTAGGCTTACAATCTAAGAGACTTCATACTTACTGAACACTCCTGCCTTCTGTTACATTGCTAAAACTTTATCATCTCTACTAGAATTTCTTTTGTTCACAACGTATTTTAAGTTTTTTTCAGTGTCTATTTTTTTTCAGGCATGATTTCAGCTTCCCTTGCTAATTTACTACAAAGCTTTCCTTATAATTTATATTGATTGATGCTGTTCCTCCTTTTTCTTTCATTATAAGTTGGTGTTTGTATTATTTCTAAATGTTGCCTTCACGTACCTTCTTACCCAGCACTTGTCTTTAAACCAAAGTAACCGATGTTGATAGTTGCACAAGTCAACTTGGTTGGCTTTCTCTTAAACTTTTCTTAATTAGCTGTTAATTGTCATTCATATTCCTTTGTCTCAATTTTCTCTCCCAGTTTTGCTCCGAGCTCTTTTTTTGCTTTGGGAAATTAGTCCTATTGAAGCTTTATTGTTCTTGCAATATACTCTGCTCACTGCATTTTAGAACTGAAATAGGTAGTTGATTTACTACCCACCGAAGCGTGGGGCCTTCTTTTGGGTATCCACAGAATACCAGCATATTTGAGTAGCGTACCCATCATATCCTTGGGTAGCAAAAAGGCCCTTCTCCCCTCATACCTGAGGATTGTGGGGATTTTCCCCATCATTACCAGTGTGGAAAATAGTTACAATGAACGCAGAACCACGCGTATGGGTTAATTTGGCACAGAAGTGCAATGAGGCTCTGCCAGTTTTATAGGACTATTAGTGATGTGCGAATGCGGTTCAGATGTTCGGAGTTCAGACAGAACTTGATCTGTTCAGATGACCAAACCTGAACCCGAATCAACCGAACCGAACTCGATCTGAACTCAAAAACGACCGAACAGTTTGGCCGTGAACAGTTTGTTCAGATAAGTTCAGGCGGGAAAAATGTAACTGGAAGGCCGAGGGGGGTGGGCCAGCTAAGGAGTAGAGTTTCTGGCCCAGGGGTGGAGAGGCTTGGAATAACAGCAAGCCTGCCTAATCACCATTCCTTTTTTCCTCAGACCACTGGCTTCGCAGTCTGTGATTGGACATGCGGGACATGGGGCTAGGCTGCACAGAGCCAATGGGGCTTGTGGTAAGGCAGACGCAGCAAGCAACAAAAGTCATTGCCCTCCTCCTTTCAACACCTTCTGAGCTAGCCACTGATCCTGACAGCAGGTGTTTTCAGAAGTCTACCTCTCCCAGCAGTTTGCACTCCTACCTATTCCTAATCCATTGCCATCCTCCTCCTATTTCACCCATCCCACACATTTACGTCCCTAGTTTCATTTATTTAGATTTGATTAGATAGATTTAAGTGTTATTTTTAGTTTTTAACCCTCCCTGTGTTCTTTCTCCCAAGCCTCGCAGTGGGTCCGAACATTGCTGAACGTTTGACCGAACCGAACTGAACGACCGAACCCAAACTCGGTTTCTGAACCAAACGACCGAACCCAAACTCGGCTTTCGAACCGAATGGCCGAATGGCCAAACCTCCAAACCCTGTTCTGTTCACACATCCCTAAGGACTATAAGGAAAGGAAAACACATTCAAAACTTCTGCTAAGTATGCTACCAGTGTAAAAAAGGGGAGCACTGATCTGAAGGAAGGTGGAGAATATGGCTAGCTTGGTGGGGAGGTAGTTAGCTTGGGGACGGTGGAACAGGGCATGGGTCTGGCTCAGAGGGATAGCTGGCTTGAAGGAGTGTGAGGCATGAGAATGGTATGGGAGGGGGGAGAATGGAACATGGGGCTGGTTGTGTGGGGAGTTGTTGGCTTGGATATGGAGAAATGGTGCATGGGTCTTAGGGAGCGTCAGTTGCTTGGGGGAGTGGTCACTAGCTTGGTGGGAATAAGTGTTAGGGAAGGGGGTATTCGCGAGAAGGGAGAGGGGGGAAAGACTCAGAAACCCCAACCTATGGGAACGCAAGTACCCCAAGCTTACCGTGAGGGAGGAGTGCACCACGCAGGAAAAACAACCCCTCAGGTTCTATATAGAGCCCTAGTTCTCCAATTGGAGAAGAGGCAAGATCATCATCGGGGGGGAGCAGCCACAGTGCACAACCTGCCCTATTATGGCAGCCTAGTTCCCTATGCACCACAATTGTTCCACACTCTAGCCTGTGTAAGGGAGACAAGACGGGTGGTGGGAGGTGAGGGGCACCGGGAAAGGTCCCAGGCCATGGAATGACAGGGTTTAGGGACACAGACACAGTACACAAGAGGACGGGTTCTACTCACAAGAAAGGGTGTGCCCACACGTATCCCTTCACCACACCCACCTGCCCACAGTGACTAATCCTCCTCTACTTGCCTAGCCCAGACCCCACGCCCACTACCACCACCCCACCCGACACCTTCACTCGCTCTCAGACTCACACACACACTCGCTTCACACAATTCTCACAATCCGCGTATTCAGTAATGCTAAGCTCACGGCCGGTCTCACAGTGCTCTGATCTCCAGCAACATTGCCTTCACTGTCATCTGGTCTTAAGGGCGTTGCTCCACCCCTCCCTGCACCTGGAGATGTGCGGAGCGATGCACGGTCTGTCCTAGCCCCGCCCCCCTGCCCTGAGTGGGACCCTGAGAGTCCGAGCCGCTGCCGTTCCCTGCCTTAGGCGGGGATATTCTTGGGGCAGATGTGGCCGGGGTTGCCTTCCCTGCAGTGGGTGTTTTCACCTGCCTCCGCCTCCCTGCCTGGTGTTGGCCCTGGCCCCGCCGTCGTCGGAGCTGAAGGTACCGAGCCCTGACAATAAGGCATGGCACTAGGCTCAGGGAAGGGCTTGGGGAGGGGGAATGAGACATGGGGCTGGTTCGGGAAGGGGTCATTGGCTTGGAGAGGAGTGAGGCATGTTTCTGTGTTGTGGGGGTGGAGTGTTTTCTAGCTCAGAGGGGTATCATTGGCATGTGGAAAGTGGAATCCCTAGGTGGAAATGGGATATGGGGCTAGCTCAGGGGGGGTCACTGTCTTGGGTAGAGGAGAATGTGGCTGCCAAGGACTCCTCATTTCTCCCTGACTGGGCTGAGCTCTGCTGGGCTGATCCTGGATTTCATGCTGGAGACTCCTTCTAAGATAGCCACTGTAGGTAGTGGTGGGCTCACTACAGGCTTCCCAAGAAGGCGGCTAAGCTGAGAGTCAGAGAGCAGCCGAGCTCCAAATTGGATATGTGCTGCAGTTTTTTGGGTCCTGTGACATTGTTTTAAACTTTATTTATTTATTTTATTTATTTATTTCACTTTTATCCCATCCCTCTCGCCTAGTGGGGACTTGAGGCAGCTTGCAATAAATATAATATATGAAACAATAAGAACATGATATAAATATACATTATAAAAAAACAATTCTGTGCAAAACATAACTTCCCAACTGAAAACCCAATGAACCCATTCCCCTTCCCCCCCTCACCAAATGCCGGATGGAAGAGCAAGGTTTTACACTGCCAGTGAAAGGCAAGGAGATCTGGGGTGAGAGAGATCTCTGCTGGGAGAGTGTTCCACAGAGACGGAGCAGCTGCTGAGAATGCCCGCCTGTCTGTACGGAGCCGCCGATAACATGGGATCTCCAGGATGGTGCTCCCAGACAACCACAAGAGCCACCCGGGGAGTGAGGCAATCCTTCAGATAAGTGGGTCTCAGACTGTGTAGGGCTTTATAGGTCAAAACCAGCACCTTGAATCGGGCCCAGAAGGCAATAATGGAGAATGGACCTCCCTCAGTACTGGGGGTGTCCCCTTCCCCCAGACCCACGATCCCAGCCACTAACATCACCTCTCTCTTGTTGGGATTGAGTTTCAATTGGCTCAACATCATCCAATTCCCCACAGCAGCTAGGCACCAGATTGCAGTGAGACCGCAGGGCCTGGGTCAGTGGAAAATGAAAAATACAGCTGGGTGTTGTCTACATATTGATGACAGCAACCCCCCACAGATGCACATGACCTCCCCCAGTGGCTGCATTACTCTTACAGTAGGGTTCATTTGAAACCCGAATACACATAATATTCGGATTTTGAATATGGATGCCAAAGAGGACTTTTTCTGGTTTTTTTTAGTTTTATTTAAACTTTAATGCACAGTCCTACTAGGTACCCTTTTGAACTTTATTGCATTTTCCAGTTTGTGACATGGCTGTGAATAGGAGGTTTCCTGGTGATACAGTAAAACCTGCTTATCCAGACATCTTGAGAAACATGCTTTTTGTTCAGATTAGAGAACTATCAAGATAAGGAGGGAGAAGGTTTTACTGTAAGGATAATACAGTATATTTCAGAGCTATGGGATACATAAGTCATGTCTAGAACATGGAAGGATCCAGATGAGCAAGCCCTGATCAGGAGGGATCTTACTGTATAGCATCACTGACCTGAGGATTAGGATAGACCTGAGCCAAAAATGACTATTTCCATACTATTGGGAAATACCTATCTTTTAGAAGTGCTGTTTGTCACTATTTCCTCTCTATGCACTGAATCCTCGCTTCCACTGTGGAGATCTGCATTTATGATTGTTCACCAGTTTGGGAGGGGGGTTGTTAATTTTTAGTATTTTTGGTATTTTCTGATATTTTTGGTTATTTCTGTAATTTTTATATTGTTTGGTAATTTTCTGTATATTTTGCAGTTAGTTTCTGATATTTTCTGATATTTTCACCATTTATCAGCATTTTACAACAGTTTCTGGTATCAGAATGCCAGATAGCTGACAGCTATTGACCAGTCTCTAACCTTTCCTTTTTAGGGAAGGTTACTGAATGGGTTGTGGCTCGGCAGCTGTAGGCGCATCTGGCCTACATCAGTTTTCTGGATCCTTTGAAGTCTGGCTTTCATCCAGGTTATGGCACTCAGACTACACTTGTGGCCTTGGTCAATGACCTTTGCCATGAATTGGATCAGGGCCGATCAACCCTTTTGATTCTATTAGATCTGTCAGCTACTTTTGACACTGTTGATCATGAGATGCTCATGACTTGCTTGCGGGACTGAGCCAGGGTGGGTGGAACTGTTCTTTAATGGTTCCATTCCTTTCTGGGCAAGAGAAAACAGCGGGTGGTACGGGGGACTGTTCTTTGTCCTCCCGGGACCTCTCATGTGGAGTAGGGATGGGTGAACAGAACTGAGTTCGGAAATTCAGTTCGGTTCAGAAATCGGGTTCGGTTCGGAAGTTCGGTTCGGTTGACCGAACTATTCGAGGTCGGTCTCAACTCCAAACTTCCAAACAAAGTTCAGAAATTCAAACCCCATTGAACTAAATGGAATATTATCTTTTAGGAATGGGCAAACATATCCGAGTTTGGAAATTGAGTTCAGTTTGAAAATTGAGTTTGGTTCGGAAGTTCAGTTCCATCGACCGAACTGGTCGAGTTCGGTCCGAACTCCGAACTTCTGAACTGTGTTCGCCCATCCCTAATGTGGAGTGCCACAAAGTTCTATTCTGTCCCTCCTCCTGTTCAATGTGTATATGCAGCCATTGAGCGAGGTCATGAGGAGGTTTGATCCCACAAGTTCAGAGTCTGGGAGTGCTCCTCAAATCCCAGCTCCACGTGGATGTCCAGGTGGGGGCTGTGGCAAGGAGTGCATTTTGTCAATTACATCTGGTATGGTGGCTTCAGCCATACGTCTCAGGTTGATTTCAGATGTGCCGGGCTGCCCTTTAGCCACGGCATGGAATCACCTTTTCATCCCCCTCTGGAATCCAGCCAGCCTGTCAACAGACGTGCCGGCTGATTCCGGAGGGGGATGAAGGGAGGGGGCGGGGCTATGCGGTGCAACGTGAGGCCAGACAGTCTCGCCCCCTCATGCTCCCCCGGCCATCCACCCTCTGGGAGATGGGAGGGCGCAGCAGCCAATCCAACTGAAGCGCCCCCCCTTCCCCCCCGGGGTATTGGCCACAACCAAGAATCGGTGGCGGTAACAGCCGGTACTGTCTGCCAATTCCAGGCCATGGGGGGCGGTAACAGACATTACGTTACCACGGTCAACCACAGTGAACCCCACCCAGGCGGCTGCGGTACTGTAACGTCTGTTGGGTCCAAAAGAGATTCCCACTGGGAGTTCACCCCCGGCGGAAAACTCTTTGACCACGCTTCCGGAGCTCCGGGCAGCCGGAGGGCTGGAAGTGTGGTCAGAGATTCCCACCAGGGGTGAACATCTGGTGGGAATCTCTTTTGGGCCCAACAGATGTAACAGTACCGCATCCACCACGGGGGGTTCACCGTGGTTGACCGTGGTAGCGTAACATCTGAAATTACCCTCAGACTGCAATCTTGCCATGATCATCAATACTTTCATCACCTCATGACTGGACTACTGTAATGTGCTCTATGTGGAGATACCCATGATGACGGTTTGGAGGCTGCAGCTGGTGCAGAATGTGGCGACCCATCTCCTTATGGGGATGGGTCACTGTGAGCACATTACACCAATGCTTTGTTTTCTGCACTGGCTGCCTATAGTCTTATAGGCCCAATTCAAGGTGTTGGTACTTACTATTTATTTATTTATTTATTTATTTTATAAATTTCTACCCCGCCCCTCCTGCCATGCAGCTCGGGGCGGCTTACAATATTAAAACATACAATAAAATTTTTAAATTTTTAAAAAACACCATATTAAAATATTAAACAGGGCAAAAAAAGATCAGTATAAATATAAATAGGTGGGGGAACTAAAACATTCCCCTACCCCTCCCTCCCAAAGGCCTGGGCGAACAGCCAGGTCTTACAACTACGCCGGAATGTTAATAGGCTAGGAGCCAGGCGAGCTTCCTCCGGAAGGGAGTTCCAAAGCCGCGGCCCTACCACCGAGAATGCCCTCTCCATCGTGGCCCCCCGCTTAACACGGGGGACCTCCAGGAAGGCACCCCCGGCAGACCGCAGGAGTCGCTCTGGGGCGCGAAGGGCGAGGCGGTCCCTAAGGTATGAGGGGCCGAGACCGTGTAGGGCTTTATAGATCATCACCAGGACCTTGAACCTGGCTCGGCACGCTATCGGCAGCCAGTGCAGAGCTCGGAGCCCCGGTGTAATATGCTCCCGGCGGCCCGTCCCCATAAGAAGACAAGCTGCCGCATTCTGCACCAGCTGCAGCCTCCGAACCAAGAACAAGGGAAGCCCCACGTAGAGCGCGTTACAGTAGTCGAGCCTTGAGGTAACGAAGGCATGGATGAGGGAGGCCAGGTCCGGGCCGGAGACAAACGGACACAGCCTACGCACTAGATATAGCTGGTGGATACTAGGGCTGAATCAAATAGTACTTCCGGGTATTCGGACAGATGTTTGAATTCTGAATAGTCGGCCTGAGTACTCGGAGGTAACTCGGTGTTCTTGCAGAAGCTTTTGACTTCACAGACCGAAGCACAGAACATTGGGAAACTTCAGAAAGTTGTTGGAAAGTTCTTGAACCCACAGCCAAAGTACTACCCAGAAAATCACTACCCAGAAAAGCAGGCTAGCAAGAGTGGGACAATCGCTCCAGAAGACAACCCCCCAAAAGTGCAACTGCATGCAGAAATAAATAACTAAAAAACAACAACACAGTGGTGTGCCCACAGCCTGGTCCACCATCAGCAGTGAGTGCACCAATTTGTCATTATGCCAATCAAGCATTGCACAAAAAAATGCAGGCTAGCAAGGGACATTCACTCAAGAAGAATACAATAACCCCCGCAAAACAGTCTGCAACTGCATGGAGAAATAAATCCCACCAAAAAAACCCAGCAAGCGCAGCAGTCACAAAATTAAGAAACCGGACATTCACACCCCTCCCCCTCCAGGGGCATCCTCTTCCTTAGCATAGCATTGTGGAAATGGTATGCATTAATATATGCATGGTATCCATCAAACCTTTATTAATTGTAGACAAGTAAGGATGTAAACATCTGCCTTTCAAGTCAATGACAAAGTTCCCACTGACTTCAGTGGAGGAGTGTCCTGTTTGTATCCAGTCTGTTGCTTTTTCCAGGGAGTCATTCAGGACCCATCATCCTCATTAGAACATTCTTGTGATTCCCCAGCAGCAATGTTTCCCATCAGGACCCTGACTGTTCCTGCCAGCAGGAAGCTCCAGGTTCATGGCCACACGCTCCCGCCCCATTTATCTCTCATGGGCACATTTCTTGCTTCTTCTCTCCTCTCCTGGAAACAAACTGTGCTCTTCCACAAGCAGCAGGGTAATGAAGGAAATGGGCTAATGTGGACATGTATTAAGTAAGCAAGGAAGGACATGAGGGAGTGAAATTTATTCTTAGACACAGCAAGAGCTCTTGATTGCCCATGTGTGGTAGTAAATAGCCTATTCCCTGTTTTTGGTAGTGTTCACAACCTCCTGCAAATGTGAGTGGAGCTGACTTTAAAATTATTAGGCAACACTGTAAAATTTACTACAATATTCACTTTCCCCTACAAATTATTATTCAAAGCCAACCATTAACAGGAATTTTTCTTAACACACACACACACACACACACACACACACTGGAGAAGTTCAGAATCACATCAAACTATTCATCCAACCCCAAATGTGAATTTAAATACACACATCTATTAACTCTAGGGATTTTAGTCACAACAGAATGGATTTATCATGCACACATGAATAAATGGGCATTTCAATGTACAGTGGAGAGCCTGTTCATTTCATTCCCATCCTGACTCACAAAGAAAACTAGGGGAATAAATGACCCATGCACTAGAATTTAGCTGGTATGAAACTATTAGACGACCCCAATAACAATTATCCAGCACACGGATCTCATGAGGGCATTGTTGCAAGGAACCATTCACTGGGGAATGAAAGTGCACAAGTTATATTCAAAGAAAAATGACATGTGCAAGTCAAATGGCTGGGGATGCCCAGCTTGAAGATCCCAGGGTATGCCGGGTGGCAACAGCACAAAGGGCGTTCTCGGTGGCCGCGCCTCAGCTGTGGAATTCCCTCCCATTGGAGGCTCGTGTATCCCCAGACCTCCCCCTTTTCCATAGATGTTGGGTGTCTTTAGACATAACATCAACGGGTGTCTGAATGTGTGTTTTGGCCTTGATATAACACTGGTTTAGCCCTGTGTTCACCATGTGGCGCTGCTTAGACACACAGCCCATCTTGGGGCAAATCTGTGTTTTGCTTGCCACCCGATCTTAGCACACAAGTGCTGCCACCTCGATCCCAAGTTGTACCTGCTAACATGCCACACAATAGCATTAGGCACAACATTGGCCACGTGTTCAACCAGAACATGCACATTTTCCTTGTGATGCAATGGTGTTCACATCGTGTGTTCAATGGGTGGCAAAATTGGTGTTGGGATTGTTATGGTGCTTACACACAATGTCCAAACATGTGCTTAGGGGTTTGGACACCCAATATTTGTTATGTCTAAAGACACCCGTTGTAAAACCTGGCTGTTCCACTGTGCCTTCGACGAGGGAAGGGTAGGTGGTGGAAGGTGGTTTTTTTGTTTTATTGTTTTTGCTTGAATGCTGTGTCCATTTTATATTTTTATTATATTTCAACTGTTTTGTGATATTTTAACTGCTTTTATTATTATGTGTATGATATATACTGCCCTGAGCTGCCTTGTGCAGGAGGGAGCGGGGTAAAAATGTTTATAAATAAATAAATAAATAAAATGACAATGACACACAGGCGAATGTGGCAGCTCGGAGAACTCATCAGCATTGTATCTACATGAAAGTTCAAGTGACAGCTCCAAAGCTGCCAACCCAGATGCCTGAAAATTCTGCCAGGGAGCCAATGCATTTTCTGAGGGTAAAATATCTCCACAGCTTGACATCTATGACTGCAGTAAAAAAGATAAGGAGGGTGAGTACTGTAATGAGCCAGGATATAGTCAAGTATACCCTAGTAAATGATGAAGGGTACTTTTTCAATTAATAATGAGAAATAAGTGTAAAATAATGCATGGGATCTGCACGGATCCACATAGGTTCTGCATGGGTCTCATATGGGTTACGCGCAGCACAATGTGTTCTGGATATGTGCATGGTTTGTGCGCACATGGGTGGCCATTCGTTGTGTGCAGCGCAAGTGGAGAATGGGATTAACCCCACCGTATGTGCGTATCTAAAAGTTTTTCTCAGGTCCCTATCACAGTTTCTAAGCCCTATCAGAGTTATCACAAGTGGGAACAGCACTGTTAAATCTGAAGAAATTAAATGCCTTATTAATGTTAGATGAAGACAAAGTAATTCATATGATAACTTTTATTGGGCCAACCTCTGTTGGTGAAGGTGTGCAAGCTTTCAGACCACCCAAGGCCTTTCCTCAGGCTGGTGATTTCTGACTTGATACCCATCTGAGGAAGGGCCCTCTGTGGTCAAAAAGCTTGAATACCCCCACCAACAGACATTGGGTAATTTCAGATGGTATGAAAATGCCTTTCACCACAGTGAACCCCAGTGGATTCCCTGTGGTGGTGGCATTTCCGTGAATGTCTCTTTGGTCCCGGCCAGATGTTCACCACGGTGAATCTATTGGTATATGCAACATCCATAAGTTAAAGTTACTGCATTGAGAACAGTAATTGACTATAGAGCCACCAGATGGCGCTGCTAAGTTTATGTGTACATGGAAAGGAGATTGGGTTTTGCAGTTAAATTCCTTTGTGTAACTACTCCTTCTTCCCTTCTCTCTCATTGTCGCAGTCTCCATTTTGTCTTCTTACTAGTTAGATGCAACTATGGATCTGTGCCTGAGAAAGCTTAAGTAAAGTTCTGTTTTAAACCTTCAGCTGCATTTGTCCTGACTGATTGAGGATCAGTTATTACTCTGCAACAGGTTATGGGCCCAGACCTCTTCAGAACAGTCCATAACAACTCCAAAGACTGGAAGTGAGCTGAAAGGAAATGAGGCTCAAAGGAAACTCCCAGAGGTGGCCTACTAACTGTAAGTGAGCAGAAGAACCAGAATCCCAATCTGAGGGGAGGGAAATGAACATGGCCAGCAGCTCTGAATTAAAGCTTTCAGTCTGCAAGCTGAATAACACAAACTACCAGTTGTGGAAATTCAAAATAGAAATGCTCCTATCCAAAGATGACTAGTGGGAGCTGATCACTACAGACAGACCAGCAGCAAACCCTGAGGTGTGGGACAGAAAGAACAGACAGGCAAAGGCAACCATAAGCCTGCTAGTAGAAGATGACCAGCTAATTCACATAAGGGAGGAGGCAGAAGCTGCATGAAAGGACCAGCTTGAACAGTAAGCTGTTTCTCCTAAGGAAACTTTACGATAAGACTTGGTAAAGGGAAGGAGATGCAGGATCACATAAATTCAATGCTGGAAGTAGTAGTACAACTGTGAGGGATAGCTGAAGAGATAAAAGACAACCACGTGGCAGCCTTATTTCTCTTCAGCCTGCCTGAATCATACAGCACCCTCATAAACGCCCTAGAGACAGGGCCTGAGGCAGAATTAACACTGGAATTTGTAAAAGGGAGACTCATGGATGAATTCCAGCGCAGAAAATAAATCATGCAAGATAATCAGGAACAGGGTAAGGAAACTGCCCTGAGAATTGCAGATAACAGATTGCACAAGAAGGAAACAAGAGCATGTTTTCAGTGCAAGAAAGGACACCTAAAGAAAGACTGCTCCATATGGAAGGCAGAACAACAGAAGCGATCTCCACAAATGTCTAAGCAAAGGGCCAAGGCCACACCCAGTGACACAACCACATGACAGTGGAGAGGATGTTTTAGAGCAACACAGACCAACTCATCACACAACTGGTGTGTCGACTCTGGAGCCACGAGTCACATGACCAGCGACAAAAGCTTTTTCACGGTACTGGACCCAAGCAACAAAGAAGAGATAAACCTCACTGATGGAAGCAGCATTACTGCAGAAGGTATTGGCGAAGGAATTCTAAGTTGCAACAAGCCACATGGAGGTACACTAGCAATACCAGTAAAGGATGTGCTATACGTACCTGGCTTAGAGGGAGGATGCCTATCAGTTAAACGCCTAACAGAGAAAGGGCTCACCATCAAGTTCCAGGGTAATGAATGCACAATCCAAAAGGGGACAAAGGTCCTAGCCAGAGCCTATGCAGATGGACACCTGTATCACTTGAGTGTAACCAAGGAACAAACAGTTGAAATCAGCACAAGCTCAACTGAGATGCAGGAAAAAACCCAATCACCTGCAGATGTTGAAAACAGAAGATCTACCAGGGAAAATAAGGGCAAACCACCCACCCGCCTGTCCTACAAAGCAAGTACCGACAGACTGTCTGAGCCATTGACATGGGAAGATGTCTTACAAATGTCAGAATGGGAACACAACAAATGGGTAAAGTCAGCAACAGAAGAAATAAAGTCCATGCATGAAAATCAAACCTGGACACTGTGTACACTACCAATGGGCAGAAAGACCGTAGGATGTAAGTGGACATTTAAAATCAAATATAATGCTGAAGGCAAGGCAGAACGGTACAAGACACGACTGGTCGCTAATAGGGATGTAGCGGAATGTCACAGCGGTAGCTATTTCCGCCGGAAACAGCGTTTCCGCTATTAGTGGTACGGCGTGGCAGAGGCTTTCATTCCATTAGTTTCATTCCACTACTTCCGCAGTTGCGTTAATTTCATTCTGCTACTTCCACAGGCATAGCAAAATAGCGGAAACACAACATTTTCGCTACTTCTGCCATTCCGCCAGCACCACAAAATAGCAGAACAGCAGCTTTCCGACAGTTTCTGCAATTTTCTGCAATTCTGCAATTTGCGGAATGCCGGTGGAATTAGCGGAATGTCTGCAGAAAAACCGCGGTGTGGCGCGGGCAATTCCGAAATGGCGTAATAGAAACACGGCGTTGTAACAGTTGCTGCCACATCAGCCCTAGTCGCTAAAGGATACTCACAGAAATATGGTGAAGATTATGACGAAACGTTTGCCCCAGTACTCAAGTACACCACAATCAGGACACTACTGAGCATAGCAGCAGAGAAAGGAATGCAGGTTAAACATCTGGAAGTGAATGCAGCATTGCTATATGAAGAACTAAAAGAAGACATCTACATGGAACAGCCACCAGGATTCAAAGACACTGAAAGACCAGACCTTGAATCCAAGTTGAAAAAATGCATATATGGACTCAAACAAGTGGCCAGAGCATGAAATACAAAAATAAACACAGTACTCACAAAGGAAAGTTTCATCAGAAGTAAAGCTGATCCTTGCTTATATTCAAAGAAACAGGATGACAGATGGTTTTTCATACTGATTTACGTTGATGACATATTGATATGCTATGAGCAAGAAGGGGATGACCGTGGAATAATGAAAACCCTGAATCAAAACTTTGAGACAAAAGACTTAGGAAACATAACACATTACCTAGGCATACAAGTAGGAAGATATGATAATGGAAGTTATCTCCTCAACCAAAGGCATAAAATAGAAGAATTAATAGAAAGCTCTGGAATGAAAGATTTTAAGGCAGTAAGCACTGCCATGGAAACTAACCACCTGAAGGAGACTGAAGAACAAAGCATGCAACTGCCAGACAACTGACAATACAGAAGCACAATTGGGAAACTATTGTACATCACCACCATCACTAGACCAGACATTGCAGCAGCAATAGGAATCCTATGCAGGAAAGTATCAGCACCAAGCCAGAAAGACTGGAATGCAATAAAGAGGGTCATGCGCTACCTGAAGGGAACCACACACCTTAAACTGCAGCTACCTGCAGCTTCTGGATGTAAGCTGACAGGATACATAGATATAGATTGGGCCGGGGACAGCTCTGACAGAAAATCCACCTGTGGTTGGCGATTTCTGCTAGGAGGGGGGACCAATCAGCTGGTCTAGCAAGAAACAGACCACAGTAGCACTCTCCTCAACAGAAGCCAAGTATGTTGCAGCCGCGCATGCTAGTCAAGAGGTAATTTGGCTACGACAATTACTCATAGACTTGGGAAAAGAACTGAACAGCCCTATACAAATTTTGGAAGTCAACCAAGGCTGTATTGTACGTGCACAAACCAAAAGCTACTGAGTAAAATGGGTTTAGTAGGTTAACTTCTGTCTGTTGAGAAGGGGTGTTGGTATATGCAACATTCATAAGTTAAAGTTACTATACTGAGAACAGTAATTGACTATAGAGCCACCAGATGGCGTTGCTAAGTTTATGTGTACATGGAAGACAGATGGGGTTTTGCAGTTGAATTCCTTTGTGTAACCACTCCTTCTTCCCTTCTCTCATTTTCTCAGTCTCCATTTTGTCTTCTTACTAGTTAGATGCAACTAAGGATCTGTGCCTGAGAAAGCTTAAGTAAAGTTCTGTTTTAAACCTTCAGCTGCATTTGTCCTGACTGATTGCGAATCAGTTATTACTCTGCAACAAATCCCCAGCCGGGATCAAGCTTGACCATGGATCTCGACCTCCGGTCAACCAGAGGTCGAGAACTGTGGTTAGAGTGGCCACAATCTGGGATGGGCCAAAAGTAACATGTGTTACCTTTATCCCATCCCGGATAATGGCCCTGACCACGATAGGGGATCGGCCACAGCAGCCTGATTGGCCGCTGTGCCTGCTCTTCTTCCCAAGTGTGGCCAGCCAAGGGAGCACGGGTGGTAGGGCTGAGTGGCCACACGTTGTGCCACGCAGCCCTGTCCCCTGCCCAATTCCTGTTAGCGATCGGGTCGGCACGTCTGAAGGACAGCTGGCCTGATCACGGAGCAGGATCCGAGACAGATCCTGGTCCAGGGTTCAGCGTGGTGGGCCTCCGGGCCCGTCACGTCTGAAATTACCCATTGATCCAATCAAAGATATCTTCATTGTTTCCATCTATTAACCTTGGGACCAACATATTAACCACAAATTCTGTCTAGACTTGCTAACCTTCTTAAGTTACACACAACATTATTTGAAGTGATTTAATGCAGTGGTTGCTTTGCCAAATTTTTGCTTATGGGACCTCATCTTGAGAGTTAGCCCTACATTTCCAGATGGAAACAAAGGTGCTGATCCCATGCCCCGTGTGCACTGTGTGCAACCTGCATGCACGTCCATTGGGAGTATAGTATGGTCCGCAGATCCTTCACAGAGGGGGTTTTGGATTGTGGCCATTAACATCCAGAATATATCAAGTGGATAGCGACCTTATCTACAGATGTTGTGACCCCACTTTGGGTCCTGAGCCACAGTTTTAGACCCTCGGGTTTAGGGATTAAACTTTGTGTGATTTCTAAGGGTACAACATGATACGAAAAAGCAGAACTAAAAAGGTCCATTCCATGGACCTCTTCAAAGTTTATTTTCCCACCACTGTCAGCATGTCAATACAAATGTGAGTCCCTTTTATGGATAATAGCTCCTCTTGTACTCATATGTCAATATACTGTATTTTTATTGACAGCATAATCAGACTGTCAGTGAGACTGTTCCATATACATCTATTGGCATAATGGCTTAAAATGACAATACATCTTTTCCATTGAAGTTTTGGTGAGTGAATGGTTCATTTTAATATAAATAGCACTAATATAATACAATGTCAATCAAATGATTTCAAATTCATTGTGATGTGTTATCAACATTAAAAAGAAAAGTTAAACCATAATAAAAATATGTATGCCCAAGAGCAGTTTTTAAAAGGAAAGTAATAACCATCTTAATTCGTTTTTATTTTATTTTTTTACAGTAAAAGAAAGTGGTTTGCACTAAGGGCCAAGTAACTAGAGTCTGGTTTTAAAAAATAAATTAAGTAATCTCTTCTTTGTGCAAATTTCAAGAGCATCTGAAAGCACTCAGTTTTGTTTTTTAAAAAATTGTATTATCTCAAAATAATGTTTTAATCACTGTCAGCCATGTTTTTGAAAAGGCTGGTACCTCATATGATATAAAATAAAATAGGTTCTAAAACTTTTGAGAAACAACCTTCCCAAGCAAAATGGCAAACTGACCTTTTCTGTTAGCAGCTTTAATGAGCATCATCCTAATAATTCACAATGAGTAACTATGTGAAAACACTTGCTTCTGAAAGAATAAGTGACTTTGAACATTTGGGCTCAAATTAAAATAAATATATGTTGCCCATCATTCAAGTGACTGGCATTAGCTTTGCATTGCCATGTGTTTATCAGGATTTATAAAGTCCTCAGAATAGTGCTCTGTGAAATGTCGATATGAGTTAGGATAAGGTTTGCATTCTGCAAAGTAATAAGGTGAAGCAAAGGATAAAATAGCACTCTAATGTTTTTCAGACAAGAAAATTGTGCAAAGTACTTTAGCTCTGAGATTCAATAATATACACAGCTTGATATTTTAGAAGTTGCACAAAAAAATCATTTCATCATCTCGTAAGAAATCTTCAAGAAATGGTATTAATTCATCATTTCTTGTTCACTGTAACCAAGTAAAATTCAATAGTTATTCCTGGCATTCTACATTAATGGCCACTGTTGTTTCTTTTGTTTGAAGTGAGACTATTATTGTGGAACCATGGAAATTTCAACATTTGCAAGAATCGGCAAATAAAATACTATGCAGAATTTAAAGAGACAATTCATTATATAGAGCAGAAGGGAAGTCAGCATTAAAGAAGTGGTGGCATTGCAAAAGCAGCAGTAATACAAAGCTAGAGAGGTTGGGGGGGGGGAATCAACTTTTGTAAAGCTAAAATGTCGAGTCCCGATTATTCTTTCACAGAAAAGAAGGCATTCTATTGTGGCTCTTACTGTGAAAAATATCAGAAGATCAGAAGCTAGGGATGTGCGAACCCGGTTCGGGCATTAGGTGTTTGGCCTGAACTCGGCCCGTTCAGATGGCCGAACCGAATGACTGAACCAAACATGGAAGCGGTCGAACAGTTTGTCCGCGTTCATGTGAGTTCACATGGAAAAACTTGACTGGAAGACCCAGGGCAGCTGAGGAGCAGACTTCCTGGCACCAGGGGTGGAGAGGCTTGGACTAGCAGCTAACCTGCCCAATCATCATTCCTCTTTTCCTCAGACCACTGGCTTCACAGTCTGCGATTGACCACGGGCTAGGCTGCATGGAGCCAATGGGGTTATGGTAAGGCAGGCGCAACAAGTAACAAAAGTCATTGCCCTCCCCCTTTCCAATTCCTTCTGAGCTAGCACTGATCCTGTCAACAGGCGTTTTCAGAAGTGTCCCCCTCTCAGCAGTTTGTGTTCCTCCCAATCCATTCCCATCCTCCTCCTATTTCACCCATTCCCACAAATTTACCTCCATAGTTTCATTTATTTAGATTAGATTAGATAGATTTAGGTGGTGTTTTTATTTTTTACCCCTCCTTGCATTGTTTCTCCCTAGGGGTGGGACTTGGGGCAAAAAAATGGATACCGGTTTTACCGGTTACCGGTTTGCAAAAAATCAGTTTACCAGATTAAATCCGGTATACCGGTACCGTTTTTTCCCCGGGAACTGTCCCCATTGAAATCAATGAAGAAAAAAAACACAATACCTCCCACCTCCCCCTCCCAGGCTGCACGGGTGGAAGGGGGGACACCCCCCACCCACACTGCCCAGCCTGGATTTTTTAAATTTATTTTTTTTACCCGAAATCCCTGTGGGCTCCAGACTGCTGCCGCACCGGCGGTGACGACCCAGATGGAAATCACACCAGCAGGTACTAGGGTGATTCCTGGGGTGGGGGGTGATTTCATACCCTCCACCCAGGGATCACCTTACTTGCCCTCCAGGCGGCGGTGATGGCAGCGCTGGAAGCAGCACAGCGTGTGTCCAGTTTCAGCACTAGGGTTTCAGCACTTTCCCAGGAAGGCCTAGTGAAGCGTTGAAGGCACTGACAGCACTGAAGCCGGACTTGCGCTGTGCTGCTGCTGCTGCCACCGCCACCACCTGGAACACTCTGGGCTTGGTGGAGGAGGGATTGGGGTACCCTTAGCTCCCTGATCATGCGGAGGAGAAAGCTGATGGGTTTCTTTAACCAGAGCGTGAAGGGCAGCGAATATGGGTGAAGCAGGCCGAGCAAGGCTCCACAGTGCACCAACTGGTGCAGGATGTGTCCACATGGTGAAATTCGACCTTCCTGATGCTCAAGCGGCTTCTTGAGCAGAAGCACCTCCAGGGCACAATGGGCCGGAATGGGAGATCCTGGCGCACACAGTCTTTGTTTTGAGACTGTTCCTGACCATGACAGAGACCATCAGTTCCTCCACGGCCACCATTCGTCAGGTGACATCTCTGGTTCAGAGTCTCCTCAGGAGACTGGAGAAAATTCTCCAGGGGCGAGATTGTGGCCCTCAGGGCAGGAAGCTGGTGGATGAGGCAGTTGCCCTGGTGCGGCAGCTGAAGGCAGGGCTGAAGGCGCGGTTCAACGAGCTCCTGCAGTGGGCAGAATATGTGTTGGCAAACATGCTGGTCCCCAGGGTTAAGGGCAGCATGGCATGCCAGATACCGCTCTATGGCTACTGGAAGGGTGAGCTGGTGGAGGGTCTGGCAGGCAGAGAGGGCTCTGGAGAGTGTGTGGCAGCAGGAGCAGAATGCCTCTGGGGATGGTGGGAGAAGCCACCCCTTTCAGTCGGTGGGTTCTATTCCTGTTCCCAGCCCTAGCAGTAGCAGCACCAGAAGCAGGCTGAGCATCAGCAGCAACCCTGTTGCCAGCACCAGCAGCTCCTGCGTGCAGGCCACTCTGGGGAACATGGGCTCATGCACAGCAGGGCAAGCAGCGTGGCTGAGGGCAGTGGTGGAGGTGGTGCCCAGGCAGAGTTACCTGAAGGAGTATGATGGTGCCTCAGCAGCAGTGGAGACCTTACCTGGATAGAACCCGTGCATAGAACCCAGCAGAGATCTTGAGCAAAAAGTTGGTCTTGCCTACTGGGCCGGCAAGACCAATGTGTGGCTGGCCCTGTCCAAAGTTGCCATGGGTCTCTTGTCCTGTCCACCAAGCAGTGTCCCCAGCAAGTGGGTGTTCTCCATGGTGGGAGACATTTGCTCTCCGTACCGGCTGAGACTGGGGGTCAAGTTGGTGGACCAGTTGCTGTTCCTGAAGTTGAACCTTCCGCTGCTGGGATTTCCCGAGTTGCCACTAGACACGGATGGATGGTGCAGTGGCACACACCATCCCATTCCAGGGGCAGTCTTGGGATGGGGCTCCTCCTCAATCTGGGTTGCTGCTGCTGAGGTGCTGTCCCTCCCTCCCAATGCCTGATGCCCGCCCTGCCTCTCTCTCTCTCTCTGACTAGATAGCGTTGGCCGGCCTATCTGACTAACCTCATAATTCAGCAGGATGGCATTGGGGAACTGTAAACCTACCAGCCAGCCTCTGGCTAGATGATCTCCTATAAAGCTCCTATAATTCTACCTCTTGGGAGATGGGGATTGCCCTCTATGTCTGTGCACAGCTGAAACAAGGGGAACCTTCCTTCAGTTTCCTTCTCCTTATAGCAAATCTCCAAAAGTAAATTCCACCCATCAGGAAGTTTAATGAGTTTGTGATGGGATGCAGAGACAAGATGAGGGTGGAATGGAGAGAAGAAGACCCATCCCCTATGAGTTTTCAGAAGGGGCCCGTGTCATTTTTTTCACTTTTCATATTTGTTTTTAAAAAATTTGTTTTTTGTTGTCGTTTTCATTCTTAATTTTTGCTTTTAAATTTCATTTTTGTTTTCCATTGGTTTCAATGGGAAAGTGATTTCCATCTGTATTATTTTAATTTTTCATCTGATTTGCATGCAATATAAGTTTCATGTTTTTATCAGGAGTTGCAAATTTCCTTGCAAGTGTTGCTTCTGCTTAAATTTTAGAGGTTTTACAAGATGCACAGACCTGCTTTTTGGAGCATTTGTAGAGAGGGGGAACAAGACAGGAGGAAGTGGGCAGAACACAGAGCAGAGAAGGAGCAGATGCCAGAGGCACTGGCACAGGCTTCAGTCGTTGGCAACCCAAAGTCTGTGGGACATACATGACGGAGAGTAGTTGCAGAGTTCTGCTCTAATGGACACTTGCAGTGAGGCTGGAAACTGCAGCACACACAATCATACACAGAGAGCACTGAGCCAGCCAAAGAGCCCCTCAGTCCACATCTAGTTATGGTGGGGACAGTGAAGCTGGGACAAATCTTATATTTGCTCCCCAAAGGGCCCCCCCCCAACCTCCCTGATTGCAGTGATTGGAATCCTGGGCAACATCTCCAGAGAATGAGCATATACTAGGAAATCTCTTATGTTTGTCACAGTGGTACAAGATGGGTTTGTGATGCCAATTGACCAGCAGAAATGTTAATCATGTATCCTCATTCTGTACGGTGACCACTCCAACCACCCTGCTTGTTACTGGGAAGTTGGAAGCATCTGCGCAGAAAAGAGCCAATAAGGGATTCTCTTATGTCCTCTGTCACAGTGCTGCAGCATTTTGGATGCCAATTGGCCAGTATGGATGTGTCAGTTATGTCTCTTGATTTCTGGGCTGCTTCCAGAAATCAAGGCTTGTATTCTACCATATGTGGGTCTGCCCAACAGATTGATATCAGCTCCATGTTCAGCTGTTGTTCCGGGTTTGGCCAGACTGTTCGGTACGGTGAGCTCTGGGATGTTCCATAGTGCCCTGGAGCAGACACAGCCTGTTACACCTGAATCCCTGAACTGTGGTATGTCTCACACCACATTTCAGCACAGAGACAGATGGATGGTTAGCGATGTAAAATTTATTAGCACCTATGCGCGTCTTGGAGGACAGATTTATACCCCCCAGGATTGGTGTCCTATCAGCCAACAAAGCAATTACATCTGTTCATAGCTTTTATACACTTTCAAAGTTAATTACATTGATTATAATATTCCCACCAAGTTTGACAACCCTCCATAATGACATGATCCAATCCAAATGAGACCCCTGTTACATATGCGTTTTCAGCCTCACAGTTCATGCATAGTTCATTTGAAGTTTTATGACTGTCTCTTAAATTCTAGGGTCCTTCTCAGCACCTCTCTGTTTAGGGGAGTTTGAGCAGAATCACTCATCCATACTTGCCACAGATCTATTCCCCTTCCTTATTAGGCCGAGTGAGACACGCCTGCTGGTGTGTTACTCCTCCTGCTGAGACTGCCTGATTTACTGATAAGAACTCCAGTCAGCTCAGATTTGCTCCTTTCCTGGACCATCCCATGATTCTCTTTGCTCATTTCAGCTTCGTAGCATGACTTTAAAAGTACTTTAAAACTCATAGCCTATGCTGTGATTAATACCATTAATTATCATGGGTGAGTATACAATATCATTACTACTCTATACTAATATATACTGTGAATATAATTATAACTCAGTGTGTATGCCAGACTGTGTCATTTTCATAACAGATCAGTATTTCCCTTCTGATGCAGTCTACTCTGCTTGCACATCTGGTGGGCACCCTTTACACAGACCAGCCAACCCAGAGGTGAAGCAGGCTAGTGCAGACAGTAGTGGAATTGCCATCATTCTGTTTACACTAGTGTTGTTCCTATTTTTTTATATATACTGAGTTTTTCCAAGGTGCTGAGGACTGGTCCTGAATGTTTGGGCTGGACCTTAGGCCCTCGGAGGATACTCAGAATTTTGAGGGGGCAAGGAGAGGGGCTGGACGGGGCCTTAGGGGGGATGGAAGAGGCCAGTGGTGACTAAGGAAGAGGGGGTGGGGTCCTAGCCGGGGTCAGGGGTAGGGTACTTATCCTCTGGAGTGTTTCCCACAAAGCATTGGCTCTTCCTACAAAGCATGGGCTGGTAAGTTAAAAAAACAAAACAAAACAAAAAACACTTGGGCATGCTCGGGCCTGAATGACCCAACTTTCCAAGTTGGTGCTGACAGCATCAGCAAACTAAGGGCACCATCTTGGATGTGGCCAGCCAGTTCTGGGAATGCTCAGAAGTTCTTAATGTTTAAGCATAATCTGCTTTCTTGTCATTTGAGCCCATTAGTTCTAGTCTCGCCTTCAGGGGAAAGAGAGAACAAGTTGTTGCCATCCTCTCTGTGACAGCCCTTCAGGTAGTGGAAAACAGCTATCATGTCCACCCATTAGTCTTATCTTCTCTAGGCTAAACATACCCAGATCTTACCCCTACCTTATTTGTTTTCCTCCTCTGAACCCATTCCAATTTGCCAAAGTCCTTCTTAAAGTGAAGTGCCCAGAACTGGACACAGTACTCCAGATGAGGTCTGACCAGTGCAAAATTGAGTGGAACTATTACTTCTCATGACTTGAAAATGATGTTTCCATTAATGCAGCCTAAAATTGCATTAGCCTTTTTTATGGCTGCATCACACCGCAATCCAGGAGCAAGCTAACAGGACGAGACAACAGGGAATTATGCATGGGAGTTTAGAAGGGAAGTTTACAGGCAAGGTTCACAAGATTGTGAAACCATCTAGAAATCTAAGGAGCATGAACAGTGAGGGATCTTCTGTGATGACCTGCAATATATGTGCTATGTTTGTTTTCCTGCCTGAAGACATAAGAAACTGCATCTGCAAGAAATGCAAGTTGGTATCCCTGCTGGAAGAGAAGGTGTGAGGGCTTGAGGCATGTCTTTCCATGCTTCAGCTTATCAGGGAAGATGAGGAGTTCTTGGACAGGACACAAGAAGCACTGCAGGAAGGGTAACAGAAGAAGGAGGTTTTCAAGGAGGAGGAAGAAAACCAAATGGAAGAGGAGGGCACATGGAAGAAAGTGACTCCCAAGAGCAGGAGAATCAGAAGACATTCCTTGTCAGTGGAACTAAGCAACTGCTTCCAGGGTCTTCCCACTGAGAGTGATTCTGCGTTGTCTGAAAGAGGATTGCCACTCAGGCTCCGCTAGACAGGAAGGAGGACTCTTAGGCCCCCAAGGATGGGAGGAATCCAACCACCAACCTCAGGAAAAGGAGGAGAAGGGTGGTGGTGGTTTGTGACTCCCTACTGAGAGGGAAGGAGGCAGCTATGTGCCGACCAGACATATCATTTCAGGAGGTGTTGTCTCCCTTGTGTGTGGATCCAGGATGTGACAGAAAGGTTGCCGAGACTCATCAAACCCACTGATCACTATCCCTTCCTGATGATCTACATGGGAATAAATGATACTGCCAGGCACAGTCTTGAACATATCTCATGTGACTATGAGACTCTGGGTAGGAAGCACAGGTAGTGTTCTCGTTGATCCTTCCTGTTGAAGGTAGAGGCCTAGGAAGAGGGAGAAAATACTGGAGGTGAATGGCTGACTATGTAGATGGTGTTGATGGAAGAAGTTTGGATTTTTGGACCATGGACTATGCTTGCATAATGAAGAACTTCTGGCAGGAGATGGGTTGCACCTCACGAGGACTGGAGAAAATTTATTTTTCAGAAGTCTCACAAACGTGGTTAAGAGGGCTTTAAACTAAATCCTGTTGGGGAGGAAGACAAAAGCACAGAGGTAAGTACAAAGGTAAATACTAAGGGCAGTAACATGTGTGATGCATTGGGAATTAGGAGAGTGGTGGGGGTGCCCAGTAATTTGCAAAACAAACAAACAAGCAAAAAACAGTAGGGAAGTTATTGGGGTGTAATACTAATGGTCTCAGATGTCTATACACTAATGCACAGAGTATGGGAAATAAGCAGGATGAACTAATCCTAATACAGGAAGGCAAATATGATTTAATAGGTATTACTTGGACTTGGTGGGATGAGACTCATGACTGAAATGTAGTAATTTAATGATATAACTTGTTGAAAAAGAATAGACCCAACAGAAATGGACGGGGGGGTAGCATTAGATGTAAAATGTATGTATCTGCTAGGGGTGGGACACCGGGGAGAATACCGGATACCGGATTTACCGGTATCGGATCTCCCCGGTCCCAGATTTACCAGTACCAGCGTACCTGATGTTTAACATTGGCTGTGTACCATTTTTGTTTACATTGCGGCCATTATTTAAATGGCACGGAATGCAAAAAATCTGGTAAAGCGCCCAATGTTAAAAATCTGGTACCGGCAAATATCGGATTATCGGATTAATCCAATACCGGTATTCCCACCCCTAGTATCCGCACAGAAATCCATGAATCTGAGCATGGAAGGCTTGTTGGAATATCCTATACATTCTTGCTTTGCTTTACTGACAACTTCACTTTTCAGAAGCTGGAAGAAGGAACGAGGGGGTTGGTTATCTTGGACTTGATCCTTATCAACTGTGAAGATCTGGTCAATGAGGTGAAAGTAGTGGGAACTTTGGGTGGAAGTGATTAAATCATCTTGGAATTCATGATATCAAGGAAAGAGAAAGCTAAGCACAGTCCCCAGATCATTTTCACATGTATTGCTGCCAAACCAGGTATCACCAGCCTGTATTTGTACATTTGATTTTTCTTACCTAAATGCAGAACTTTACATTTATCTCTGTGAAACTTCATGTTGATAATTTCAGCCCAGTATCCAAATTTATCAAGATCATTTTGAATTTTATTTCTGTCTTGTAAGGTGTTAGCTATCCCGCCCAGTTTTGTGCCATCTGCACATTTAATAAGAATTTCGTCTACTTCTTCATCAAAATAATTAATAAAGATGTGGAACAGTACAGGGCCCAGGACCAATCCCTGAGGCTCCCCACTCGATACCTCCCTTCAGATTCATGGGGAGTCATTTATGAGCAACCTTTGGTTATGGTTCTTCAACTAGCTGTATATGGTAGTATAATCTAATGCATATTTAATCATCTTGTCAAGAAGGATATCATGGGGGAGTTTGTCAAATGCTTCTCTGAAATCAAGATATACTACATTCATGACATTCCCATGATCTACCAAACTCGTAACTCAATCAAAAAGGTAAATAAGATTAGTTTGGCATGCCTTGTTCCATGCTGGCTTCTAGTAATAATCACAGCATTGTTTTCTAAATACTTATAGATTGACTGCTTTATAAACTGCACTAGAATCTTTCCAGGTATTGATATCAGGCTGATCAGTCTATAGTTTCCTGGATCCTCCTTTTTTCCCTTTTTGAACATAGGGATAACATTTTCCCCTCTTCAGACTTCCAGCACCTCACCTGTTTTCCAAGAGTTCTCAAAGATGATAGACAGAGGCTCTAAGAGTACATCAGCAATTTCCTTCAGTATCCTAGCATGTAATTCATCCAGCCCTGAAGACCTGAACCCATTTAGAGCATCAAAGGGTGATTTCAGACGTTACGGGCGGGCGGTTCGCCACAGTGAACCGGTGAACATCACAACCACGGGCCGGGGTGGAAAAATGACCCAAACAGACGTGACGGGACGGGACCGGGACCATGGCCGGGAACCGGGCCAAACCATGACGGACCGGGGCAGCACAACAGACGTGCAGCCAAACCCCCACCGTGGTCAAAACTCCCATAAGGCACCGGGCAGGGGCGGGACACAGACATGGCCGCCTGAGGGCAAACAAAGCCAAAAGGCACACAAGGGAACGCCCACACAAGGGAAATGGGAAGGGAGGGGGGAAGAGGGAGGACAGGCTGACAGGCGCCACACACAGCACACGCACACACACACACA
>QEPC01001041.1:524271-587924 GCA_003113815.1 Sphenodon punctatus | reverse complement strand
GGTACACTGCTGGCGCTATATAAATGTTTGTTGTTAATAATAATAATAATAATAATAATAATAATAATAATAATAATAAATAAATAAATAAAGAATGTGAGTGTAGACATTATACAATTTGTTGTACACAATGAAGTTATGTAGAAACAGACTTGAATTACTCTGACACAATTGTTCTTTGTCAAATTATGAGAATAAATAGTTTCATAATTGTAAAATGTGCAAGTTTAGTTATTGATAAAAATGAAGTATGTATGGTAAGGAATTTAGTACATATATTGCATGTATGTTGATGATAAAATATAAAATATTGCTCTAATTGTGAATTAATTTCTATGTTTTTTGGCATTTATGTTTTGTTGGAATGTATGGAGTGGAAGGTGTTTTGAATTGTAATTGTACTCAATTGGTTTTTTGTGTGTATTTTAAGAAAACTCTTGTACATTTACATTTATTTTTTTAAACTGTTAAGCTTTTTGCTTTGGTTAATATATAGATAGATATTAGATACTAGTATAGATAGATAGTTGTAGGAGTTAGCTTAGTTATAGAGATAGATAGAAATAGCGTGTAGTGATTCAGTTTTAATATTTTATAGTGTGTTTGTAGGACTAGGCCTTTGTAGATATAATATTCCATTTAGTTCCATAGGGTTTAGAATAGTTAATAGCAGTTAGAGTTAATGTAGATATATATAATATAATCCAATGTTGTATAAATAAATAAATTTTTAAAAATAATCTTTGTGTGCATTATTTGCGTTTTAGAAATGGAGAAGGGAAGCAGGAGAGGCCAGTCTGCTGCCTGTAAGACAGGCAATGGGGCATGTGGCAGAGGTGGCAGGGGCCGTGCCAGAGGAGTGGCAGCAGGCATCAGCAGCAGCCCTAGCCCATCACCACGTCCCAAACTGCACGGGCCTGAATATGGCAGACAGGCTTCAGAGGCTCCCAGCAGTGGCACCAGGGGTGTGGTTCAGCATCACTTCCTGTCAGCATCCTCCAATGCCATGCAGGGCACTGGAAGGCCTGCAGTCCAGGAGGCTGCGGCTGTCTCTGCTGCGGCTACAGAAGCAGGTGCTTCAGGGGCAGGGTCCGTAGTTCATGATGGGCCACCAGCGGCCCCCCATTATTGAGGTGATCCCCAGCAGTCCAGGGCTGGTGGATCCCACTCCTGCTGCTAGAGGCAGGGTCCGATCCCCAGGCAATGGCAGCAGGGAGCAGAGCAGAAGTAGCAGCAGCAGTGGTAGCAGCAGCAGCTATCGGGGGCACAGGGAGAGTGGCAGCAGCATGGGCAGTGGATCAGTCTCAGGCCCCAGTACTCCCCTTCGCAGGGGGACATATTTCAGATTGGGGACAGCGAGACAGATACTAGTCCTGTGGAGATGTCTGATGCTGAGGCAATGGCTGTCCCTCTGAGAGCTGTGTCATCACCATGTTCTGTCCCTCCCAGCAGTGCTGGCAGCGGTGCGTCACCCAGTGCAGGCCAGAAGGCAGGAGGCCAAAAAAAATCCTCCGTCTTGGCGCATTTCAAGTTGGTGCAGGCAGATGATCCTAGGGAGGTGCAGTGTAGTTTATATTTTATTTATTTACAAGATTTATATCCCGCTCTCTCTCGCCACAGGCGGCCCATAGTGACCAACAAAAGCACATATAAATATCATAAAAACTGTTCAACTATAAAATAAATAAATCATTCCACCATTCCACCCTCCCCACCCTACCCCCCACCCTACCCTTCTCCCTCACCAAATACCTGATGGAACAGCTAGGTCTTGCATTTCCTATGGAAGGCCAGGAGGTCCGGGGCTAACCGTGACCCAACCGGGAGGGAATTCCAGAGGTGCAGCATGGCCACTGAGAATGCCCTATCCTGCATGGCCCCCTGGAAAACCCAGGGGACCTCCAACAAGGCACCCCCAGATGACCTCAGGGGCTGATCTAGAACCTGGTGGGTGAGGCGGTCTTGGAAGTAGGCAGAGCCCAGGCCATGAAGGGCTTTATATGTCAAAACTGATACTTTTAATCGAGCCTGGAAGACTATTGGCAGCCAGTGCAGAGAATGGAGCACTGGTGTAATGTGCTCCTGGCAGCCCAATCCCACCAGGACCTGGACCACCACATTCTCCACCAGCTGCAGCTTCCGAGCCATCACCATAGGTAGCCCCATGTAGAGTGCATTGCAGTAGTCTAACCTGGAGGTAATAAAAGCATGGATGATCGTGGCCAGGTCCGGAACGGAAACCAGCGGCCAAAGCCATCGCACCAGATGTAATTGGCGGAAGGCACTGCTCGCCACAGCCTCCACCTGGAGATCAAGGCAGAGCTGTGCATTGAGGAGCACCCTCAGGTCCCACACCTGGGCCATCAGTGGAGGCAGACTCCATCAATCAATGGAGCCGTCAGCTCCACCGGCCTAACCACTAGCATCATCTCCATCTTGTCAGGATTCAGTAGCAATCTGTTCCCCAGTCCCCCACAGCTGCCAGATACCGGGTAAGCACTGAGACAGCCGGGCCTGGGTCAGTTGAAAATGAGAGGTACAGTTGGGTGTCATCAGCATATTGAGGACACATCACCCCGAGCTATCTGATGACCTCACTGAGTGTCTGCATATACACATTGAATAGGAGAGGGAGACAAAACTGACCCCTTCAGGACACCACATGGGAGGTCTTGGCATGATGAAATGCAATTACTGAGCAGCACCCGCTGAGTTCTTCCAGTCAGGAATTAGCAGAACCATTCAGAAACTATCCCACCCACCCCTGCACGGTCGCACAGGCGCGTCACCAACATCTCGTGGTCAATGGTATCAAATGCTGCCGATAGATCTAATAGGACCAATTGGGTCGATTGACCATGGTCCTTTTCTCGGCAAAGGTCATCCACCAAGTCCACAAGTGCTGTCTCAGTACCATGACCCAGACAAAAGCTAGACTGTGAAGGATCAAGATAACTGAAGTGGTCAAGATGCCCCTGGAGCTGGTGAGCCACTACCCATTCAATAGCCTTCCCTAAAAATGGAAGTTTAGAAACAGGCCGATATCTGGCAGGGGATTCAGCATCAAGCAATGATTTCTTGAGCAGAGGCCATACCACTTCCTCTTTGAGACAGCTCGGCACTCTGCCCTCCCTCAGGGAGGCATTGACCACCCCAGCCAGCAACGTCCCCAATGTCTCCCAGCAGCTCTTAATCAGCCAGGATGGGTATGGATCTAATACATAAGAGGTGGCTCGAACAGTCCCAAGCACCCCCACCACATCAGTGAGTGTCACCAACTGAAAGTGATTGCACAAAAAAGTTTGTGCCAGAATGTGGTGAAGCGTGGGCAGGTGCTCACCAACCTTGGCACAACTGCCATGGTGAGGCACCTGAGGGGATGCCACAGCGCTGTGCTGCTAAGCAGGCAGGTAGGGGCAGTGGATGCCAGCTGGGTCCCGACTACAGCAGCCAGTTGTCTGTCTCCATCAGCAGGCAAGCGTCCTCCTAGAGCAGCTACCTCTAGCAGCAGGAACAGTATTGCTGCTGGGGAGGGGGGAAGAGCAGCAGCAGCAGCGCACCATGGAGGAGCTGGGGTTGGGGAAGCTGCCAAGTCTGTCGGCAGCTGCAGGACATGGGGTGTGCGTGTGACTTTCAACTGAAAGCCACGCACATGTTGGGGGAAAAGATTGCCCTGGATGGGCCGCCCTTCCTGGTGGTCGGGGACATGGGGATTAGGTGCCTGATTGGCTTCCTGGCCCCCCAATTTAAGCTGCCCTCGCACAACACCATGAATCAGCAGGTGGTGCCAGTCCTTTACCGGGATTTAAAGGAGCGGGTGAGGGAGCAGCTGGCAGGGGCTGGGGGTGCCACTGTCCACTTCACCACTGATCTGAAGGCAGGGCTGAAGGTGCGGTTCGATGAGATCCTGCAGCAGGAGGAATACATTTTGGCAACCAGGGTCAAGGGCAGCGTGGCATGCCAGACACAGCTCTACAGCCACTGTAAGGGTGAGCAGGTGGAGAGGGTCCAGCAGGCAGAGAGAGGTCTTCAGCATGCACGGCAGAAGCAGCAGCAGCAGCAGCAGCAGCAGCAGCAGAAGCCGGACGCCACTGCGGATGGTGGGAATGGTAGCAGCCACCCCTTTCAGCCTGCGAGGCCAATCCCTGCCCCAGCCCTAGAAGTACCAGCACCAGCAGCAGGCTGAGTAGAAGTAGCACCCCTATTGCAAGCAGCAGCTCATATATGAAGGGCACTCTGGCGAGCATGGGCTCATGCGCAGCAGGGCAGGCAGCATGACTGAGGGCAGTGGTGGAGGTAGTGCCCAGACAGAGTTACATGAGGGAGTATGACAGCGCCTCATCAGCAGTGGAGAGCTACCTGGAGAAGGAGCCGTGCATTGAACCCAGCAGAGATCCCTTGGCCTACTGGGCTGGCAAGACCATTGTGTGGACGGCCCTGTCTAAAGTGGCCACGGGTCTCTTGTCCTGCCCACCAATTACTGTCCCCAAGGAGTGGGTGTTCTCCATGGTGGGGGACATTTGCTCACCGCACTACCTGAGACTGGGTACCAAGCTGGTGGAGCAGTTGCTGTTCATCATGGTGAACCTTCTGTTCCTGGGATTCCCCGAGCTGCCCCTGAACATGGATTGATGGTGCAGTGGCACAATCCATCCCATGCCAGGGGCAGTTTTGGGACGGGTCTCCTCCTCAATCTGGGCTGCTGCTGCTGAAGTGCTGTCCCTCCCTCCCAATGCCTGGTGCCCACCCTGCCTCTCTCTCTCTCTCTGACTAGACGGCCTCAGCTGGCCTATCTGACTGATCTCATGATGCCGGGTGGTATTGGGAAGCTGTAAGCCTGCCAGCTGGCCCCTGGCTAGACAATCTCGGCCCAGCTATCTGACTGGCTCTCTCTCTCTCTCTCAGGCTGCAGAGTCTTCACCAGCCTATCTGAGTGTCCTGCCAAGGTGCCATCCTGCCTTCCCTACTGCTTCTCATGCCATGATGCCTGTCTGCCAGTCCTGGTTGCCAAGCTCCAACCCTGCCTCAGCCTGCCTTCTGCTTATGCCACGCTGCTTGTCTGCCCACCCAGGTTGCCAAGCTCAAAGCTTGCTTCAGCCTGCATGCCTCTCATGCCAAGGTGTCTGTCTGCCTACCATGGCAACCCTGGGTGATGTGGCCCACTGGCCTAGTAATCCTGTTGCTGCTGTCTCCTGGTCCATGGGTGCTCTGCCCTGGCAAATCCAAATGTGCCCATGCAATCCTGCCACTGCCTTCTGCTGCTGTATGGGAGCTCTTCTCTGGCAAATCCTACCATCCTGGGTCCATGGGTGCTGTGCCCATGCAAATCCTGCTCCTGCCACCTCTGCTGTTCCACGGGTTCTGTGCCCTGGCAACCCAATGTCTGCTTCTGCTGCTGATGCCGCCTGCCACTCCTGTCCCAGGACCCACCATCAGGGTTCTGGGGCCATCATTCTACTCGCGGGGAGCTGTCATTCCACTGCATCCAGAAGCTGCCACTCCTGTCCCAGGACCCACCATCAGGGTTCTGGGGCCATCATTTTGCTCATAGGGAGTCGTCATTCCACCGCATCAAGAAGTAGTCACTCCATCCCCAGGACCCACCATCAGGGTTCTGGGTCCTACGTTGCATGGATGGCTGTCATTCTACTTCACTGTCTGCCAATTCTCCACTGATGCCAACCAGCCTGCATTCCAGGCAGGGAGGGCTGTCATTCCACTTAATCCAGAAGCTGCCACTCCAGCTCCAGGACCCACCATCAGGGTTTTGGGGCCTACGTTTTAGGCAGGGTGGGCTGTCATTCCATTTCACTGTCTGCCAATGCTCCACCAATGCCAGCCATCCTGCAACGCCCAGCCAAGTAGGGGTGCCAGACGCCAGGCCTCTACCGCTGCTCCACTGATACCAGCCAGCCTGCAATGCCTGGCCAAGTATGGGTGCCAGCTGAAGTTACTGTGCCCTGGCAATCTAATGTCTGTTGCTGCTGGTACTGCACATCAGCCATTTGCTCCTCCCTCTTGTAGATGGGCATAGCTCGGATGAGTACGCCAGCGGGCGAGGGTTGCGTGTCCACGAGATTCACCACCAGGCAGGGCTTGACTAATTTGCAGTAGAACTTCTTGAGATCGGTCGAGTACGATACCAGCCTGCAATGCCCAGTCAAGTATGGGTGCCAGCCACCAAGCCCTGGCTGGGCCTCTGCCACTGCTCCACCGATGCCTGGCAGTCTGCAATGCCCGGCCTCTGCTTCTGCTGCTGCTGCTGTCACTGAGTCTCAGACAGCCAGCCATGCCCCCCCTGGAACTCCCAGGGGCCAAGCACTGAGTCTGCATGCCCAGGCAACCCGAGATGCCAATCCCCAAGTCTTCCCGTTGTCTGCTGCTGCTGTGTCTCCGATGGCCTGCCATGACACCACAGACCCCCCTGACATGCCCCAAGCCTCTATCATGGCCAAACTTTCAGAACGTTCAGGGGGACCGAACTCCATGGGACCGAACCCACGAACCCAAACTAAGTTTTTAGTCCGAATGTCTGAACTCCGGTCTATTTGCACATCCCTAGTTTTTAACTTCCTGTGCAATAAGTCAGAGCTCCATGATGACTTGCCTGTAGAAGTAGCAGGATAGTTCTTATCACAAAGTTTTCTTTGCCTATTTCCTGCATTGATAAGAGCCTTGATGTGTTGCTACCCAAGGAAAGTAACAGAGGAGAGATATGGCCTTCAAATCAGAAAGCATTTTTGAGATCTGCTGGCATCACATGGCTATTCAATATGGAAGCTTTATGTCTCTGCACTGAAATAGTACTATTTAACTCATCCTACAGGGGCTGAAAAGGTAAGAGTTTACCATTCCATAACAAAAAGAAGTTCATTGGGAAGTTAACACAACACTGACTATTGCAGCACACTCACTCTGGACATTATCTACTTTTCCTCATCACACATGGTTTCTAATTTCTAAAGCCATAGAAAGCCATTGTGCATGTTGGAGGAGATGGTGTTTTTGAAATGGATCCTCCACACTATGTGTGTAATCCTACACCCCCTGATAAACTATACCAATGCACAGTTTGCGCACGCTGACACTCAGGCACGCGTGCATGCCAGCAGTGCAGCAAGATGTGTGGGGCATTGGTGTGGCCCTTCCGAGATGGCCTGATGTGTGCGCAGCTAAGCTCATGCCTTCCAGTTCAGTATTGTGCTGCTGCTGGCGTAAGTTGGGTGCTAGATTGCACCCGTAGGGTGTAATTGTCACCCATTCAATATAATGTGACTTTTGCAATTGACTTGAATGAATTCAAGACTGTAGTAATGGTTATTGTATGGTCCACCTGTTGGACTGCTAACATTGTGTAAAAACAACCATTTTACCACAACAAACACCTTTTTAGTTTAGACCTGCAAAAGGTGGAATTGATTTCAATTTCTCACCCCATTTCTAACTGCCATACCCATCATAAAAGAATAAGAAGTGCCATATTGGGTCAGATCAATGATCCATTTGGATCAACATCCTGTGTCCAACAGTGGCCAACCTCAGCTGCTTTAAAGATGGGCACAAGAGATCATAATAAAGTGTTGCATTTCCTGCTATTCACTACCAGCCCTAGACAATCAGAGTTCCTTCTCATCCTCTGATCAGCTTGACTAATAGACATTAACGGACCCAACTTCTAAGGATTTATCTAATCCTTTTTGGAACCCAGTTATGCTCTTGACCTTCACAACATCTTAGGGCAATGAATTCCACAGGTTAATTGTATATTGAGTGGAAAAATATTTGTTTATTTGTGTTAAGTCTGCTTCCAGTTAACTAACAGGTTGTTAACTAGTTCCAGTAGCAGAGGAGGGGTAAAAGAACAGTTCTGCATTTAGTTGTTTCACACTTCTATCATAACCTTCCCTGCTCCCCTGCTTAATTGTCTCCTCTCTAAGGTGAAAACAAAAAGTCCTAGCCTGTTGAATCTGTCCTTGTACGGAAGTCATTCTACGACTTAGACTATCTTTGTTTCCCTTCTCTGCACTGTTTCTCTTTCTACTACATCCTTTTTGAGATGGGGAGACCAGAACTGCACATAATATTCAAGGCATAAGCATACCATGTGTTTCTATAACAGCATGAAGATGTTCTCCATTTTATTTTCTGTCCTGTTCCTTATAATTCCCAATATCCGATTTGCATTTTTGACTGCTGGGGCTGCACACTGTGCTGATGATGTCAATGAAGTATCCATAACGACTCCAAGATCCTTTCCCTGAGTGCTAACACCTGATTTGGAAGCTAGCATTGCATAGGTGTAATTACGCTATTTCCCCCTATGTTTATCTCTTTACATTTTTCAACCTTAAACACTATCTTATTACGTCATCTCCCAGGCATGCAAATTTGGTAACGCCTCACAGTCTGCTTGGGACTTACAAATTTTGATAGATTTTGAATCAAATCTGCAAGTTTGCCCATCTTACTCTTCATCAGATTATTAGTTAATATGTTAAACAGCACCAGTGCCTGTACAGACTGCTAAGGCATCCTGCTGTTTACATCTCTTTATTGTGAAATCAGACCATTTATTACTACCACTGATTGTTAGCTTGGACCCCTGGTCCCCGCCAGAACGGAGGTACCCCCCCCCCACTTGTGATAGCCAAATGTCTTGGACCCAGGGGGTCAGCAAAACCCACAGGGGTAACCAAGGGCAAAAAGGCTTGGGGTAAAAACCCCACACTGGATGGAAGAGGAAGGGGGGGGGACATGGAAAATAAGGATCAGGCCCAGTCACCATAGCTCCTAGCAAAAAGGGACCACTCATGGAAAAATACCAGCCAAAGGTTGAGAAACAGACTAGAAGGGACAGTCCTCCGAATAAAGAATGGGGTCGTTAAGGATAAGGGCTCACCCTGTTGTAACAAGGAACTGGTAGCCATGACTCAGTACAGAAACTCCCCAATCCCTGAATTCCCCAAGATAAACCAGACACACAACCATTGTACCCTAAAGGACTGTCATTAGCCCTATCTCCCCTCCCTGCGTCTTTTGTTTATAGTTTCCCCCTGTGTCAAAGATATGTTGTCCATCTTGTATAGCCCTTATTGTCATGGAAGTAACCTCCCCTCATTAGCCCATTGTAACGATCCTCCGTAGCCTCCTAAACCCCTTTTTTCAGTACCCAATAACTGCCCTAGAGTTTCCCCTCCGCCTCAGAGAAGCCTTGGGACCCAGATACGTGCAGGTCGCTCTGTGCGTGTCTGCATTAAGAGTTCTCCCAGACTCTGGTCTGCCCCTTCTTTTTCCTCCATCCCCCTAACTCTGCTGGATCTGTGGGCCGCCTGTCCCGTCTCAACAAGCAAGGAAAAGTAACTGCAGGTCCAGACTTTCCCAGTCAACTGGGGAATCCATCTTTATCCCTCTCTCTCTCTCTCTCTCTCTCTCTCTCTCCCCCCCCTTCGCATTCTCTCGCTCCCCCTCGCTGAGCCAACACCAGAAACCCTCCCCTTCTACTTTCTCCCCTTGTTAAATCTCGCCAGCCAGACCGGGACTGTGTTTCCCTGTTATATATAGCAATAAACTTGTAGTTTTTGAACCCCTGTCTCTCTCTCTCTCTTTCTATTTGAGAAGGGTACATAAACTGCCTGTAGCACATAATGTCCTCAGTTTGATCCTTTTGAACACATGGAGACCCCAGTTTAAGTCAATTAAGTCAATCCTTCCTGAAGTTTAAGGAACGGTGATTATTGGGGTACATTGCCCCGAGAGGTCACGAGTGGCAGGGGGTCTCATGTTAACAGATTGGTGGAGAATGTGGGCAAGCACGTGGTAATCTATGCAGGATTGTCCACAGAGGCATACGTAGCTACAGCCAGCCGAAACCCCCATAGTTCTATTTCTTTTCTGTGTCCTATCGCCTTTCTCCTCTCTGGACCTGTGGATTTAAGGATTCAGGGTCTGGGTTTTTGGGGAGGAATTGTACTGGGGCAGTGAGTTGTGAATCTTGGGATTGCAAAGACAGCCCAGGAATCTGTATTTAGAAAAAGCGGACTTAGGTCCAGTTTATTTGTAAAAGTCTCGAACATGCAGTGGCACATGTGGAGCAAATTGGAAAAGTGGACTTAGGTCCAGTTCACTTGTGAAAGTCTTGAACGTGCAGTGGTATGTGTGGAGCAATTTGGGGGAAATGTGGGGACAGTTGTGGTCTCAGGAGGTGCAGGTGTAGCTGCTGGCGCAGCCCTGGGAATATTGGGGTCTCTTGCCTGTAATATTGGGTAGGGAGACATTTGCATGTATTGGTTTGGGAATGGCCTGGACCACCTTGTGTCTGGGGATCCTAGTGTGGGTCCCCCGACTGATAAAACTGTGTTGGGGTGGGACTGTGTTCACCACCCAAGGGGTGTATTACTGGAATGTAGAGGTGATACTGGAGGATTACACTAGCATGAGCTCTGGGAAAGCAACTAATATCTGGGAGGTAGAGGGAATGTTGCACCAGGAGCCCAGGATACCCAGATTAGAGAAATGGGCAGCAGAAAAGGGGGAATGCCCATGGAAGCCAGGGTACTTTAAAACCGAAGACCCGGTGACAGCAGTTAGTAGGGCATATGATGGTTACTGCCAGAGGTTTAAACCCAAAGGTAGTAAGAGGGATGCTTGCGCAGCCTGGGCACTGTGGCGTATGTGTAGGGACTTGTGGGATCTGCTTAGGTAAGCTAGGCAGAAATGTGAAGCAGAGGGGGAAAGAGCTGGGAAAGAAGGAAAGAGGGTGGAGAAATGGGAGGCTCAGTGTAGGGAGCTGGAGAGAGACAAGAGCGAGCTGGTAGCCGAAAAGTGGAACTTAACCTCCTTCCTGAGGAAAGCTCAGGAGGAATACACCGTGGCACTGGCCAGGGCAGAGCAGGCACAGAAGGTGTTAGAGGGATCATGGGAACAGCTAGGGCAAGCCCAGTCAGCAGCTCGCTTCCTGGCAGAGCAAATCCAGACTGCTAAAGTTGCGGTGAGCCATGATGCCTGTGAAGCAGCAATAGAGAAGCTGCGGGGAGAACTCAACTTGCACGAAGGTTTAATAGCTGCCGTGCAAGCCGAGGATCTTTCAGGGGTCGAGTCCATGTTCCTTAGGGAAGAGCCCAATCTGCCTAGGGATGCCATTCCTGAAGCCCCGCATAATCCTGCTTGGAAAGCATCAGAGCCAGTGGCCCTGAATGTAAGCTGAGACATGGATTGTATTGGAGCAGGAGGGAGGGCAACCCACGAAGAGATTAGAGAAACAGTTAGGTGGACCCCCACTCAGGCGAAAGCTATTGCTGAGCAGGTGGGCCCATTGAATCAAGAAACTGCCATTTCTTGGATGGCAAGAGTGTGGCAGATCTATCCCACTGCAGATGGGGTAGATCTGACACAACTGGCCTGGGCAAGCGCATCACCTGCTGATGCGCATGTCCTGGAAGCGGGGCTTAGTATGGCTGACATCCACGGTGCCAACTGTGGTGAATGGATGAAGGCGGTACTGTGAGCCATGCTCCTGGGACAGAGCCCGCAGAGCCTGTTTTTCCTGGAGACACAGGCTCCTGGGGAGCAGCCGGAGGCTTATGTGGCTCGCAAAAAGCTATTGGGGGCCTTAGCGGAGGTTGTGGTTCCAGGGCAAAGGGACGGGAGGCGGGTCATGCAATATGACTCTAGGGATTTCATAGAGGCTGTATATTCAGGACTTGCCCCCCCAGTCAAAATGGCAATGGGGAGAATGGATATGGCACAGGTTACCTGGAATGAGCTATCCGCGGGTATCCAGCAAGTGGCAGACCTGATGAGGGGGATGGGGGGAACCAAACAGACTGCTCGCAAGCAGCAACTATGTTGGGATTTTTTATTAATGGTTAGAAAAACAAAACCCCAAAAGCAGCTTGAATTGTTAGTAGCAACAGCTTAGTAGTAATCAACACCTTGGAGATTGTTTCTAGGTTAAAGTAAACTACTTTATTGAGAAGTACATTGTGATAGGAAAGGCCTATCCCTAGTCTTACTAGCTAGGTGCCACCAGCATGGTGGCCAGACATGTTGAAGGTCAGAGAGAGAATTTAGGAATAATGGAGAATGGTCAGGAAGAAGGAGGAAGTCCAGTAGGAGCTTCCTGGGCACATCCCACCTGGGAGGGGGCTTAGAAGCAGAGATCAGGAAAGGTAAAGTGACACTTACACTAACTCACTATCTCTACTCCCAAATGCCCCTAGTGGTCATTAGGGTTTGTTGGTGCAGAAGGTGATGTCATCTGGAGCTGTTTTTCCAACAAACTAGAGCCAGTCCAAGTGGTTACGCTTATGAATAGTGGCCACCACTCCTCAGCTTCCCCTCTGCCAACCATGAACCCTCCACCCAACTCCTACCCACAGAAAGGGGTCCAGGGAAATTATGGTAACAATTTCAGAGCCAACCCCAATCGAGAGCCCGGGAACACTCTTTGGGAATATGTATGGGGAGAGTTAAAATCGTATGGGGTGGATACGGGGCAGTTCCATCTCCAGCCCCTGCAAGCCTTAATAAGCGCCACAGCTGAGTTAAGGAAACAGCAAGGGCAGGGGTTTAGTCAAGCTCCCTCCAAGCCAGTAGCGGCCATGGGTGCTGAGGACCCAGAAAATAGAAATAGGACCCCAGAGCAGGAGCAAGTGTTGCAGGAGGTCCACGCTATCTGTTAAGGCTGCCCGATTCCCAAGGGTCCCCCTGAGGCAGTTGCAAAACTACACCCCGATAGATGGGGAAGACCCAATGTAAAAGCCAGCACTGGGAATCCGGGAACTCTGCCCCAGCTTTTGGTAGACACAGGGGCCTCCGTGAACATATTGGACCCAGACTGGGTCAATGCAGGGGAACCCTATGGTAAAACCGTGGCGATCAGCGGTTATGGGGGGGGGGGGGAACTCAGAAGGTATGGAAAAAGGTTCCCTTTGAATTAGGCAAGCTAAAGGGAACCATGGAAAGTTGTGTCCACAAGGGCAAAGAAAAAGGGATCATTGGTACTCCATTTTTGAAGGGATCCCAGCTAACAGTAGACCTAGCTAATGGGGTACTGTGGCAAGTCCCAGGGGGTCCTTTCGAGGTTTCTGCCATACACCGCTGCGCAGCCCTTAAGGCACCACTTCCCGTTCTCCCCTTGACCGATGATCCATGGACCCAGGAATTTCCCTGGGTGTGGATTAAAGACAGGGCCAAGTGTGGGAAGGTAGAGGAGGAGGTGTTCATCGAGGGGAAAGATCCCCCCCCCCACAAAAGCAATACAAGTATCCAGCAGAGGCTGAGGAGGGAATTCAAGCCATAATAGATAGCCTGCTGGGACAGGGAGTCATTGTAAAGATGCAGTCTGTCTGTAACTCCCCCATCTGGCCAGTTATTAAAGCAGATGGGGCAACTTACCAGATGACTGTAGACTATTGGGCTTTGAATACAGTGACTCCTCCCTTTGCTCCAGTAGTAGCTAAGTATAATGAGATAATAGCAGCGATATCCGTGGGGTCCCGCTGGTACTCCGTTATTGATTTGGCAAATGCTTTCTTTGCAATCCCTCTCCATCCAGCCTGTTGGTACAAGTTTGCATTTACATACAGGAATCAACAGTACAGTTTTACCAGAACTCCCCAAGGTTTCCATTAATCCCCCAGCATTTGCCACTCTGTGGTGTCAAGGATGTGGGATAAGTTGAAGCCGGAGTCAAGAGGGTGTGTTTTGTCATATGTAGACAATGTCCTGGTGCATTCACCAGACAGGAACAGGACTGCAGAGGTAACTAGGGAGGTACTTGCCATAATTCAAGAGACCGGGTTCAAGGTTAGTAGAGACAAAGCACAGCTTGTGCAAAAGGAGGTTAAGTACTTGGGTATCAGTCTGGGAGAAGAGGGAAGGTCCCCAGACTCCCAGAGGGTGGAGGTGATTGCTAAATTACATGCACCCACATACTTGCATTCCCTCAGAGCCATACTGGGCATCCTGAACTTTTCAAGGGACTTTATAGAGTTCTTTGCAGACAAAGCAAGACCTCTGTACAAGCTCCTGAAAAAGAGACGGTTATGGGATTGGGGACCTGATCAACAAGAAGCATTGGCAACTCTAAAAAAGGATTTGGCACAAGCCCCAGCACTGCCTCACCCTGATCCCAAACTCCCCTTCTTCATACAATTGGCAGCAACAAAGACTTGCATAGGGGCCACTCTCAATCAGCAGAAAATGGGGAGGCAGAGTGTAGTAGCCTACGCCTCTAGGCTGCTTGATGAGGTGGAACAAAGATTTCTCCCCTGCGAAAAGGCATGTCTAACTTTGGTCTGGTCTTTGAAGCATTGGGAGTACATAATTGGGGGGTCTAAGGTAATAGTTCAAACCCCCCATTCACCCCTGAAATACATCATCTCCGGCAAGATTCAGGATGGGCAGGTTAGTAGCCCCAGAATAGCACAGTGGACCTTGACATTGGCGGGAAGGGGAGTCGGGTTCAGTAAGGAACAGAAAGAAACCCCCGCTCCCTATGGTTTACTTGTAGAAGGGGAAGAGCACGTTTTCCCACTCCCCGAGCCCCAGTACATAGAATGGCCTGTACATTGGGGTAAAAATCAGGAGGAGGCAACAGAAAAGGGGTTAACGGTGTGGTACACCGATGGGCCATCCTTTTATGACCAGGGGCGGCCAAAAACAGGCTGGGCAGCAGTTCGGGTGCTGGATGGACAGGTGTTGAAGGGATCTGCGCGCCCTCACTCCACCCAGGCAGCTGAAGTCCAGGCTGTATTGACTGTCCTCGAGTTCGAGCCCCATGACATTTTCCTGGCCATTTATACGGATTCAGACTGGACGGCGCGAGCCGCCACAGCCTGGCTCCCCATTTGGCTAGGGAGGAACATGATGGGAGACCAGTAGCCCATTCAGACAAATGGATTAAAATAGTAGAGCTGGTAAAAAACAGAACCGGATTGACTTGGGTCACGCATGTCACCAGGCATTCTAAAAAACCTGCAGAGGCAGCTTTTTGGAATAGTCAAGCGGACATGTTAGCAAAAGAAGCTGCCACCCAGAGTGAGCCCCCCGACCTTGCAGAGGACTTACCCTCCCATGAAACACCCATAGCCCCAGTCACTACTAGAGCCAGCATGCTAGGATCAGTGATGACCACCCTAGACCTAGGCACCTTACAGGAAGGGGATAAGGAAGTAGAGGGTTTGGCACAATGGGGAAAAGACAGCACAGGGAAATACACCATCACCAAAGACAACGAGGTATGGTGGGCAATCAATCCTGGGGGAAATAAATATTGGATTGTCCCGGGGAATGTATGGGGGAGCTAATACAGTTTGTCCATGAGCAAGGGCACAGAGGTAAGCAGGATACTTTAAACAGGGTAAAAGACACAGGATGGTGGGCCCAGATAAAAACAAATGTAGACCAATGGTGTGATAATTGTCTGTCATGTGCCATGGTCAATGCAGACCGCCAGACTCTTAAGGTTCCAATTCAGCACCAAAGAATTGAGGGTCCCTGGGTCAGGATTCAAATAGACTACATAGGCCTCCTCCCCACTACAGCCAGAGGCAATAAATATTGTCTTGTTATAGAGGATGCATTCAGTAAGTGGCCAGAAGTCCTCCCTTGTAAAAACAATACCGCCTCAACCACTGCCAAAATGCTCTTCAACATTGTCCTCTCCAGATGGGGTATCCCTCATGCATAGATTCAGACATGGGGCCCCATTTTGTAGGAGACATGATGCAGGAACTATGCAAAGCCCTTGGAATTAAACAACGCTTTCACAAAGCTGGACACCCTGCCTCCTCCGGGCTAGATGAGAGAACTAACCGCACTTTAAAGGAAGCTTTTAAGATACAAATTAGTCCCGCTGGCAAAAACTGGGATGAGAAACTCCCAATAATCTTGATGGCTTTGAGGGGTTCAAGGGCAGTGCATGGGTTAACTCCATTCCAGGTGATGAGAGGAAGGCGTATGCAGATGCCTGAGTCCTGGTGGCTGGGGACAGAGTTACCTAGCACCTGGGAAAACAAAACTGTCTCTGAGGAATGAATGCAAATGTTGGTGGATGAACTAGCAAAAATTCATAAACAGGCTGCCATACGTCTGGGAGTAGCCCAGCAAGATATAAATAAGAGCTGGGGTGGATCAGAAAGCCCATTGTCTGGGAAGAAGGGCAGGCGGTAATGTATTGAAAGTTTTCAGCCTCAAAGCATTCCCTAACACACAAATGGGAAGGTCCTGCCAGAATAGTCAACAGAGTTAGTCCAGTGGTTTACCAGGTGGAAATCCCAGAAGGTAAAAGAGGCAAGCCGTGTAGAAAGTATTTTCACAGCTCCCAGCTCAAGGAGTGGGCTGGTAAACCTGTGGAACTCCCAGCAAGCCAGCCCCTAGATCTGGCTAGCTCTTCCACTCCTGCTAAGTAGAAGAACTCGCACCCTCATCATAAGGCAGTCATGAATAGGAGGGTAAAGCCCAGGAGACCAAGGGAACAGATGTACCCCCACTTGACACACAACCGGAACAGTACCTCAGTCAATCCAGTCATGAGATTAGAAGCACGGGTAAGCAACCTGATCACTAGGCAAACCTTTCATTTCAGGTTTTGCTATAGCAAGACTGGAGGGCCACACAGAACTCTCATTGGGGTGGCCACCTGGAAAGCCACGGGGGGAGTTGTGGAGAGAGTGGTTGTAAAGTTTTACCACAACGGCTCCGCTAGATGGGAGCTGCTTATGAGAAAAGATCCCCATGTGATACAGTTTATCATGGGCCGAGTTGTAATTAAGGGAAGACCGGGGAACTGGTATCCAGTCCTGGAAGGAAACCAACCTCCATCTGTTCCCCTCCACCGAGAAATGTGGGAATTCGACCCCCTTATTGGATATGTCAGTGATGACAATTAAAAAGGTGGTTCATAAAATTGTCCATCCATTCGGCTTTCCCCCCCCCCTCCTTCTTTTTCTGAAGACGGGACTCCCATGTCCTCGGTCCTTCTCTCCTTGTCCTCGGTTAACCCTCGCCCCTGGGCGAGAATCCCAAGTCTCTCTTGTTTTACAAGACAGGTCCAGCAGCGAGCGGAGGTTAGGAAGAGTGGAGTTGGTGAGCCCATGCCAGGAAAGGAGCCCATGGAAAGATCCACAAGCCCCGTGCAAAGATGGGAAGAATGGCACTCCAAAGCTTGGTGCCAGGAATAGAGCTTGGGAAACTGGAGCCAGTCCTGAGCCCCCACTTGTCGTGTGCAAATTCCCAGCCATGACAGCTGGCGGCGCACAGCACGAGTGGCCCCCTTGCAGCTCCAAAAGAACTTTCAGCTCCAAAACATGAAGCAAGCCCTCCACCAGGACCACCAGACTTTGGAAACTTGGGATTGCTTTGGTAAGGTTTTTCGCCACCCGGAACTCTTTCACAAAACATTGACCCACGAACAGAGGAACTTTGCATTTTGCTCCAACACTCCCAGCCACAGCGGTTGTTCAGGCTTCTAGCCAAAACCCTCTTTGAGTTGCCTCAGCTCCTTCAGCAGCTGAAGCTTATGGACTATTATGCCTTATAGGATACACCTGGATGGAATTGTTCCATCGAATGGAGTTCCTTGTTAAAGGTACAAACTGGTAATTTGGCTCAGCCCTTCTGGCCACGGGCCATCAACGGGGGGTGGTGAATTATAATTCGGAAATTGGGACCTAAAATTAAGAAGAGATCAATTTCTCTAAGCATGCATGATCTCTCAAGGAAATTAGTAGGCCATGGCTGAGGCTCGCATGTGAATAAAACTAGAGTAACCTGTGGTAATATCTTTGATTCCTCCAGACCCTCCTCCAGAGGAAACTCAGGTGACTCTAGCTAGATTGTAGATGTAACAAGCAGCTCCCAAGTGTACCTATATATATAATGTTTATTGAGCTTTTGTGTATTGATTTCCACCACCCCCAGGTATATTTTAGTAGTTTATTGCTTAAATACCCCGGTTAGTACTGTGTTGTGTTTTTCTTCTTCCTGTTCCAGTCCACTCTTCCCCATTGGTTGTCCCTTCCGTCACCCAGAACGCACCACCCCCACCGTCTCATTGTGTTTTGCCCATACCATCGCACAAAAATCAAGGGGAAGAGGGTCTTGCTGAACCTGGGTTCTAGGTACCAGTGTCCTAAGAGACTCCCAACAGACTACTTTGGTCATAGATCTTCCAGGGACTGGTATTTTTACATGTTGTGGGCCAACGCATAGAGCCAGGTAGACTGCGGTTCAGGGGTGGCCCATCCTATAATTGTGGGAAACGTTCTAAGAGGTTAAAAGGTTCCCAATGGGGGGAATTGTTAGCTTGGAACCCTGGTCCCCCCCTAGAATGGAGGTACCCCCCCTTGTGATAGCCAACTGTCTTGGACCCAGGGGTCAGCAAAACCCACAGGGGTAATCAAGGGCAAGAAGGCTTGGGGTAAAAACCCCACACTGGATGCAAGAGGAAGGGGGGGGGGGACATGGAAAATAAGTATCAGGACCAGCCACCATAGCTCCTAGCAAAAAGGGACCACTCATGGAAAAATACCAGCCAAAGGTTGAGAAACAGACTAGAAGGGAGAGTCCTCTTAATAAAGAATGGGGTCATTAAGGATAGGGGCTCACCCTCTTGTAACAAGGAACTGGTAGCCATGACTCAGTACAGAAACCCCCCAATCCCTGCATTCCCCAAGAGAAACCTGACACATACCCATTGTACCCTAAAGGACTGTCGTTAGCCCTACCTCCCCTCCCTGCATCTTTTGTTTATAGTTTCCCCCTGTGTCAAAGATATCTTGTCCATCTTGTATAGCCCTTTTTGTCATGGAAGTAACCTCCCTTCATTAGCCCATTGTAACAACCCTCTGTAGCCTCCCAAACCCCTTTGTTCAGTACCCAATAACTGCCCTATAGTTTCCCCTCTGCCTCAGAGAAATCTTGGGACCCAGATACGTGCAGGTCGCTCTGTGTGTGTCTGTATTAAGAGTTCTCCCAGACTCTGGTCTGCCCCTTCTTTTTTCTCCATCCCCCGAACTCCGCTGGATCTGTGGGCCGCCTGTCCCGTCTCAACAAGCAAGGAAAGGTAACCGCAGGTCCAGACTTTCCCAGCCAACTGGGGAATCCGTCTTTCTTCCTGCCTCTCTCTCTCTCTTTCTTTCCCCCTTCGCGTTCTCTCACTCCCCCTCACTGAGCCAACACTGGAACCCCCCCCTTCTACTTTCTCCCCTTGTTAAATCCCTCCAGTCAGACTGGGGCTGTGTTTCCCTGTTTTATATAACAATAAACTTGTAGTTTTGGGACCCCTGTCTCTCTCTCTCTCTTTCTATTTGGGAAGGGTACATAAACTGCCTGTAGTGCGTACTGTCCTCAGCTCGATCCTTTTGAACATGTGGAGACCCCAGTTTAAGTCAATTAATCCAATCCCCCCCAAAGTTTAAGGATAGGTGATTATTGTGGTACATCGCCCCGAGAGGTCACAAGTGGGAGGCGGTCTTGTGTTAACATTATTTCCTATGTTTTAGCCTGTTACTGGGCCATAAAAAGGCCCGCCTTCTTATCTCATGACTATGTAGTTTCTCAAAAGTCTTTCATGAATGACCTTATCATATGCTTTCTGGAATCCAAATAAATTATTGGCTGGATCACCTTTATCTGAACGGCATCATTCCATTTATCTGTCTTACCTTGGTTAAAACCAACATGTCCCTTGTTTGACGGATAATTTAGCTTTTATTAACTGTTGTAGGGTTTACTTTGCAGAGACAATGCTCAGCAGATTTTCCCTATTCACTAATTGAAGCTTCAGTTTGCATGCAAGGTGTAGAAGGAAAAAGCAAACCACAGAAGCTAGTAAAGTGCATTTATGTCAAAATTAGTTCCCTAGAAATTTTAGGGTCTATCATGAAAACGTCATTCCATCCTTGCTCTTCTAGGGCTGGCTACTGTCATTGTATTATGATTTATAAATCAAAGCGAATTCTGTATCTCATCTTTCTTCCTATTACTCAGTAAGGATGAGATGGAACACATAGGTTTCAATTTATTTGTGAATTTTTTTTTGGTTTCTGATATTTTGTTCAAAGGAGCAGTCAACCTATTGAACTAAGATTTTTTTAATTGTAGCTGAGACTTCAGCATTTGCTGGATGAAAAGCAGCTGATGCTCATTTGGGATGGTCGAAGAATCACAAATGGTTATAGGTTTTTTTTAAAATACCATCCTTCTCTAAGTTCATTTGACTGCAAAGGGAATTAAATTGGCCTTTGGTAATGCTGATCAGCTGGTTCCTCTGACCTTTTCAACATCTCCTGTTTGGAGTTAAGATGAAAAAAGAAAAATTCAAATGTGTAATGAGAACTGGCATATTATGACATTTAATATCTGAATAGAGCACAGTGAAAAAAGTTTGATTATAATTAAAGCTAAAGTTATACTGTCACTTTTGCTCATTTGCCAATGTTCACCTGATTTTCAGGTCAATATTAAAGAAGCATGTGCTAAACATACTTTCCAGTAGGTTGGGACAGCTTATATTGAAAAGGAACATTTTCTCCGTGGTCTTAAAGGTCATCCCAGGAGCAGACTAGTGGCACAGGTTTTAATATTTGTCAGTTACAGTCCATGAAAACACCAGTTCTCCCCATAATCTCAGACAAAAGAGACATAAAGCATACAAAACGTCCCATGACAATGAAAAACTAAGTATTTATTTGCACAATAGTTTGCAATATATGAGTTAAGGCTGAAAAGGTAAAAGGGTCCAGTAAAATCAATTAATGTGGAAGCATACAGTGGAAATAACATAACACTGACATTAATCGTATATCTTCATTCTATTTCTGGGCATATTGGTACCTATTGTCAGCTAGAGACTGATCAATGGCTAATAGAGCTGAAATGAGTAATACATTTTTGACTTGCAAGTAATACCCACTATTTCAGGTAGATGCACTCATTTGTGGGTACCCGATAAGCGGCTCAAAATTGAAGATATTACTCAAGAGTATCATATAAAACTAAAAATAATTACAGAATGTAGACTTCTTGCAGAAACTAGGATCCTCTTGGTGGCTCCAGTTGTAGGGGCAGCAGGGGGACTGGTGGGGTGGGACAGACTGATCAGCTTGCATCCGTGTCCTGTCTGGGCCCTAATTTTTCAGCCCAGCCTACAGATTACCTGGCTGGAGGCTTCTGGGACATGTAGTTCTAAAGACTTCTGCCAACCATTTAATAAGCTAGAGGCTTCCGAATCAGGCAGTTTCTCTGTAGGCTGGGTTGACAACATGGTGCCCAGAGAGGACACAGATGCAAGGTGGCTATCTCCCCTTCCCTGCTTACAAACCTAATCTGTGGCCCCCACCACCCAAAGCCCCCCTCCTGCTCTTGGTGCTGCATTAGGAACCACCCCTCCTCACCAAGGCCTGGAGCCTCCTGTTTGCTGAAAGGACTATTCCCACCTCCAATCCATCCAATTTCTCCCAGGTATTTTTTGGCCAGAAAAATACTTGGGAGCAACTGGATGGAATGGGGGTGGGAATATTCCTTATTTAAAATAGCACCCTTATTTTTATTCTTTATTTAAAATGGCACCCAACGGATGTCCTTTGGGCAATCCATGGTGCCCAGTCTGTCTCTGTTTTGTCAGGTGCCATGGATTCAGTGGGGTCGATCCCATGCCATGTGGATCCTGCATCCCTGTGTGCACGCAATTGCAAATGGTTTCCACGAGGCACAATTTAGCCACATTGGAGGTCCATGTGGTTTGTGCATGGCTGTGTGTGTGCACAGCTCTGCACGGGTTCCATGGGGCATGAGATGGGCCCCAATAAGTATACCCATTTACAAAGGTGCTCATTTCAGCTTCTGAGTGCCACACATTCCAGTGCTCTTAAAGGTAAAGACAAAAAGGGCACAATTACATCTAACATAACTGTCTTATGTTTTAGACATCTTGTCTAAAATATCAAGCAGGGTTTTGCATCCATAATGTTTTCTATGAGTTATGAAAACAAATGGAGCCCCATTTGTTTTTGTGATGAATGTTACAAAAAAAATGGATGAATAATGAAAATGGATTTTGCACACTGCGCATGTGCAAAATGACCGCAACAGCTGTCCTGTGTATGCGCACCCTTTTGTTCAGCGTGTCCTGGCCCTCTCCCTGATGTCACTCTCCCTGATGGGCAGGTACAGCAGCCTATGAGGCCACTGTGCCCACCCAGCAAATCTCTGGCCACTATCCAGAGTTAGTTAGAGTGGGTCATCAAATATGATGGCCCACTCTACCACAGTCCGGGTTAGTCTTCCCCAGACCGTGATAGGGCTAACTCCAGGATGTGCACTGGCAGTGATCCCAGTGTACAACTCGGTGTTAATCCTGCCATGGTCCTGGGTATGTTTGTTCCCGCCCGGAGCAAACATCTGGCAGTTGGGAATGAACGTGACACCACCATGGGTGGCCACACCCAGGTATGCATGACCACCCATGGTAGAGTCACTTCTGAAAACACCCTACGTGACTAGTTCCAGTAAAGGCTATAGGAATATGAAGGAAATATAAGCTTCTCTACTTGTGACATACTGTGCGCTGTAGTATAGAGTCTTGAGGTGCCATAATCTCAGTCAAATACAGAAAAACCTCCACCAAACACAGATAAAATCAAATATACTGTGTAGATATTTCCTAGATCATTTCCCCCTTCTGTGTTATGTTTGCATGGAGCAGTCCAACAATCTAATTGTTAGTTAAGTGTTAGTTATACAACATGAGGCAATTTATACACAAAAATTATAGCATTAAGTAATGTCCTGGTGATATAAGTGGTGGAACATCTGGGCTTTATATTTAATGTAGCTGGAAATTAAGATACAAAGTATAGCCTTTTGCTAGTAATTGTTGTTCAAGAGACCTGATGCAGAATCTAGAATATAATTTCAGGCACAAAGAGAAATGAGTTCCATTGTCACAAAACGCATACTTAGAGTGTGCATTCTGAATGAGCGAGTTAATTTTCTATCAGACATCTTCTAAAGTATCTTATTAGAAAACTATCATTCCTGTGATATAAAATGTATCTACCAGTAAAGCAGTAATTATTATTACCCTGTCTGATACCTTTCTTTAAAGGATGGCTCTCATATAGAGCCTTCATGCCTTACTCCCTCGTATCTCTCTGTGCTTGTTACCTGACATGCTCCTGTCTAGGAGCTCTGCTCCTCCTCTGCTACCATGTTCCTTTGCTCACATTTCCCTTGCTCTTCCAAATATATCTACCTCTTTTCCCTTGCTGCCCCCCATGCCTGGAACTCTCTCCCCAAATACATTTGTTCTACTCCCTCCCTCCCTCTTTTCAAATTCCTCTGGATATCCCTCCCTCTTCTCTTAAGCTTTTCCTAGCTCCTCATCTAGAGCTGAAAAGAATACCCACAAAAATTGGTATACCTGTTTAACTTCCAGTACCTGAATATATCTAAAACAACTGCCTATGTTTTTCCTTGCAGGAATATATGTAGACATTGCAAATGTATTTTAGGTATTTTCTAGTACCCAAACTTGTTTTAATTGGGTAGCCAAAATACTGAAATACCGAAAACTGGTTATACTGAAATATTCGGTATACCAAAATGCTGATTTTGTCTGTGTCAGATTTGGTATTTTGGGGGTAATTTCTATATTCTGGTTGTCAGTAAATCAGTATTTTTGGTATTCTGGTTGTCGGTATATTGGTATTTCAAGTTCCCAAGTGGTATTTGGGTACCAATTTGGATACCCAAAATAATACCCGACAATGCAGGTATTAGTACCACAGGTATCAAATCAGGTACCTGTTTCAGCCCTATCCTCCTCCCCTTAGTCTCTGTCCTGATTTTCTTATGTTCTCCTTCTCCCCTGTAACTTAACTAAGCATCTGTACTTAGATGTATTCATGTCTCTCCCTCTGTTCTCCTCCCCTTCATTTCCCCTGCCTTGTCTCTCTTAGATCGTTAGCCCACTGGGCCAGGGACCTGTCTAGAATTGTTGATGATTGTAAAGTGTCAGGTACATTTCTGTCACTATATAAATACATCATCATCAGGAGCAACAGCAACAGCAGCTGCCACCACCAAGATATCCTAATGTAGGGTCTTGCAAAATATAGCTTATTTGAGTCTGCTTTTAACTAAGTCATTAGGGTAAACTTGAAGCTTTGAAAATATCTAGATAAGTTGCAGAAAAAAAACACCATTATTAAAAGAGATCAGCCTTTTGTTAGAACTCCCTAAATTCTGAGGCTAGCCACCGTGTGGCTTCTGGAGTTATAAAATGGGATTGCAATCACATTTCATTAGTTTCCAGTAGTGCCCAACAAAGGGCAGTCATATGCTACTGATCTACGTCTTCTCCTGAATAGAATCATTGCACTCAAAGAAAAGACCTGAAACAAAAACTCTTGGCAAGTGCTGCTTCCATTGGAAGCAGGGCAGATTCATGTAACATAAAAACTTACCGGCTTTCCCACAGTTTTTTCCATTTTCTGATATTTTTAAGATGTGGAATAGGGCTGGACAGTCCAGTCCCGAGCCCCGTGTGTAACCCACGTGCACCCATGGGGGCTGTGGAAATGAAAACCTGCTGGATAAGCACTGGGGAACTGCTGGAAATCATGAAAAGTATTGTAAAACTGCTGTAAAATTCCCAGAATGTGACAAAAACATCCCAGAATTGCCCTCCTCCCCAGTAAATGGCTGCATGGCGTCCATAAGTGTCTGAGGGGTGGAGGCCTTTGTCCCTGCCTCCCCACTAAAAGGAAGGCAACCAGCCAGGTCTTCTCTGCAACAAGGAATGCTGCCAGATTGCCATGACAACTGTGAATTGGTGTGAAAGGCAGATCTCGTAATCACGACATCTGCAGGCACCATTTTGAGACCAAGGGCAAACAAACCCATTTGCCCTTGGTAAAGCTGAGAGGCAGACGTGCCTGGTAGCTCCTCCAGCTTCAGCAGCTTTCAGCAGGCCCCAAGCAAACACTAAGTGGCTTTTTGTTGTTTTAAATGTATATATTGTGATAGCTTAGGCTAAACAATAAACTTTATATATATACACTAAGTGGCTGGAGCACAGGTAGTCTCTCTCCAGCCTCAGACAAGCCCGCTACCCAGCCAAATCCAGGGACCCTTGCTTCTGCGCAAGGCAGTTTCTGGTGGTGCGACGGCTCACTTGCTCCTCCTGCTGCTCAGGTCAGCAGCCCCACCGCAGCCCCGCCGATAGGCCTCATGGGGTTTTCCCTTTAATTGTCCCTAAGTGCCCATCTGGAATTCAGGTAAAGGTTGGTAGGTTCCCCCCCCCCCATCCTTTGAATGCGGTGGTGGCACGGCCTTTTCCGGCCCCTGTTGGCCTCCATGGGGGAAATGTCTCTCTCTCCTATCTGCATTCAGTAGCTGCAGTAGCTTTGCCAGGCCCCACCTGCCAACTCACTGGATCCCACCCCACCTACCTCACATGGCAGCTGAGGAGTGGTGGTGGTGGTGGATTCTCAGCAGTGGGCTCCAAGTCCCCAGCCCATTTTAAGAGACCTCTGCATGTGGCCCATCCCTCAAGGGCCTCCTTAGGCAGTGGTAATTCTCCCCCCACCCATTGGGTGTCAACATGGGACTTTCCAGCACACACCCACCCTGGTTGCACGGGAGGCAAGATCTGCCCCGTTTGGGCCTGGAAGGCCCTCGTAGGTCAGTTGTGTGTGATTCAACCTGGGTCAGCTACACATAGGTGTCCCTACTCCCTCTCAGTCCTCTTCCAGCCCACCTCATTATCTCCTCCCCCCCCCTCCCCTGGGCTGTCAGCTGTGCTCATATATGCCAAAACGGGGGTGGGAAGAAGAAGAGCAAAGGCCCTGCCAAGAAGGGCAGGAGTGCCCAAGAAGTGAATAGGGTATGGGAGGGCACCCCATGGGGGGGAGGGCAGCCCGGGCCCTTTCATAGGCCTGTTTGATGTGATGATGCAGTCTCTGCAGGAGAGGATGGGTGGCTGTGAGGTGGTGTTGCACCGCCACACTGAGGCCCATCCTGCTGGGCTACTGCCAGTACACAATCAACCCTGAGAAGTGTTCAAAGAAGAGCAGGGGTGTGTGTGCAGACATTCAACCATCACCTCAGCCTCAGTGAAGAGAACGGCACCATTTCTCTCCTTCTCGGTTTAGGATCAAGAGCCCAGATTGGTGATGCCTGAAAACCTACCCGCATCCTACTAGCCTGGACAGGCCTTTCCTGAGTACCAACCCACAGGCCACCACCCCAGTCCAGCACTGCCCAAGACCCATCCCTTAGCCTACCAGTCCAGAGCAGCCCCTCCCATGGAACAACCCACATCCTGACAGGCAGGTGCTGATACAGGCATTCCTCCACAGAATAGATGCTGTAGAGCATTCGGTGCAGATCTTATCAGTGAGACAGACACAACCAATCCATCATTCAGTAGGTTTCTATGCAGGAGAGGATGTACCAGTGGTGAGCGCACCCATTACCTGGGTCCCAGCCAGCTGGTCCTTATACAGAGGCCCCATCTAGTGAGAGAGTACTCCGTGTCACCCCCACCACTGGTGGAGGTCCCGACCCACACAGGATTTGCCACAACAGGGGTCAGGTCACCCTTAATGCATGCAACACTTCCCCGAGGTTAGGGTGAAATGGGGCATGGGTCCCATGACCCACACCAACCACATGCCAGGGTGAGTTCACCCTCTTTCCCCACAGGCCCACTTCAACCAAAGGTATGGAGGGAATTCTCCTTCATCACAGCCTTACGTAGGACTTCCCAGAACATCCCAGCACATGCTACTAGCATGCCATGACCATTGGTGTGGATTTAATGCCCCCACCCTGCAGGCACATTTAGTAATGAAGGCAGCATGGGTGTGGAACACCCCCATCAGGGTGCCACTCCCTGTGCTTTCAGGGCACCTACAACAGGGTGGAACCTCCACCAATAGCCAGAGGCTATGCCGAGGTGTCAGCCTCTCTCGGGTCTTACCTCCTGCAGGCCATGAGAGAAAAGACCTGGAGTGGAGCATACATAGATGTCTTCTCTTTCCTTTTCAGTGACCCTATTCCCGACCCCAATAACAAGAAGGAAGTAAAGGAGAAGGAGCCTTTTAAGAGGTCTACCGCAACTGGTCAAATTGGTCGTGGCATACTGTGTCCTGATGCAAATAATGGTCCAGGCTTTCCATGAAAGGGCTGCTGAGCTCATTAAATACCACAAAATAGTTCAGAGTGCCATCAGCTCTGGCCACCCCGGAGCATGGTTCTATTAGGAGGCTTTTAGAAGGAGGGATTCCATAACCCCAGGACTGAAATGGGATGTTTATGCACAAGACCTATGGTTGGAGTGTATGGACAATGCATCCCACACTCTGTGATCAGACAGCAGCCATGCTTTAATCATGGCGGGGGGTGTGTGTGCCCATGAACAATCCCTTTTGGTCAGACAGGCGCCAGCCCTCCTCTAAGGCCCCAAACTGCCGAGAGTACAATGAATCACGGAGTTGTGCCTGCTCCTTACGTCGATTCCGGCATGCCTCTTCCATTTTTCCGGCAACTGCTCTGCCACCCATTGCAACAAGGTCTGGAACCCCCCCTCCCACCCTCCAAGAACAGGCAGCTTTGTCACACACGCACACACACCCAAGGAAGTGCAGGGCATGAACGCCAGTGTGCCATGAAGTACTGGCGACAGCACTTCATGACTGCCCCAACAAGGCAGCTGTGAGCTACATGGTGTCAAGTTTCAGGAGTGGCTTTAGGATACCAGCTCAGGGAGTTAAGGTGCAACAGTGGGTAGCAAATTTGAAATCAGTGGCTGGCCGGAAGCATGTGGACCTTGCCAAGCACCAAAATGAAATCGCCAAAGAAAAGATGGAGGGCCTGTTTGTTTCCCAACCTTTAGTCAACCTGCATGTATTCCCCCTGGTAATCGGGCCCAAAAAGGGACCAAGCGAATTTTGCCTAATACATAATCTCTCATACCTTTGTGGGGAATCGGTCAACAATGCTATACTGGAGGAACTCTGCTCCTTTCAGTATGTGTCATTTGACACGGTGGTGGAACTAGCCAAGGAATGTTGTCGAGGTGCGTTGCTGGCAAAATGCGACAAAGTCAGCATTTCGCCTGCTGCCCACCCACCTGGATGATTTTGAGCTCCTGGGATTCCAGTTTCAAGAAAACTTCTACTTTGATAAGAAAATGCCAATGGCTTGCTCCATTTTGTACACTGCCTTCAAGAAGTTCAGCTCATTGTTTGACTGGGTGGCTCAGCACAATCACAACATGTCATCCATTATATTGATGATTTTTTGTTCTTGGGTAGAGCAGGGACCAAGCACTTGCACCACACATTCCAGGCTATAGCGAGCAAGCTCGGCTGTCCCACTGACCCTTGAAAAAACTGTAGGCCCTGTCACCCCACTAACCTTCCTTGGGATCGAAATGGACACTGTCCAAGGGTTATCCCACTTTCCCGAAGACAAACTAATGGCCTCCAGAGTATTGTTAGGGACATGCATGTCTTCAAATAAGATCAGAGTCAGACAACTACAGGCATTACTGAGGTCCCTGAATTTCACATGCAGGGTGATTGCGCTTGGGAGAGCCTTTCTATTCTGGCTCTATGCTAAGGCATCTGGTAACCCACCACACCACTACCATGTTAGGGTCATGAAGGACATGATGGAGATCATGAAGATGTGGCACCACTTACTAGATAGCTATAATGGCATCAGTTTCTGGAGGAGGACGTTTCTGCTCAACGCGGAGCTCCAAGTTCATTCTGATGCTACCAGAAGCCTCAGCTTCTGTGTGTACTTTCAGGGAAAAATGGTACATGGTCCCTTGGCTGCCCAAATGGGTGGAGGAGGGAGTCATCAGAGACATGACATTTCTCGAGTTTTTCCTCATATTCCTCACAGTTCACCTATGGGCAGAGGCCTCTGACAACCAGGCGGTGGTTTTCTGGTGTGATAACCTAGCCGTAGTTCACGTTAAACTCAACGTCATCCAACTCCACTAGGGTAATGAGAATGCTTGTCCTGCAGTGTCTAACCTTTAATATCCTGTTTATATCCAAGCACATCCTGGTAGTTAACAATGGCATAGCTGATGCGTGCTCTCACCTTCAGATGGAATATTTTCTCCTGTTGGTGCTGGAGATGTGTGAGGAGTTGGAGGTTATGTCACTGGACATCTGGAGCCTTGGATACTAGAAGTATATCAGATGATGCAGAGTTACTTGGCCAGCAGCACCCACACTGTATATTTATTTATTTTATTTATATTTATTTTGTAAATGTTTACCCCGCCCCTCCTGCCATGCAGCTCGGGGCGGCTTCCAAACATTAAAATACAATAAAATCAATAAAAAATTACCATAAATATTATAAAATATTAAAACAGGGCTAGATAAAACCAAAAATAGGTGGGGGAACTAACCCCCCCCACCCTACTCACCCTCCCTCCCAAAGGCCTGGGCAAACAGCCAGGTCTTACAATTTCACCAAAATGTTAACAGGCTAGGGGCCAGGCGATCTTCCTCTGGAAGGGAGTTCCATAGCCGCGGCCCCACTACCAAAAATGCCCTCTCCATTGTGGCCCCCCACTTAACACGGGGGACCTCCAGGAAGGCACCCCCGGCAGACCGCAGGAGCCGCTCTGGGGCACGGAGGGCAAGGCAGTCCCTAAGGTATGAGGGGCCGAGACCGTGTAGGGCTTTATAGATCATCACCAGCACCTTGAACTTGGCTCAGCACACTATCGGCAGCCAGTGCAGAGCTCGGAGCACAGGTGTAATATGCTCCCGGCAGCCCGTCCCCATATGGCTTTCCAGGAATTCCAGGACTTTAGGATCAGACAAGGGTGGGGCATGGATTTCCCATCCCAGAGCACCAGATCATTCCATTTTCATTATCCCTTCACCAATGGGGTCTCTCTCCAGGCACTATTGCCAGTAAGCTTTCAGTCCTGTCATTATTCAGTAACTCAGATGGCCACCCCTCCCCAGATGGTGGTTATTTAATCTGCCGCCTTATAGAAAGTTGGTCCCAGGACCGCTGCAGGAAGGAGGACACCAGGCTCCCCATTACCCCAAATATCCTGGGCCAACTGGATGACAAGCTCATCATGGTTTGTTTTGGGGATGGCAAGGCCTGTCTGTTCAGCGAGGCCTTCAAGCTCACATTCTATGGAGCATTCAGGGTAAACGAACTGGAGTCCTGCCACTCCCAGTCCTACGGAGCAATCAGTTTCCAAGATACTCAGCTGCTGTGCCATTCCCTGCTGATCCTCCTGCACTACTCAAAAACCAACCAACAATGTGTGAGACAAGTTGTTACACTACGCACAGTTGGGTCTCCCAGCTGTGCCCAGTCGAAGCTCTTAGAAGTTACCTTGAGATCCATCCCCCAATAGATGGCCAGCTGTTGCTTCATGAAGATGGTTCCCCCATGACCAGAACCAGTTTATGGCGGTTTTTCACTAGTGCACCAGGCAGCTAAATTTGTTATCCAAACACTTCAGATCCCATTCATTTCACATGGGGGCGGCAAGCCTGGCATTGGCAGCTGGTCTCCCTGAGGCACGGATCCACAGCATTGGCAGATGGCAACCACGTTGCACTCCTATGTTCGCTCCCTTGATCAGTCAGTAAGTAGTTCAAACCGGTTCACTAATTATGTTCCTTTTCTGTTTGTATTCCAGGTGTGCCAGTTACCAGGCCACTGATATGGATAGTCAGCCACAGCCTTGTCCACTTGCCTGCCAAGGTGATGTAAAGATCCCTCTGGGGCACCCAGCTGGGACTTAGCAACTCAGCCTAAATAGTTTGGAGGGCCAGAAGGGGCATGCGCTGGGAGCAGCTTATGCCTCTACTCCATGCAGCCATGGCTGGCCCGCATCCCAATAGTATTGTAGTTCACCTGGGGGAAAATAATTTACCAACAGACCCCAGTTTAAAGTTACTGGTTAAAATAAAGAGGGAATGGATGGAGGCAAGCAGGATTATTCCACAGACAAGATTCATTGGACGCACATGATCGAGAGGATCAAATGGTGCTATGCAGTATCAACCGGGAAGGTAGATAAAGTGAGAACTAATATTAACCAGGAGGTGGGCAGGCTACGTATGGATAAAGCTGGGGGACTGCATATCGCACAGTGAGATCCATTTCTTGAGACCAGAACTTTATTGGAACAATGGGGTTCACCTGTCTGAGATTGTCATCCAAATGTATCCAAGGGTATTAAAGGAAAAGTTAGTGCAGCAGTTAGTTCAGAGGGAGGGTCATGGGAGTAAAACCAACCAAGCATAAGCTGGCTGTTTCCTGTCTCAGGGGTCCAGTTATGCTGTTAAAGTTATTAGTAGAAGATTATGGAAGACGTTTCCTTAAGAGATCAAGCTAAGTGTAGAAACCAAGAGCAGGGGCGATCAGGTTTCCTCCCAATGCCCAGGGAAGAGGGTTGAGCAATCTACCTGAGGACAGGGGTGGTCCCAGGTGGCCCATCACCTCCTCTCCTGCTTCAGGTCGCTACATGGATACGATGCCTTCTCAACCAACCGGACAGCTGGTGTGAGAGCAACCTAGCATAGTTAATTAGCACCAGGGTGGTACTGAGGGAACATCAGGCCACTCTTTATAATAGTTAACCAAGCCATTTAGGGACCCTGGAGGTAATCCCCTCCTGTGACAATTATAATTAGAATAAAGAGTGCAGCCTTTTAAATTCCACACATGTGTGCTTGTCTTCTTCTGGGGGTGCTGGGGCAAAGTGGCAAAAAACTCCCAGAAAGTGATGAAAGTGACAAAAATACCCAGAAAGTGACCAAAAAAGTCCTGGAAAGTGATGGGGAAAAAATGGCAGAAGTGGAAAATCACCACAAACTGATGAAGCACTGATGGACATTCACAAGCACTCACAAATGGTTGGTATTTCCCTTTGGAACAGTAACATTTGCTCTTAGCCCTATCAGAGAAATGTTAGCACTGCTAATAAAGATTTGGTCATATTATTTGGGCTGTTAAGGCCCTTCATGGTGAAGATGTCTTTTAATATGGGGTCTAGAGGCAATGGTAGCCAGCAAAAGCTCTGTTAGTACATCTTTATTGGATATTTTCTCTCTAAGAGAAAGCAGAAACTGGTTTCTCAAAAAGTTCGGTTATTTATTCAAGATGGTCAACAATGTGAACCACAACCAAAAGCAAAATAGTTTTTGAAAATATCTTTTGGTTAAACTGATCTGTTTTCTGTTGATTTCCCCCCCATAAATACTATTTTTGTTTTCCCCTCCCCCCAAATTAACTGAAAATCAAACATTTTAATTAAAGATTTTGGATTTCCCTTTACATTTTTTTGTCAGCAAAAATTCACCAAAATGGAAATGCTCATATTAATTTTGATTTTTTTCCCCACTTACTCTTGATTTTATGTAAATGGGGAAAAAATAATGTACTATCATTTGGATTCCAGATGACCTATGAAGTTTGACATTTAGCTTCACAGCACATCCTTTGGAGTAAAACCCCTGCCACCTATTTAGGATATCCTTGATGAAATTTTCTCATTGCCTTTGTTCAATCGAAATGGGAAAATGCCTTGGTAATGTGATGCTATGGCAGGACAGATAGATGGAAAGTTGGAGAGGTCAGCAGAAAGAAACTCACAGTATTAAAGTTGGCAAACCTTTAGAAAAGAAGTCTGCATCATTGGATTCCTCTAAGCTACCTCTAAGCTGTGTCTCCTTTGTGAAGGAGACATCACTGCATGCTTTTCAGATTACTGTAAGGATGGCTGGGAATTATCTTCTTTATTTATGAAATATGAATGTATTTATTTATATACTTGCCTTTTGACACATTTGTGTTCATTTGACACACAAGAGTAAGCAAGATCTGGGATGTGTTAGATTCCCCCTAAGTCACATTTTCTGCAGTGATAGATGTAGGTTGGGAGGCTTTACTGTGGACTCCTATTACTCTCTTATAAGATTTGACAATGAAATTCCTTATATCATCTCCTATATGGTGCCATTTTGAATTGTGGAGTATCCACTATAAATATGTTGCTGGATTCTGTAGTATTAATTATTATTATTAGCAAGCATTTATATAGCGTAGCAATGTACCTGGCGCTTTAATCGACACTGTCCCTGCCCTAGGGCTTGCGACGTGAGAGGTGGGGGCTGGGGGGGGGGAGTCAAAGGAAGGATAACAGAGGGCGAGACAAGGAGTGTAACATTCACTAAGATGTGAGGTCCCAGGTACACATGCTTGGCTTGGTTACATCAATAACAGTAGATATTATTTACTTGTTAAGATTTATAAACGCAATTTTGACCTGTGTATTATATAAGCCTCAAATGGCAAACTAGTCATGTTAACTTCACCAGACTGGGTAGCCTTATTGTACCCTCATTAAAGTCATTGGGTGATTCGAAAGTCATGAAAAATTGGAAACAGAAAGAAGAGATGAAGATTAGTTAAAAGCACTCTAAGAAAAGCCTGAGGCATCCAAAGATGGACATTATTGATGCAAGTCAAGGGATGCACTAAAGATAGGTACTGCCATGTGGGAACTGAAATGAGACAGCAAAGAAATCTGATTTTCTACCTTCTAAACAGCCAAGTAAACAATTGTAGAGCCTGCTTATGTTTTCCCCTCGCTGATTGATATAATTGGCAGGAATGTGTGAATTCCACTTGTATGCTAGCTTGTTCACTGGGAGGGATATTTTCTCCTAACATCCAAGCATAATTAATGTTAAATATTATATATAACCAATGGAAGAGGGAAGTGCTGAAAATCCCACAACTTATTGAGCAATCTGGTTTGGTTACAATTATCAGTGGTGTTTGGTAGTACCACAGCTACAAGCTGTAGTATAGACTATAAAAACTGTCAGAAGCATCTGTTCCAGCAATAATAATTGATAAACAGATAAAATAACAGATTTTAATAGGTAAATAGAAGAGAACAAAAATATCTTTCTAGATTGTTCTTTAGAATTTTTCTCCTATGGGTCTTGATCCTAAACTCAAACCAAGCAAACAACTGGCACAAGACATGGTCTACAGATGGATCTGTAGTGGCACACATACAGCTGTACGTCTCTTGCAAACAGTTGCTTCATTTTGCTAGCTAGCCAGATTCTGGAGGGGTAGATTTTGAATACAGAAGTAAAGAGATAAGCCACAGATACCAAGAGTAACTGTAATCATTCTTGTCAGTAAGGGGCTGTGCACTTGAGCCAAGGCCGCTGCTCTTTTACTCTCTGCCCCTGATTCTGAGTCACCATCAGATTTCCTCCTATTATCCACAACTGGAGACTCTTAGGAAAAGATTATTTTGGCTGGAAGCTGTTGGACACAGATGGCAACACCAGCTGTTCATACTTTAATTCTTGTTGGCCATCGAATGGATTTGGGTCTTTTGCAATTCTCTTAATGACAGATCAGGAAGGAGGAGAAATGGACAATGCACCTTTAATGGTACTTGTTTATCGTGCCACTTCTTTTGTCAAGATGACATTCAGAACAAACACTAGGCTATTTCACTGGGGATACCCAGAAGAATTCAGCAGCATCACCAGCAGTAGAGATAGAAACAGTAACTTGAGTTTATAGCATGTTATAAAAACAACAGAACCTAAAATGGCAAAAAAGAACAATCTTTTTAATAATTAACCTCTTTCCATTCTATACAAAATCCTGCAATCCTTGCTTAACACTTAGTCCTCAATCTGCAAATCATTTATTTCATACTAGTCTCTTTTGAAATCCAGAGTAAGTAATTTGAAGATTGCATCTTCAGACATGCAGGATTAAGATGGGAGAATTAGGCCACTTTCAGACTTCCTCCCCCTCCCCCCCCATGCATATTGTCTGGCTGTGGGAGGGAATGCACAGTTAGGATATGTGTAGGGTACCGCCGGTCTGAAAGCCCCCATGCAATTTTGCCAGCAAACACATGCAGAGATACAGAGCAGGAAATTCTGCTCTTTATCTCTGTGGGTGTTTGCTGGCAAAGCCACGTAGGGGGACTTCCAGACCGGCGGCACCACATGCATATCCTGGCTGGGCATTCCCTCCCGCAGACAGAATATGCGGCTGGGGGGGCGGGGCGGGGGAGAAGGTCTGAAAGTGGCCTTAGAGTTTAAGGCACTAAATGAAGAGCTCGACATAATAGGCATCCGAGAGACCTGGTGGAATAAAGATAACCAATTGGACACTGTGTAGCAGGGGGTCTTCCCAGGGCCACACGGGCCCTCCCACAGCATGCTGATGCTGCCAGCACAATCTTGGAAAGGTCTGAGCATGCTCAGAAAGGGCCATTTGTCTCTTTATGAGCATGTACACACACACACACACACACAACCACCTTCTTTTAAACCTACCTGGTCAGGAGGAAGCCCCGTGCCACCAGAGCTCCTCCAGAGGGTGAGCACTCTACCCCTCAGCCCTGTAACGTCCCCACCCCCTTAGCACACCACCCCTAAGCTCCCACCCTCCTTTTCTGGCCTCCACTAGCCTATTCTCCTGCCGCAGGAAGGGCGGGATAATAAGTTTCAAAAAATAAAATAAATAAATAAATATTCTCTCCCTGATCAGTGGGGGCCAGGGAAGGTGGAACAGAAACATATCGCTGGCCTCTGGGCCCCTTCCCTGTACTCAGGCAAGGATTTTCCATGTTCTGAAGTTTTGGGGGCCATTCCTCAAAACGTCAGAACTCAGAAATCTGAGTCGAGTATTTTGGTCCTCAATGTGTTTCAAGGAAAAACCAGGACTGAGTTTCAGCACTAGATAAGACCATTGCAGAGAAGCTGAATGACTTCTTTGCTTCGGTTTTCACTACAGACGATGTTGGGAAGATACCCACCCCAGAACTGTTCTCTGTAGGTGATTAACTGGAAGAACTGTCAAAGATCAATGTGACTCTGGAAGAGATTCTAGAGCAAATTGTTAAACTAAAGTGTAACAAGTCACCAGGACCAGATGGTATACACCCCAGCATTCTGAAGGAACTCAAATATAAAATTGCAGACCTACTACTGGTAATTTGTAACCTATTGCTAAAATTTGTCACTGTACCTGAGGATTGGAGGGTAGCAAATATAATGTCAATATTAAAAACAAGCTTCAGGGGCAATCCTGGAAACTACAGACTGGTGAGCCTGATGTCTGTGTCAGGAAAAATGGTGGACCTGATTATTAAGAACATAATTGTGAGGTAAAATGATAAACATGGCTTAATGGGGGGAAATCAACATGGATTTAGAAAAGGGAAGTCATGCCTCATTAATCTATTGATTTTTTTGAGGATGTGAAGAAGCATGTAGATAATTGTGAAAAAACAGTCGATATAATGTATGTGGATTTTCAGAAAGCATTAATGTCCCTCGTGAGAGACTCATGAGGAAATTAAAAAATCATAGGATAGGACTAGGAGGTAGTGTCTTATTGTGGATTGGTAACTGGTTAGAGGATGGGAAACAAAGTGTAGAACAAAATGGTCACTTTTCACAATGGACATAAATAAAATTGGAGTGCCCTAGGGATCTGTACTGGGACTGGTGTTCTTTAATGTATTCATTAATGATCTGGAAAAGAGTAATGATCAGATTTGAAGATGACACCAAGTTATTCAAGGTAGTTAAAACATGAGTGGACTGTGAATAATTTTAGGGGGATCTTGCGAGACTGGGCGACTGGGCATCTAAATGGCAGATGAAATTTAATGTGAAGAAGTGCAAAGTGATGCACATAGAGAAAAATAATCTAAACCTGGCCCTTTTTACATGGCATGCACCCACGCATGAACATTCAGAAATCTGGGTGACCATGCATGGGTGAGTCTCATGTAAAAGACGCTGCAGGTGCACATGCGGTAGGTGTGCATGTGAACCTCCGCAGAACACGTATCCCCCCCACCCATAAACATGCATGTAGAAACCAGTGAAAATGGCAGTTGCTCTGTGCATGTTGATGGGTGGGGATGCATGTGCACTCATCTAACCCCTCCCCCCATCCATCACGCACACATTGGCACAAACATGGACCCCACCCCACCACCCCACCCCCGCGCGGCCCTAGTAAAAAGGGAGTACGCAATGCTGGGCACTAAATTAGGAGTTACCACTGAGGAAAGGGACCTTAGATTAATTGTGGACAATACATTGAAATCCTCAGCTCAGTGTGCAGCAGTGGTCAAAAAAAGCCATAAGAATGTTAGGAATTATTCGTAAGGGGATAGCGAATCAAACTGAAAATATCATAATTCTACTATATAAATCTATGGTGCGACACCACCTTGAATATTGTGTGTCACCCCATCTCAAGAAAGATATAGTAAAAGTAGAAAAGATACAGAGAAGGGCAACTTAGGCCCTTTTTGCAAGGAGATGGTGGGTGGAGGAATGGGTCTGCGCTGGTGACAGGTGGAGGTGTGTGTGCTCTCTTTCTCGTAGGTGCACACCCACCTCCACCCATCTCTACCCATAGAGCTTCCTCCATTTTTTCATATGGCTCCATTGGTGGGTGATGGGTGGAGATGGGTGTGCGCTGGGAGCACACAACCCATGCCCATGGTTTTTACACAGGCAGACACCTATTCCACCTACCTGCCTCCTTTTGCTGGGTGGAGGAGTTAATCCACCTACCTGCTTCCTTTTGCTGGGCGCTGCTGTCATCTTGGCCAGTGAGGAGGGGGTCCCTGTGCCGCCGCTGCTAACCTTGCTGGACCTGCGGGGACAAAAAAGAAAAAGAATTTTGTGAGTATCTGGGCGGGTGACGGGGGAACGCAGAAGCTGGTTGTGGGAGCTGGCTTGTCCCCTCCCCCACCCAGAAATAGCCGGGGCTTTAAAGCCCAGCGGCCAGCGGCTTGTGCCAGGAGTTAATCCACTTACCTGCCTCCTTTTGCTGGGTGCTGCTGTCATCTTGGCCGGCGAGGAGGGGGTCCTTGTGCCGCCACCGCTCACTTTGCTGGACCTGTGGGGACAAAAAAGAAAAAGAACTTTGTGAGTGTCTGGGTGGGGGTGGGGGGACTCAGAAGCCGGTTGTGGGAGCCGGCTTGTCCCCTCTGCCCCACGGAAATAGCCAGGGCTTTAAAGCCCAGCGGCCAGTGGCTGTCACCGCAGGTCACGAGCCGCAGGGCCGTGGCCAAAGGGCGCAGTGCTTTGGGGCGCTTTGGGGCCGCAGGCGGTGGCAGGGGGACATTACTGTTTTTGTGGGACTCTTTTGTTCAGGGCTAGGGAAGTAGTGTGGGGGTGTAGGAGGGGTGGGTAGAAGTAGGGGTGGGTTCCCAGTGGCTGCCCCTGGTGGCAGCGGGGGGAGCACCGGGAGGGTTATTGGGGGGAGGGGTGGACTGGGCCCCTGTGAGAGAGGGAAGTCGAAGGGTGAGGAGGGGGGTATGGTCTCTACCAGCCCCTGGGGGCATCAGGATTTCCGGAGGAGTGGGGTGGGAGGTTTTGGAGGGGTGGTGTGGTGGGGGAAGGCTACTTGGCGAGCAACCAGGTTTGGGGGGCCAGGATCAGGTGGACAGAGGGGAGGGCACAGGTATTGGGGTGGTCCTGGGGTGGGGACGGTATGGTCCATGGGGTCGGATGGCACGCACCCTTAGGGGACCAAGGTACCTGAGGGAGGTGCAGGCCACCATCCCCCTGCTGAGGGAGAGGGAGGAGCCGGGTCCAAAGTCCACACATGGGGGGCTTCTGCTGTTAAATGAGAGGTCCGTTGTGAACAAGGCCCCAATTGTCTGGGATTTAATCTCGGCTGGGACCATGGACCTCGTGTGTATCACAGAGACCTGGCTGGACTAGTTGGCCGGTCCAACTTTGGCCAATCTCGTTCCAGCTGAGTATGCCGTGCAGCATCAGCCCCGCATGGATGGCCAGGGAGGTGGTGTAGCTATTATTTTTAGAGAAGAGTGGCCAGTTAGGAGGTAACCAGTCCAGAAGATTGTGGGTATTGAGGCCTTTCACGTGGTGTTCAATTTGGCCGGGGGCAAGCTAGGGGTGCTGCTGGTATAGCGGGCCCCTTCCTGTCTGGCGACATCCCTTACCACTCTAGTGGAGCTGGCCTTGGAGGTGTTGTTGGGCTCCTCTAGGACCTTGGTTCTGGGGGACTTCAACATCCATGCCGATGCCAGCCTTGTTGGGATGGAGTGAGAATTCATGACCGCCATGGCAACCATGGATTTGCCCCAGGAGGTTATCTGCCCGACACACGTGGGAGGGCACACCCTTGACCTGATCTTAGTTTTTGGCCTTGAGCAGGGGGGTCCGGTTGTGGGGGAGGTTAGGGCAGTGCCATTTTCATGGACGGACCATTATCTCCTTCAGGCCAGTTTTCTAGCGCACCCCCTCCAGAAGGGGAAGGGACCAGATAGGATGGTCCACCCTCGGAGCTTGATGGAACCCCAGCGGTTCCAAGAGATCCTGAGGGAGTTAATCTTGGACCTGGACAGTCACTCTGTGGATGAGCTAGTCCAGCATTGGAACAGTTTGCTGGAGGAGGCCATTGACACGGTGGCCCCGAGACTCCCTCTGCCTCGGTGTCATCACCGCAGGGCCCCTTGGTTTACTGAGGGGCTGCAGTGTATGAAGCGAGCAGGCAGGAGGCTGGAGCGACGCTGGTGTCGGACTCGATCTGACTTCGACCGTCTTCTCCATAGGGCCCATTTGTGGTCCTATGTTGAGGCTGTGAGGATGGCAAGGAAGGAGTTCCTTGCTGCCCTCATAGCGTCTGTGAAGTCATGCCCGGCATAGCTGTTTTGGGTGGTGCAGGGGGTGGTTAGTCTGGCCTCCCTCCGCCTGAATGGGGACTTGTCCCAGGCCCGCTGTGAGGAGTTTGTCAACTACTTCACAGACAAGATTGCTTGGATTCAGACTGACTTTGACGCTGGATTAGGGGCAGTTGGGGAAGAGCGCGAGGTGACGGAAGTCCCCTCTGGTCCAGCTTTGTGGGGTGAGTTTCAGGAAGTGACGCCAGCTGATGCGGCTGATGTCTTGGGGTCTGTGAGGGCCACCTGTTGCGAACTTGATCCATGCCAGTCCTGGTTGGTGAAAGCCTCAAGGGAGATGTTGGGGACGGTGCTGGCGAGGGTAGTGAACACATCCTTGCAGCAGGCGAGGTTGTCGCCCTGCCTCAAGGAGCCTGGGGTGTGCCCCCTGCTGAAGAAACCATCTTTGGATGTGGGTGCGCTCGCCAGTTACTGACCTGTCTCTAACCTTCCCTTTTTAGGGAAGGTTATTGAGCGGGCGGTGGCACTCCAGATCCAGTTGCATCTGGATAGCATCTGTTTCCTAGACCCTTTTCAATCTGGATTCTGTCCCAGCTATGGCACTGAGATGATGTTGGTGGCCTTGGTAGATGACCTCTGCTGGGAAATGGATGCAGGATGTTCAACATTTCTCATCCTGCTAGATCTCTCGGCTGCCTTTGATACTATGGACCATGGGCTGCTGTTGAGGCGGCTGCATGACCTGGGGGGTCTGTTCTTGAATGGTTCTGTTCATTCCTCTCGGGGAGAAGTCAGCGGGTGGTGTTGGGGGATGAGACATCGCGCCCCATGCCTTATCATGCAGCGTTCCGCAGGGTTCTATTCTGTCTCCATTTTTATTTAATGTATACATGCAGCCCTTGGGGGAGGCCGTGAGAGGGTTCGGGGTGCGGTGTCTCCAGTATGCTGATGATACTCAGCTGTACCTCTCTTTTTCAACTGACCCAGACCCAGCTGTCTCATTGCTATCCCAATGTTTGGAGGCCGTGGCGGAATGGATGCGGCAGAACAGACAGAAGCTCAACCCCGATAAGACAGAGGTGATGTTGGTGGGGAGAGCGAGGGAGGTAGTGGCCCCCCTGATTGGGGATTCGCCCTCCTATAGCTCAGCAGGTCCGGAGTCTGGGGGTGATACTGGACGCAGACCTCCACCTGGAACGGCAGGTGGCAACGGCCACTGGTTGCCAATAGCATGCGGAGCTAGGTTCAAAGTTTTAGTGTTGATCTCTAAGGCCCTTCACAGTCTGGGCCCCTCGTACCTTAGGGACTGCCTCACCCTCCGTGCCCCAGAGCGGCTCCTTTGGTCGGCCGGGGGTGCCTTCCTGGAGGTTCCCCACATAAAGCGGGGGGCCACAATGGAGAGGGCATTCTCAGTGGCCGGGCCGCGCCTTTGGAACTCCCTTCCGGAGGAAGCTCGCCTGGCCCCAAGCCTGTTGACATTCCGGTGGAGTTGTAAAACCTGGCTGTTAGCCCAGGCCTTTGGGGTGGGGGGAGGGTGGGTTAGGGGTTGTTATCTCCCCTACCCTGTATATTGTTTTTATGTTAAACTGTATCCTGGGGGCCTGTTTTAAAACATTTAAACTGTTTTGAATTGTTTTGAATTGTTTTATATCTGTTTTTATATGTATTTTTTATTATTATTGTTGGAAGCTGCCCCGAGCTGTTTTCAGGAGGGGTGGGGTACAAATTTATTAAATAAATAAATAAATAAATACATAAATTCCCCCAACCCACTGCCATGTTATGTGCACAGATCCGCCCCCCCCCCCGCACACCCGCACACCCTCCCAGCGGGGGTGGGGGCATCCATGCAAGAACAGCCACAAATGATAAGGGATATGGAATGGTTCCCATATGAAGAGAGGATGGATAGTTTGGGGCTCTTCAGCTTGGAGAAGAGATGACAGAGGGGATATGATAGAATTTTATCAAATCATGAATGGTGTGGAACATATTAATAGGGAACGGTTATTTACTCTCTCAAGTAGTACTAGAACTAGGGGACTCCATGAAACCAACAGGTAGCAGATTTAAAACAAATAAAATAAAGTTGTGTTTTTTTCACTCAACACAATTAAGTTGTGGAATTTATTGCCAGAAGGTGTGGTCAAGACCAGTAGAATAACAGGGTTTAAGAAAGGTCGGATAAGTCTGTGGAGGTCCATTAGCAGCTATTAGCCATATAGGTTTGGGGAAGGTAACCTCTTACTGTTGGCAGCTGGGAGTGGTAATTGGTAAAATTGGTAAACTTTTGCCATGGTCAACAAAGAAAAGGACAAATGAACAAACATACAGACAAAGAAAACATACAAAAACAACAAATATATATAAAATATGCCAAAGCATATTAACACCACAACTAAAAAGTGTCAAAAACATGGGAGTGAACAACAGGGGATGGATTGTCCCATAGGCCATATTTCCACAGATGCCCCACCCCTCTCGGATTTTGGGCAGGTGTGCGGGGGGGGGCATCCCTGTAAGTGTCCGGCAGTGGGGAGAGGGATGGGTGTCCAGTTGGTGTTTTCCCGTGTGAACACCGCGGATGATGGGTGGGGGGTGCATATGCGCTTCCCCGCGACACCCACCTCCACCCATCACACACACACCTCCATCCACGGAGCCCTCTGGAAAACCAGAAGAGGCCCTGTGGGTGGAGGTGGAGGGGGGAGTCCATGTAAAGTGACACACACCCACCTCCACCGACCGTGCCAGAACACCCATTCCCCCACCCACCCCCATCCATGTAAAAACAGCCATAGTGACCTGTTGGGTGCTTCTTCCAAGTGACTGAGCTTAGCCACTGTCGGAGACAGGTGCTGGACTCGATGGTCCATTGATCTGACCCAGTATGGCACTTCTTATGTTCATGCAAAACTCTGACTGGATACTTTTAATGAACTGTAAAGAGTGCTTTGCGCGAATAGTAACTTATGTGTTGTTGTTATTTTATGTTTTACTTATATCATTTGGCAATGACCATGTGTCATGCTATAAATAAATAAGCTGAACTGAACTGACTGGATGTTATCCCTGGTAACAATGGGCCACTATTTTCAGCAGAAATTATGTCTAATTTTTGTTCTGAAGCATTTTGTTTCCTTTTAAAACATTTCTAGTCTGGACGTAGAAATTCAAATATCACCTACGTTCTCCTAACAGTTATCGTAAGTTACACTGAAGAACTCTCCAGGCTGGTAACACAAGAGATTCTCTTCTGTGGAACACACTTCCCTCAAGTGATCTGCTGGATCCTAAACTGGCCAATCTTCCTTAAGGGCATAGTACAAGGGCTACTAATTTGGCAAGGCATCCAATATACCTTCATTACAATAGTGTGAGAAGCTCTATATAAGAGACAGACATTTCATAAATCATAGAAATATTATTTACTTATTTGCTGAGTAACCCTCATTCTTGGCAACACTCAAACTCTTTATTGGGAATCAAACTGAAAATATCATAATGCTGCTATATAAATCTATGGTGTGAGTACTGTATTCAGTTCTGGTCACCCCATTTCAAAATAGATATAGTAAAAATAGAAAAGATACAGATAAGGGCAACATCAATTATAAGGGGTATGGAACCGCTCCCCTAGGAAAAGAGGATGGATAGTTTGAGCCTCTTCAGCTTGGAGAAGTGATGACTAAGAAGGGATATGATAGAAGTTTATAAAAACATGAGTGTTGTGGAACAAGTTAAAAGGGAACCGAGACTGTTTGGATTTATCATTGATCTGAATCGATATTTGAGGGGAAGAGTTTTGGTCAAGAGTAACAGCCTTCATTCCTTGGTTGTTGTGTTGTAGCTATTCAGCCCCACACTGGACTCATTTAAAGTCCGGTAGCAAGGGTAAAAAAAATCAGTCATTGCCTGCCAATAAAAGTCAATAAAGTTGAGTCCTGTTCTGAATCCAGTTGTATATTTGTGTCTTCATTCTCCTATGCATCGTAATCGTAATTCATGATTCCATTTTTTCTTCCAAGAATCCATTTTCTACCCTCCCTCCTTGTTTTCAGTGCCTAGTACCCAACTGTACTCTCTTCTTTAGTTTTGCTCTTCAAAATGAGCAAAATTTACGTAGCGCAAGCCTCTCAGATAAATTGTATGAATCAAGGGGAGCTCAAATTCATTAAGGTACTTGCTACCATGGGGGTGGAGGACTCTTCAGTGGGATTCTAATGCTTGTGTGCTTTGACAAAGTAAACATGATACTGATCACATTAACACTATTCAAGGTAAGTCTGCTTTACTTCTTGTCTCAGATCCAGATTTAGAACAGTACCTCTGCATAAAAAATGAGCGTACATATTTAAAATGTGTTTGAAGTGAATTATGCTACTTAAACAATTCCAGGCTGTTCTAAACAGCCACCTGCTGACAGTGCTTAACTAGAGTCAACAACAAGAAAAAATAAGATAAAGGCTTACTTGTATCATTCACTGAAATATTAATACTGATTTCAACTGTAAAAAAAAAAAAAAGATAAATTTTTTAGCACAAAAAGTGTGTTCTTCCCTAAAAAAAAGTGTTTGTCTATGTTGGAGCATGCCAAGCAGACTGATTTAATCTTCAGTTACTAAAACATGAATGCTGTGTAATATTGTCCCCAACATAGAACTGAAATGGATACTTAATTTAGTACCCATAGGTAATACCCACATTTTTGGGTACCATATCAGGTACTTGACAACCTGAAAAGTCGGTAACTTCTGATACCAATTTTTTTATTTTCCCATTACTGATTGGCATATTGGGTTGGAAAACTGAAGAATTGGGAAAGAAATAAAAAATAAATTGGAACCAGAAGTCCATTTCAAGAACTGGACATTGACTTTTTGGGATAGAAAAAAAAGAATCAATAAATAGGTGTCAGAAGTCAATAAATTGATAAGGGAGTTTTTTTTAAAATGGTACTTGAAGTCAATCCAGTAGGGATGGGTGAACGCGGTTCGGATGTTCGGAGTTCGGACCGAACTCGGTCTGTTCGGACCGAACTCGGTCTGTTCGGACGTCTGAATGGAACGTCCGAACGGAACTCTCAAATGACCAAGCAGTTCGGTCTTGTTCAGATGAGTTCGGGGGTGGGAAAAACAGCTTTTCAGGGCCAAAAATTTGGTTTTGGATTCGTTTCGGTTTTGGTATTGATAGCACTATTTTTGAATGTTCAGCCAAGTTCGCCCAAACCGAACTCGGCTGAACCGAACCATCAAACCCGAACTTGGGTTTCGAACCAAACGACCGAACATCCAAACATCCGAACCACGTTCTGTTCGCCCATCCCTACAATCCAGGACACTAGGTACCCAAATCAGATTGCAATCAGGTACTGATTGGTTCCTGATGCTGCTGGGTTGGTTCGGGTACCAGAATCACATATATTATTTTTTTTCAGATAGGTACTCATTTCAGCTCTGTCCCATTGGTTTTAAAACAAATATTTAAAATTGTGTTGGCAAAATCTTTTAGCCTATTTCAAATCTCTTGTGTCCGATACTTAGTTTAAGCTCTATGAAGCCTGCCTTTCTTTTGGGTTTCAGATATGTTGGTCTTTCTTGATTATCTCTCTACCAAATGTTTAGTTGTCAGTGCATTCTAACACTTGGAAAAGTCAAATGACGATATGAGTGACAAAAGACTTTAAAATGTTAAACTGTGTTGAACTAAACTTGGACGATGCAACCAATAGACACTAAGCATTTGGCAGTGAGTTGCTTTACCATTCTCTGTATGTATGCTGATAATCAAAGCATTGTATGGAGTGAATGCCACTTCAGTTTTATGAGTTTTTTATGTGACGTGGCATATCAAATCTGCCAAGCAGAGGACCATCTGGAAACAGGTCATCAGACTGGACTCTGACACTGTTTGACAGACAACACTGAAGACAAAGGGAAAAAAACAACAACGGGGAGTAGAACTGGCCTACATACCAGGAGATTAGCTGAAACAAAGGCATTTTCATTCTATGAACTGAAATAACGTGTAGCTTAATAAATGCAGGCAATAGTTTCCTGGAGGGATTTAAAATTTATTTTAAAGTATACTCTTTTGTTGAATTTTCCCATCTCGCCTAGAATGTGGAGCTACAACATCAGAACAATTTATCTAGAAGCACCATTTTTCCTTCCTCCTTTCCCCCCAGATTCACAAAGCCAATTGTTTTAAAGTAATATGCCTTGTATTATTATTCCACACACCATAGGAAAAATGATACATAGATATTTCTTATAAGCATTCCGATCCTTTTAGACTCAACTCTAGTTCTGTTGCGGAGATATTACACAGCCATTTATCACTGCAAAATAAATGTGTGCTCTAAATGTCATCCAGTTATTAAAATACCACGGCTGTTGATATTCTGACCTAAATGAAGACCTAAGAAAGGTGGTCACCTTATTTTATTGTTGGCTGGTACAGGAAGGCTTATTTTATATGCCAGCATTCTCTTCTGGAATAGTTCGCAAATGAACTGTTTCACTATCCACACTGAAAGGCTAATTTTTCTCTTAGTATTTTTGTTACTATTCCTGTATTATAGCTACATTTACTTTACTTTCTATTATCATTACTATTAGTAATCATTAAGGAGTTATTTAACAAAGAATAAGTGCTACACAAGACCCCAAATATCAAATAGTCCTGTCCCAGGGAACATCTTATCTGAGAGGGGACATGACAGAGGTTTATAAAATCTTACTTGGTATGGAACGAGTAGATGGGGAACGGTTATTTACCCACTCAAATAGTACTAGAACTAGGAGACACTCCATGAAACTAGCTCCTGGCAGATTTAAAACAAATAAAAGGAAGTACTTTTTCACTCAACGCATAATTAACTTATGGAATTTGTTGCCAGAAGACGTTGTTAAGCCAAATAGTATAAGCTGAGTTTAAAAAAGGACTGAATAAGTTCTTAGAGAGTAGCCAAGTAGCTTACCGGATGAACTTCTTACTGTGAGGAGCTGGGAGTGAACAACGGGGAAGTGATTGCCCATTGTGACTGTTGGTTCTTCTCCCAGGTGATCGAGATTGCCCACTATTGGAGGACAGGCTGCTGGGCTTGATAGACCATTGGTCTGACTCAGTATGGCACTACTTACGTTCTTATATTCTTATTCAAGGATAATAATATATTGGGAGATAAAGGTAAGAGCTGCAAGTGCATCAAAGTGTGTAATCAGTTATCGCTGCCACTGGAATTTTGCTTTTGTCTCTAGGGCTGAAACGAGAATCATTTTTTTTTCTTAGGAGAATCTCAAGCAAATTGATACTCTATTGAGTTCTCAGGACGATCTCGCTAACAGTGCGAGATCTCATCGAGCGCTTGTCTAAAAAGAGAAAAGCAACTGTTTATGCACAAAATGGCCACTGTAGCTGTTCTGCACATGTGCAGCCCTCTTCCAAAATGCTGTCAGCGTTGCTACCATTTTGGGAAAAGGCAGCCATTTGTTCATGCGCATTGCCAGATTTTTGTGAGAACACTGGATCTTTCTGAAATACCAGTTTCTCGTGAAATGTTGGTACTCTTCACTGTAAAAGCCAGGAGGCCTGTTTGCCTTGTGTGGAGTTGGTGGGTAGTGTTGGAGGGTAGTGGAAAGAGAAAGAGAGAGAGAGAGAGAGAGAGACAGACACATTTGGGATGCGATAATTTATACGCGAGACTTGGGATGATACATAGAACACACATGGCTCCGGTAAGCAAATCCAGAGAAAAAATCTCAACCGAGAAAGTGTCAAGTACCAGGGGTTTTCTCAGTTCTCAATTCTCACTAAAAACGAGCCGAGAACTCGGATTCTCTATGAGAATCAAGAAAAAAATTGAGATTGAGTTTCAGTACTACTTGTGTCAGAGCCTAGGATTGAACCTAAAAGCCTTTTTAAAAATAACTAGAGTTGCAATGACTATGCCATTTTGTATTCATGAAGCGTATTTGGATATTCATTCCAACAAATAACAGTCTAAACAAATCTTTTCTGGTGATGGGTGTGGCATGTCAGAGTGGAGCAGCTGTGTGTTTCTGGTCCTGTAAGTCTTTGGGTCAGCTAAGACATGACATCTGGGCTGGATGAAGTGAGAGAAGCCTGCGGCCCAGAAGGGAGTACAATGTGTGAAGATGGACAGAGACTAGGCGCGGCTCTGGCTGGGTGAGCAGAGCAGAAGCCTTGCTGGAACTTAAGGACACGGCACCAGCAGAGGCTGGAACCCTACTGGTAAGCGGCGGCTCCGTGGCCCAATGGAGAGCTTGTTGGACACAAGTGAGCACCATTGTAGTAACAAGGAAGGTCTAGTTGTAGGGAAGGGCAAGGCAGAAAGCAAGAAATGGAGGTGAAGCAGGTGAATTTGCTGAGCAAGTAAGATGAAAGCTGTGGATTTTAACTCTCTGCAGTAATAATTTATTGTTAGGGATTAAGGGATGCAATGGACAGGACACTTTTCTCTCCTCTCTTTATAAATCCAATGATGGCTTAAAAGCAAAATTATAACCCTCTGAGATCTGAAACATCCTTTGTTCCTAACACAATTCAGGTCTTCTTTTAATGCTGTCTGTGCTTGTATGATTTATGTAAATGTACCAGCATTGAAAAGTAGGGCAAAAAAATATAATAGCATTCGTGCTCATAACTCCAAGCATATTCTTCCTTGTCTAGGAAAGTACTGGGTTCATTTTGTACTGGTGCTTTCACTACTGTATTATATGCTGCCTTCACAGCAGATCTAATTATCTAATTTTCTGAGAGCAAATACACTAATTAAAAACCATTTAATTTATTTACTAAATAATCACAGATTCAGAATGCATTTCATTCCTTTGATGCAGCAAACCAGTGAAGGCCAAATGTCAGGAACAATTATACAAAATGTCAGAAGTGGAAACTCCAATGGAAATAATTTCCCAGTTTTGAAGTTTTCCCAGACGACATCTTGATAAAAGTGGATGATAATAGGAAATCTTTTTCTCATTAGCCAAACAACATTTACTGGATTGTCTTCATGTCTTTCTGAGCATTTATTCATTCTCTGACACAGTATCATGAAAAGACATATGCACATAGGTATTCTGTAGTATATTTTGTGACCAGGTCATTCATTACCTTCACCAAGGATTATATCATAGGCTGCATTCACACGAGACATAAAACATGGCACCAATTGCTTCACCTGCATTTTTATTGCTCATGTAAATAACCTAGCTTGCAAACTCCTGCGTGAGCAAGTCCTAAATCACCTGCAACCGATGAGCTGCAAACCGAGGCTTAATAAGCGAGCTAAGCCCCTCCTGTGCATTGCTTATAATGTGTGAAGGACAATTCACTTTTATTGCCCTTTCTTTTTCTTCCACTGTCATAGAGATGTGTTTTGGGGGGACATTCTGGGTGGCCAACACACACAATCTGCACCTCAAGATTTCTTTCAGACAGCATTGTGCTTGCAGAAAGATTAAAGTGTGCTTGTTCAACTCTCAGGTGGCTGCTGTGTTCAGTGTTTAACTTTGGGTGATTTCAGACGTGACGATATCACAGTGAACCATGCTCAATTCCGCGTGGTGGCTGTGATAGCGTCACGTCTGTTGGGGGAAACGGATGTTTCCCCCAGATGTTACCATGGCTGGGGATTGCATTCGACACGTGAGCAGCCGAAGCGGGAGGACCAGAGGTTGCCGTGTGTCGAATGCAATCCCATGCTGGGGTGAACCCCGGCATCACGTCTGGTCGGGCGCCATGGCCCGGGATCACTGGCGGGACCCCAGGCCGTGGCGAATCCAGCCCGACGCGGCAGCCTCATTGGCCCCGCCACCTGCCCATCTCCCCGGAGGGCGGGGAGCGTGGAGGGGGCGGGGCCGTGCGGCCGCACGTTGCACCGCACGGCCCCGCCCCCTCCCAGATTCCCCACCGGGATCCCCCCGGCATGTCTGTTGTGGCATGACGGGGTGACTCCGGCGGGGAATGACTAGGGTGATTTCGGTACAGGGCCAACGGGCCCCGTTACATCTGAAATCACCCCTTGTCTCCTCCATGTAACAAATGCCTCCCAACTCAAGAGGGGATATCACTAGAAGCTCATAGGGGATAACACGTGGCAAACTTCAATGCGGGGGAGGGAGATTTGGCAGGATGTGTGAAGGATAATAAAGGATGCTAAAGCACAACTGGCTCATGTGATTTCATCTTCCTGAGTCAGTTTCTTTCTTTTTTGTAAAAGTTATAATTCTGTAATGGTTATGGAAGGAGAATAAGCTAAGATGGCTTTGGCCCTAAGAAGGCAGGTTCTTTAATGAACTCAGTTGTGCAGAACAAGGAGACTTTCCAGGTATGTTCTCCTAATTTTCTGCACCAGCCTCATTACGTTTTAGAGGAGTGCAGTGCATCCTTTAGTTGTAGTTCCTAATGGACCATATTCCAGTAGTGGACAGCTAGACTGAGTGAGTGTGCATCCCTTTCACCCCTTTTCGACCCTCACCCCCATCACTAAAATGCTACAGTTTGGTGGTTCATGGATAAATCGGTTTTATGAACTGGAGCACACTGGAGGAAATACTAATAGTAGCTAGCATGCATAACACAAAGAGACTGAGGAATATTAGAAATTTTACCTGTAGGAGGCATTGCAAAGAAATGGGAGCAGCAGAACAGTGTCTAATCCAACAGTGGCAAATCATAGAAAATCAATTATAGCACTGGGGATGGGCAGGTTGCTAAAATGAAGGAAAACAAAGTAAAAAGAGAGACTGTTACATAAAGTCCCCTCCACATTCACCACGGCAGGGGTTTGGTGGCTTCCCCCCTCCTTCCGACAAAGACGGAGAGGAGGGAAGGATGGCCATGAAGGGACGTCGGGGTGGGGACGTAAGGTTGCCAAGGAACCAAATTACAGGCACCCGGGACTTTTGCAAGAGCCGGGACTCCTGGGGGCCATCTTAGGCTCCCTGCTCATGTGCCTCATTTCGGCTGGGCGCAGAGCAGGAAACAGACGTGAAAGCGAGTCCACGTGGCAGGGGAACAGGCCACATGCCTTGCCAGATGGTGGCTTTGTGTTCCCTGCCACGTGAGCCAGTGTTTGAGTGGGGTGGAATTGGTAGGGCAGGCTTGGGCCCCAGTGGGCTTGTGGAAGCCCCCCCCAAACCTGCCTGATTGGGCCTGGGGCCGCTTGAGCCTCCGGTGTGGGGAGCGGGCTGGTGAGGGAATTGTGGGAACCCACCCCCTCCCTCTTCCAAGGGTAATTGTTTAGGCAGGTTTGCGTCCCCCCCCCCACCCGAACCAGCCTGAGTGGGCCCTGGGTGTTAACAAGGGCTGGGAGCAGTCTGGCCTCGGCAGCCTGAGAGGCCTGGTTGGGGTAAGGAGCAAATCCCTTGTAGGGTGGGAGAACACTGGGACAACAGACAAGCATGGAGGATCTGTGCCCTGAGATCTCATTATGCCCCCCCCCCCATCCCCCAGGAAAAGGAAGGGACAACTGCGCTGGGTTTGTCTGTGTGGTAGAGGGAAGGGAGACAATGCAGTGTTGTACAGGGGGCTGATAGGTGAGGCCATATGGTCCCCCACAAGCATCAGGGCCAGGGGAAAGCCCCCACCAAATGAGTCCCAAAGCCCCCCCCCAAAGGGGCCAAGGCCAAAGGAAACCAGCAGGGTGGGGCCTCACAGGATGCAGTCCTCCAGGCCATGCAAACCCAGTTAGCGGGTTACCAGGCCCGCATAGAGGAGCTGGATGGTGCCTGGGGGCAAGTGATCAAGCATGAGAGCGGCTATGCGGGGGATCCTGGGCAAGTGGGAGCATCAAACGAGACAGCAGGTTGCTCTACCTCAGGAAATGTAGAGGGCCTGCTCCACCAAGCATGCGGGAGGTGCCAGGCCCTCCCATTTCATTATAGGGATGAAGGACCAGGGAACAGCAGACGGAGGGAGGAATTCTCACCTAGCCACCAGGCGCAAATTGAGGTGCTCCGAGAAGGAATGTAGGCATTGACTGAGAGCCTGGAAGTGTCCCAGCAGAGGTAGCGGGGGCCGATGGGTCCCAGCGGTGTCCCAAGGCCCCGATACAAGCCCGAACCTGTCAAAGGTGAGCAGGTTGACAACTACTGGTGATAGGGGAATGGAAAACAATGGGGGGCAGGGCCCAATAGATTCCAGGTGCAGGAAAGTCCCGCAGTAATGTGTGCACACGGGGACTGGTTGCGGGGCCAGTATACCCCATGTGGGGAGTGGGGGGTGACATGGGGGGGCGGGGCACATATTGCCAGAACTAAGGCTGTGGGTACTGCCCGGCCCACAGGTACAGGGCCGCTGAACAGGTGTGGGGGGCGGACCAGTACTGCCCTGGGAGGGCCTGGCAGTGCTGTGACCATAAGGAGGAGCCCCGCCCCTTGTCAGGTAGGTATGCTGATGTGCCGGCCCCACTAGGGGAGCATCTGCTCCAGGCCACTAAAGAGAAGATCTGGAGTGGTGAATATATAGATATAATCGCCCTACTGTTCAGCGACCCCATCCCTGACCCCAACGATAAAGAGGAGGGGAAGAAAAAGAGAGGTTTAAAAGGCCGAAGACTGAGCACACCTGGTCTAACTGGACAGCTGCCTACACTATTTACATGGGGGGTGATGCTGGTTAAATTCCTAGAGCAGGGGCTGGAATAGATCAACTACTCGGACATCATGGGCCAAGTCTTTGATACGCTATGATGAATCGTTCCAACGTAGGGCAGCCAACAACCTGTGGCTATGGTGGGATATGAATACCCATGACATCTGGCTGGAATGCATCAGCTGCTCAAGGTACACAATGCTTTCTTACAGCCAGCACGTCCTCCCGTGCTGGGAGCATACACCAAGGTGAAGTGGGACAAAGCGGTAAAGCAAGACAGCCACCAGTAGGGCCAACATGCTGGGACTTCAACGATGGGGGCAGGTGTTTTTGGGCCCAAAGTAAATTCAAGCATGTGTGCACACAGTGTGCAGGCAACCACGCTGCCTCTGCATGTGGCAGGTTTAGGCAGTATAGAGTTAGAAACAGGGGGTGGGCAGGCACCAGGCAGGCCCCTTCCAGTCAAGGGGACACCAACCTACCAGTGGGAAAAGGTGCCAACCCCAGTACAACATGAAGCCTTGCTGGTGGCGACCCATGACTACCCTGACCAAGTGACTGCCAACTACATTGTAGAAGGATTCAGGATGTGTTTTAGGATCCCAACGGAGGGCCCCCGCTATCATTTGGATGCCAGAAACTTGAAATCAGTGACAGGGAATGAGAAACTAGTCCAGCAAAAAATCAATAAGGAAGTAAAGGAGGGGAGGAGGATACAGGACCCATTTGACGAGTTGCCTATCCCCACTCTCAGGATATCACCCCTGGGCATAGTGCCAAAGAAGAGCCCGGGGGAGTTTCGCATGATTCACCACTTGTCCCACCCAAAAGGGGAGTCGGTGAATGATGTGATCCCTTCTGACCTCTGCTCAGTGAGGTACACATCATTTGACTCAGGAGTCAAAATGGTGCATTCCTGTGGAAAGGGGGCCCTCCTCACGAAGTGCGGCATTAATTCTGTGTTCCAACTCCTGCCAGTGCATCCCGAGGACTTTGAGCTGCTCAAAATGCAGTTCCAGGTTAAGTTCTACTTCGACAAGGCAATGCCCATGGGATGTTCCATCTCATCTGAGGCCTTCAAGAAGTTTAGCACGGTCCTCAAATGGTTCACACGCCAACGGGCAGGGCGGAGCTCGATTATGCATTATTTAGACTATTTTCTCTTTGAGGGAAGGGCGGGGACCTTGGAATGCGCACTAGCAATGCATGCATTCCATGAGCTCATCAAGGAGCTGGGAAAAGGCCGCGGGCCCAACGACCAGGTTGACATATTTGGGCATAGAGCTGGACACGGTACGCTCTCTGTCAAGATTGCCAGAGGACAAGCTCTAGGCATTCAGGGAATTGATAGCAGAGGTCACAATAGCCCCTAAGCTAACAGTTAAACAGCTGAAGTCCCTCCTGGGTAGTCTAAATTTTGCCTGCCGAGTCATCGCGCCAGGGAGGGCATTCATGTGTCGCCTATATGCCCACATCGGAAGCGACCATCCCCCGCATCACCACATCAGAGTGACGAAGGTGATGCGGGAAGATTTGGTGACCTGGGAGGCCTTCCTCCAGGGCTATAATGGAGTGAGTTTCTGGCGGCATCGACTCCTATTGGAGGCTGAGCTGCAAATACACTCCGACGCTGCAGGAGGCCATGGGTTTGGGGTTTACTTTTGAGGGAAATGGTGCGTGGTCCCATGGCTGGAGGCATGGGAAATACAGGGACTAACCGCTGACTTGATATTCCTGGAGTTCTTCCCTATAGTGGTGGCAGTAGAGCTGTGGGAGACTGAGTTTGCTAATTGAAGGGTCTTGTTCATGTGCAATAACATAGCGGTGGTCCATGTTATCAACAAGCTATCGTCAAAATCGGAAAGGGTTATGAGACTTGTCCGGCACTTTGTACTGAAATGCCTGCGGGCCAGGCACATGCCCGGGATTAACAACGGCATAACCAATGCCTTTTCTTGATTTCAGCCAGACCGTTTTCGACAGCTGATCCGTTCCCGAGGGACATGTGGAGTCTAGAATTATATCAGGAAGTGCAGGGATCCCTCATGCCTAGAACCAGGCGGGCATCTGAAAAGACTTTCAGCAAGTTCCAGGAATACAGGTCACAGAAAGGTTGGGAACTAGGATTCCCCATCCCTGAGGGACACACACTGCAGTTTGTGATGTGGCTCAGGGACAATAATAATAATAATAAACACTTTATTGCATGACCAAAAGGTCATTGCAAAACACAACAGTGACAAAAACACACACACACACACAAAAACAAAATGGTCTAGTCCAGCCTACAATTGTACGTATAAAAGGGGCCGTAGCCCACATAAAACTTTAAAACTATAAACCATAAATTATAACACAACTTTTCAAAATTAAGTTAAAACACCATATATACTGTACCACACGGGGCAACATTATCATCCCTTACTGCTGTTTTATAACATACACACAGAATAGAAAATGTGACATCCTCCGTGTGTTTGACAGTGGCACCAGGGACAATAATAATAATAAACACTTTACAACCCCTGGCTGTTCGCCCAGGCCTTCGGAGGGGATGATGAAAGGATGGGGTTGGGGGGGGGGGAGGGAACGTGTTTTATAGAATTTTAAAATGATATTGTTGTTTGTATTTTAAAAAAAATATTGTTGATATTTTGCCTTTGTAAGTCGGCCCGAGATGCCATGGCATGAGGGAGCAACTAAGAAATGTAAAGAAAGAAAGAAAGAAAAGAAAGAAAAGAAAATATTATCTTGAATAGATGAGTTTTTAAAATAATTTCAGGTCATTCTGTATAGAAATTTCAGAAGCTGTTTTTGTGAAAGCTTTTTTTATATATAACACAATATAGTGATAGGGTAGTACCTACTTGTGATAAATACTGTCAGGTCCAGCCCAAAGTCAAACATTCACTCTTGGGAATTTAGCTCACTCTCTTTAATCATAATTCCAACTCTTGTCTATCCATTACACAGTTTCTCATTAGTCACAAATAGAAACAACCTCTGGCTCATAGTGACAGACAGGTGAATGATAGGTGTATGAATGATAATAGAAGTTAGAATTGTCCAGGCTGAAGATACTGCGAAGAATTGCTTGAAACAGCAAGACATGACTTGAGGCCATAGGCCCTAAACATTGCTTGAAGCCAAAAGCCCCTAAGTGAACTATGCACAGACTTTAATTTGACAGTTTGCAAGATTTTGACTGCAAACTGCATTACTAAGACTTACACAAGATGCCAGTACAGCTTGAACATGATATTTGCAAGCATAGCTGAACATTAATTGCTTATACAACAGTTCTGGGCATAAGGCTGAAAACAGACATCTGTGAAATGGGACAAAGTTCAACTGGTCACAAAAGAGGAACCAAAGGAGAACAGATACATCCTAGTCAAAATGACTCATGAAAGGCATGGGAGGGCCGACTGCCTAGCAGCATATGCATGGCCTATGGAACCAAAGACCTATAAATATGGGACAGATGTCTTTTGGAACTCGGACGCCTAACACATCAATGGATGCATGTAACATCAGCTCGTGGTACCTTCTCAACATCAATGGACAGGTCCCAGCGCCCCCATCACCTCTGTTATGGGTTGGCCACCCTAACAGGAAGATAGGTAATGTATGAAAGGATGAATGAATGTTAAGAGAGTAACATTGTATTAACATATAGAGTAATAAGAATATATTTTGTTTTCTTTTAACTTTGTACTAAATAAAGCTAAGAGGTTTTGCCAATATATTTCCAGTCTATCTCTGATCTCTTGAACTGACCACAGAATCTAAAAGAACGTTGTCACCTTGGTTAAATGAATGAGTGAGTGTGTGTACTTTTTCCTTACCCCTCTATGAGCCAAATCCTACAGTCAGTTGCCATGCCTTTGTCTGACCCTCTGTAAGGAAATAGACGTAAAGACTAGGTCTGACAGTTAGCGGTCTTATTCTGGCACTCTGTAAGGAGACGGACTTCCTTTCCCTTTATGTGAATGTATGAGAGAGCATGTAAAACATCAGTGATTTATTTGTGAAAACACACATAACACCACCAGAAAAAGGTACATTCCCCAGGAATACATTTAGCAGCCCAAAACCATGTGTGACAATAGCAGCCTTCCCATTGAGGCTTCACCCAACCTTTACAACCCCTCTCTGGGCTCGGCTTCCAAAGTCTTTGCCACTAGGCCTCAAGCCACTGACCTTTGCTCACTGTCCTGGGCTTCTGGCCAGGCCCCTCCTTCCGTCTCAAGCAAGCCTTAGCAGAGGCATACACAGTTTCTCTCTGTATCTCAAGTACAGTAACGCAGAATCCTTTGGTAGGCTACTCACTGTCCTGATGGCCAAACATCTTTCACTGTCTATAGTCCCTAGGTAGGGCTCCTCTTCTGTGCCTCAAGCATACCAATCCTCAATGAGAGCAGCTTCTCCCAGTCCTGCTTACTCATCAGCCTCTCCCCCATGGCACTGCTCTCTGTTTCAGCTCTGCACTGCTGGCCAGAGCCATGCCCTCACACAGGCACTCATTCATTAAGTGCTGTCCTCCTCCTGGTCATGCACCTGCAGCTCAGCAAGTGCAGCTCACATGCAGGTATTATCTGCCATCTCTTAAAGGGCCTACAGCCTTCATCAGCTCTGCCCTGTTATATATGTATTTATGTGTATGTATTAAATGGGGAAATGAATATTTTAAAAAACAACAACAACAAAACCCCACACTTTTCTCCCCTGCCCCCATTTCAGCATTGCTGATGAAACTTTTCTTTATGGCACTGGTGATTTGAACAGATCTCAGATGATAATAGTCCATGATTTGGAAGATAGGTAAATATTACTCTAATGGTATTTTAAAAAAAATATTCTTGCAGATAAATAATGTTCCTTTGTTTATAATATATATTGTTAAAACTGATCCTTAATATTTTTTTTCTGATTCTTTGTAGATTTTAATTGCACAAACTCCTGAAGAAGGGTTTTTAAACATGAAACAGGTTTGGTTTGCTTCTACTGATTTAGATTTGATTATTCTCTGACTTTTCATTGTATTTTATTGTTCAATACATTTCTATTATTCAGGAGTTTTGCTTTCTATCAGAAGCCACTTGGGGTGGGGGGTTGCTTCTTAACACCTGCTCTCATCTCAGCCCTATTAAGCATATGGTGCTGGACTAGAGCTGAAATGAGTACCTTCAACAATGGGTATACCCACTGAATTTTCAGTACCCAAATTGAACTAAATATTTTCTGTACTTTTTGGTATCTGAATAGGTTTTCAGTTGGGTACCCAAAATACCAACTGTCCTGATTTTGTCCCAGATTTAAATTTTATTGGGATTTTTGATAGTTGTTGTTGGTATTTTTGTATACCAGTTGTCGGTATTTTGATACTCAATCAGCATTCAGTAGGGCTATACCAAATAGTACGTCTGAGTACTCAGGTTGAATACTGAAGTTCCGAGTAATCAGCCCGAGTACTCAGTGGCCCTTTGGTTCTGTTTTGGAATTCAGATTTGGAATTCTGGACATTGGAAAACTTCAGTAACCTTATAAAATGTCAGAACCATTCTGTGCCAGGTCAGTGACTCCGCACGTGTTGTCATGTGAAGCAGCTGCAGTTATTTAATTACCTAGACGATCAGGGTGCACAACAGCACATCCATCCCTTCCTCCCTTTCCCTCCCCATTAATTGCCTAGTCCATCAGGGTGCACAACACCACATGCAGAAATAAAAACAACAACAACAACAACAGTAGTGTACCCAAAGCATGGCTCATCATCAGCAGTGGGTGTACCCACTTTAATCATTATGCCAACAAAGCAATGCACAAAAATGTAGGCTACCAAGGGACATTCACTCAAGAAGAATACAACCCTGCAAAACAGTGTGCAACTGCATGGAGAAATATAAATCCCACCAAAAGCTAGAAAGTCACAAAATTGGCCCCACAGGTCCCAGCAGTCACAAAATTAAGAAGCCAGACATTCACCACCACCACCCCGGGGCATCCTCTTGGCATGGGACTGCGTCTAATTCTATGTTCTGTACAGCACCAGGTCATACGACTGGTGCTATATAAATGTCTAATAATAATAATAATAATGACATTGGTACTGGTAACTTGAACAGACTCGGCAAAGGGAAGTGGAACTTGGCAGAGAAATCCCTCTGGCCTCATGGTACCAAACAGCTGGTTTACAGTCAGTCCAGGCCCAGCGTCCCAGCTTGGGCTGTCTCACAATTCCTGAGCCATGCCTCAAGCACAGTCGCTTCCTGTCAGGGCCATTTTGTATTTGACCAGTGGCTATTCTGGCTCCCCTTCAGGATACAGCAGCTTTTTTTAGGGGGGGGGCACTTCCATGCCACACACCTCCCCTTTTGAGGAAACAGACCTTTCTCTCAGATAGGCCTTATACTAATAGGTATAAGTATACTAATAGGTACTAATCCCACATACATTTCAATATAGACATTTACTCCTCCCTGGAGATACCTTTAATAATTTAGGCAATGCCATGGGTCCCACCCCATACTTTGTAGAGCTCTCTGCTCTATACCATTTTGCTTAGGGCCATGCCCAAGGTTCTCAACCCATTAGAGCTCTTGGCTCCTTTTAGGGCTCCCAGCCCCATTAGTTACTCTTAGGAGTTCCCAGCCCCCCTTTTTAGGCTCTCAGCCTTTCTTTGTCTTAGGGACTCTGCTCCATAGCATTCTCATCTTGTTGTGGGGTGCGGGCCCCCCTGACCTTCCCCTACACTGGGGGACCATCAGACCCTTCCAGGCCTTGACCTTTAGTCTCATCCCAGTAATTCTGTTTGCATCTCCTCTTCCACTGTCTGTCCTTCAGCTTATATTCCTTTGTTTTAAATTTATAAATTTAAAATTGTTAGCCGCCCCGAGCTGTTTTCAGGAGGGGTGGGATATAAATCAATAAAATAAATAAAATAAAATATGTTTTAAGACCAGCCTAGCGAACTTTTTTTTTTAACATAATAACATTAACAATAACATAACTAACGCAATTTACATATTGATCTTGTAGCGCATTATCAGGTGGATAAATTAAACAATAATTACATGTATCATATATCATAATAGAACATATATTTCAGTGGGTGGAGTTGAGCGTCTTCTCGGCACATTACTTTGAGGCAGGGAAGCCACGTTGCACTGAAGTCGTCTGTGTTTTTTCCCCGTAGACCTATCAATGTTTTTTCCATAGTAAAGATATACCACAGTCTTCTCTTCTATTCATTTATCGTGGGTGGCTTTCTGTCTTTCCACCTTTTTGCAATTGTTTGTAATGCTGCCACAAACATAATGTCATACGTTTTTTGGTAGGTTTGGATTAAGGGTATATCTGGATAGATTCCACATAATGTGATCACGGGTGCCTGGGGTAGTTTCAGATTTGTGGCCTTATCTATTTCTTCCCTAGCTAACTTTTCTGTCCGAGTACCTTTACCACATAGAAATTCCATTCTCCTTTCCTTCAAGACTCTTTTCCATTTTCCTATCTCCTTATTTAACTCTCTAATTTTCTCTTTCAGGGCTTCATTGGGTGTTTTTACACACACATTTCTCCTACATGTTCGCCGTTACATCCTGAACTTTCTGTGTGTCTAAATCACTCACCCAGATCTTATACATCTGACTCTTTGAACTTCTGCTTAGAACTTCTCCCAGAACTTGTGTATAAGAAGGTCTCCTGGTAAACGGCTTTGCTCCAGGCAACTGTGGTCACTTGGTTTCCATGGCAGCCCCACATGTCTACAGCTGCGACTACTTTAGGCTGCCTTAGGGCAGCATTTGTGTGAAGAATGATTCCAGGAAAGAACTGCCTCTGGCCAGGTCAGTGTGTGTGTGTGTGTGTGTGTGAAGAATGCATCCAGAACTTACTTGTGGACTTGTAAACCCAGAAGATTGAAAGACCAGAACTTTAAGGTGGGTGTGCAAAAATGCCCAGTGTCTTCCCTCAGGGCTTTATTTTCTTTCCTCGTCACTATTATCCCTTGAGTTTCACGTGTTTCTTAGTTAATTCAGTCTGAGTATTCTGCTCCCCTTTTTCATCAACTTTTTCCTTATCTGTCTAGGGTGTCTACTTCTTTACCCACTCAGGAGACTGCCATTTTAAATGCCCAGCCTGCTTACAGGCCCAACAATTCTTTATTGAACAATTTATCCTACCCTTCTTTTGGGGGCAATCTCTTTTTACATAGCCTATTTCCTCACATCCCCAACACCTTTTAATTACAGGTTTCATTCGTCCTTCAGTCCCTCTGGATGATTTTATGTCTGTTCCCACCTTGTTCCTTCCCATGTGTAACAAGTCTCAGTCTGCTTACAGTTCTTAACTCCCAGTCTATTATCCCCTCTCTGGGGATAGTAGAGTCTTGGTATTTTTTTCTAGGTCCATATGGGAACCATCTAAAGTGTCCCCACTGTCCACAATGATAACATTTTCTCAGGGCTCCCCAAGTGAGAACACCCCAGTACCTGCTCTCCACCACTGTCTGTTTCCCCAGACATGGGCATGCTCTCCTGGGCTGCACTGCTCTGCCACTTTGTAGTCTCTGTTGCCACTCCAGCTCTCTCTCTCTCTCCTTATAGGAACCACATTATGCTGTGGGGCTGGGGAAAACCTCCTGGTTCCAACCTGCTTGAGCCCAGAGGCCTTGGGTGAGGTTCTTTTTATGCCTCTGCTCTGCTGTCTGCCGCTGGGCACAAACCTCCCTTGGGCTTAGTCCTCCTGCTGTGGAATCAAGCTTCTGCCACTCTCTTACACTGCAGCTAGGCACAGTCCTCTAGCTGTTTTGTCTCCTGGTGGTCTCTCTTCAGAGCACACTCCTTCAGGCACAATCCTCCACAACACTGTGCTCAGGATCTTACCACCTCAGGGAATCACTGGCTTGGTGGTCAGCAAGGTGTGCCTGCATTCTCTGCCATTTTTTTCACAAGGCAGAGGCCTGCCCGTGGTAAATCCATGCAGGATTAGGGCCCAAGCAGCAGTCTCACTCAGGGAATTGACTCAGTTGTCTACATTATTTACAGAGTCTTCCACCATGCACTATTCCAGGCAGCCCCTGTCTGCCAGCAGACTCTAAGCATGGGTTTCACTTTCCCAGTAAGCCCCTTTGCAACATAAATTCAGTCCAGGCCCAGCTTCTCAGTTTAGAATTTCCCCTTGCATAGTCCTTTCAGAGGAGCTTAACACCTAGCTCTTTCTCTATCAACAGCCCAGACCCCTACTGCTTCTCTAGTTCTGCTGCTTCCCTTTTGTAACCTGAGCCACGCCGCAAACACAGTCACTTCCTGTCAGGGCCAATTTGTATTTGGACAGAGGCCATTTTAGCTCCCTTTCAGGATACAGCAGTCTCTTGTGGCATTTCTCTGCCACAGGCTGTTAAACGGCAGGTGGGATCATCATGTGTAACAAAATATCTTGATGCTTTTCTGTTCATTGGCAGGGTGGGCATGAATGAATGTCATGTCTTATTGGAGGTTTTTCAGGAGGTAGCAGCTTGCCTAGGTGTACCATTGGCAGAGGAAAAAATTGAAGGTCCTGCCCAGAGGTTAACATATCTGGGAATTGAAATTGATACTGTGGCTGGTGTTTGTAGGTTACCAGAAGATAAACTGTGTAAGTTATCTCAGTTGCTTGCAAGTATTAGTTCAAAGAAAAAGGTGATATTGCAGGAGCTGCAATTGATTATTAGAAACCTGAATTTTGCATGTAGGGTAGTAACTCCAGGGAGGCCATTTTGCTTTAAGCGTAGAAGTCCCACAGTGGGTTTGTCAAGGCTGCATCATCATGTACAGGTGTCAGAGGATATGAGGACTGACTGAGAGGTCTGGAAGGGATTTTTGAAGAACTACAATGATGTATCGGTTTGGCAGTCTAGACTTTTCTTGCAGGTGTATTTTCAGATTAATTTGGATGCTGTGGGGGGCAGTGGCTTTCGATTGTATTTCCGGGGTTGATGGTGTGCTGAGAAGTGGCCGGAAGAATGGTGTAGGAATGGATGTGTGAGGGATATCATCTTTTTGGAGTTTTTCCTAATATTGGTGGCAGTTTGCATTTGGGTAGAGGAGTTGAGAAATGGGAGAGTCCGCTTCTGGTTCGACAATATGGCAGTTGTGCAGATAGCTAATGCACAATCTGCAAAGTATAAATCTGTTACGGTGTTAGTTAGGGCATTTGTCTTGCACTGTCTGGTTAACAACATTAGTTTCCAGGCAAGGCATGTGCCTGGAATAGATAATGGCATTGTCGATGCTCTTTCCCATATCCAGGTCAACAGGTTTTGTATGTTGGCCCCTGGAGTCAGCAAGGAGCTTTGGGGCCTTGGCTGCTGAATATATTGGCTGGGGCTAGGGGGGCTGGGGCTCCTTTGATGTTCAGGGCATATACCAGGGCCATTGAAGAGTTTAGGGTATTTGTGGTAGGGCAGGTGGGCCCATTTGTTGGGCCTATGCCAGAGAATTCTATTCTGAAATTCATGGTGGCCTTGAGGAAGAGGGGATTGTTGCTGTCTACAATAGCAGGTAAGTTGTATGGGATTACTTTTTGCAGTAGGGTGGCTGGTTTCCCGACCCTTGTGTGTTGTTTTTTTTGGAGGGCGGGGGTTTCCTAAAAAGGCAGGATGGACCAGACAATTGGGCAGTTCTCAGGACTTGTGGAAACCCATCACACTTTCTAATTTGAGGGGGTTGGTAGCTGTTTTGCCTCATGTAAGTAGGGGAGGTTTTGAGGAACAGTTATTTAGCACAGTATTTTTATTGGCATTTTTTGGAGCCACAAGGGTGAGTGAATTGATGCCCAAGTCTGAGGAGGGCATTGGAATTTGGTGATTTAGTGGTGGGTGGTTCCACATTAACATTCACTATACGTATGTCTAAAATGGATCTGTGTGAATGGTGGGATCAGGTGTGTCTTCAGTTATCTGGTGATGCTGAGGTGTGCCCAGTTTTAGGGTTGGGCAGGGATCTGGTAGGGATGGGTGAACGCGGTTTGGAAGTTTGGAGTTCGGCCCAAACTCGGCCTGTTCAGATGACTGAACCCAAACTGACCAAACAGAACTCTAATCCAAACGCCGAAATGACTAAACAGTTTGGTAAGTTCAGATCGCATTCGGTTGAGTTTGGGTTGCAAAAATGTGTCACAGGAAGGCAAAACGTGACAGGGAGGGGGAGTCAGCTGAGGAGCAGACTTCCAGGCACCAGGGGTGGAGAGGCTTGGAGTAGCAGCCAGCCTGCCCAATCACCATCCCTTTTCACCTCAGACCACTGGCTTC
>QEPC01001041.1:491469-517667 GCA_003113815.1 Sphenodon punctatus | reverse complement strand
CACACACACACACACACACACACACACACACACACACACACACACACACACACACACAGAGCTTACTCCTCTGCACCCACCCGCAGATTCCCGCTGAAGCTGCTGGGCATAAAAGTCCCTCTGACCACCAGCTCCTGATGCCTGCTGCCAAGGAGCCTGTCTCTCTTTCTCTCTGGCACACCCACACAGACACAAGCCCTGCCCCGCCTGGGGGACTGTTCTCAAGTTGAGACCCTGCTGCTGCCTGGAACATTTTTGGGTTAATACTGCCTTAACTAAGCTACATGTGGAGCCAGACAGATGCTGCTTGTAGGGATTGACAAGCTGTATGAGATTCTGCAACCTGCCAGGCACAAATTCAGCATATAGGGATAAAAGATTGGACAGGTAAAATGAAGCTCATAATAACAAATATAACTACGTTTATTAAAACTATTTAAACAACAATAACAGCAAAACAACAACAACAACATTATGAAACTAAAACCAAACATTAAAAGGAAACGTATAAGGAAACTATTAGTCTCTGTCCCTGACCCCCTGTGGGGAAAAGCAGACTGCATTGGGGCGCAGCACAGGGCTGAGGGGCGGCCACCCGGTCCTCTTCAATCTCATAACCATGGGAGATGGAAAACTCCATGGCCCTTTCCATGTCCTGATGCCACCTGAAGACTGCCTGGTGGTACAGTTTCAGGCGTTCCATCTCAGCGGAGACATACTGGGCGTACGCCTCCACCTTCTTTTTCTTCACCTTGAGCACCTGGAACTGTTACACCAGGTGGTTCTCCAGGCAGCATACACCCGTCATAATTTGGCAGTCAGGCCTCTCAACTTCGGCCCAAAAGGCCTTGACTGCAGCAGATTCCTGGGGCCCGGGGGACTCCACATTGGGACTGGAGGAGGGAGAAGGGCTTACATGCCGGTGCTTCTGGGTTGCCTTCCCCCCCTTCTTATGGCGCTGAGGCTGACAGCTCTATGCCCACACCAGAGTCCTCCTTCCACCTCACAGTCAGGCCATGGAGCGTCTCAATATGTGCGATCATCCCCGATGTAGTCTCCTCTCTCTGCCTCCTGATTCTTTTGCTGCATATCTAAAGAGAATAAAAAGATAGGAAGATAAGAAGTGTCATACAGTGTCAGACCAACGGTCTGTCAAGCTCTGCCTGCATTCTGTTTCCACAAGTGGGTGGACTGGGTGGCCAATCTCTCTCTGAAGGGGACTTCTATTCCTAACAGGTCATAGGGCAATCCATTCCCTGTTGTTCCAGTCCCTGTGCCTTACCTTGCATATGGCGATTCCGTCGCCCATCTCATAAAACATCCAGACATAAGACCTTCTCCGCCAAATGTCAGGGGGTGTCACTGGTGACCTCTGCCTAGGGGCCCGCCTTGGACTGTCACTTGTGCTGGGACTGGCATATGATTCCTCTCTGAAATGGGAACACATTAAGAACACCAAAGTAATATAATGCATTTATGATGATGACTCTAGTCGTCCTCCCTCCTTGGGGTGCTAGGGATGGAAATGGGAGATGTGACCCTGGCTGGCACGTGTAACTCCTACCCTCCTTGGGGTGCTAGGGGATGCTAGAGAATGGGATGGCAAATGGAGAGACCCTGGATGGCACATGCAAATCCTGCCCTTCTTTGGGTGCTGCGGAGGGATGAGACCCTTGCTGGCATGTGCAAATCCTGCCCTTCTTTGGGTGCTAGTAGCGATGGCAACTTGAAGTACCCTTGCTGGCATGTGAAAATCCTGCCCTCCTTGGGATGCTAGGCGATGCTAGGGATTGCAACTAGGAAGACCCTGGCTGGCACGTGTAAATCCTGTCCTTCTTTGGGTGCTGTAGCGATAGCAACTTGAAGTACCCTTGCTGGCACGTGCAAATCCTGCCCTCCTTGGGGTGATAAGGGATGCTAGGGGTTGCAACTAGAAAGGTCCTGGCTGGCACATGCAAATCCTGCCCTTATTTGGGGGTGCATAGGGAATGGGATAGAAACTGGAGAGTGGAGACCCTTGCTAGCCTGGCACATGTATGGGTGGGGGTGCTGCTCATGCCTAACTGCATAAGAGCCCCCCCCACTCTCTCTCTGTGGCAGATGTCCACTGCTACATGCTGATAACAACTGTTTGTGCCTGACTGATGCCCACCACACACGCACATACCCACCCACACGCCAGTGAGCTCACTCTAACGGATAGAGACTTTCTTGTCCTCAAAGTAAAAAAAAAGTTTACAAACCTGGCAGCATGTCCTGTGCCCACCACCTGCTCCTCATCTGAGGAGCCGTCCACCACCACCAAAGGTCCAGGGGCAGCGACCTCTTCCTTCTCCTCCTCTGAGAGCTCCACGTTGGCCCCCAACTGTGGCATCAGTACAACAGCATCTTCATTTAAAAAAAAAAAAAAACAGCCAACCAAAACACACAGTCAGTCACCCACCACACACCAACACTTACCAACCAGCCAAACCAAACACAAACAGCCAAAACACACAAACCGAACAGCCACCCAGCCAAATACACAGTCTCTCACCACACAGCTCCGCACGCACTAAAATTTCTGGTTTCCGGCATGATTACATGCTCTCGCTATACTTTTTCCGAATGCCTGAACCGAACCCAACACGACCGAACCGAACGGCCAAACCCAAACTCGGTGAATGAACTGAACGCCCGAACCAAACACATGAACCAAACTGAATGCCCGAACCCAAACTGCAACCTGTTCACACATCCCTAGTATCTGGAGATTAGGAAGGCAGGTGAGGGATCATTGTTAATCCATGGTGATGGATCATGGGTCACGCAGTTTCAGTGTGTGGCAGTCATGTGTAGGTGTCTGTCTAGTCTTGGCTTGGATTGCACTGGTTTTGGATCACATTCATTTAGGATAGGGGCAGCCACAGCGGCTGCTGAGGAAGAACTGGGTCAAGAGGCAGATCACATTCATTTAGGATAGGGGCAGCCACAGAGGCTTCTGAGGAAGGACTGGGTTAAGAGGCAATGCAGGAGATTTGGAAGTACATATCTGGGGCATATAGAGGTTATATTAGATTGGTGGTGGTTCGGTATGTTGATTTTCTGATTTGTTTTGGTGCAGAAAAGATGGTGGCTGTTCACAGGCTGAGAGTCTGCATCCTTGGTCACAGCTTTATCTGCTGGGCATGGAAGACAGCATCTGCAACAAAGTCATGGTCTCAACTTGGATTGGGATACCTTGCCCAAGTGGACTGGTTTGGTAGTTCAGGGATGCATTGGGCTCAGCTTATGCCTGTTTTTCTAAGAATTTTTGAGCGGGGTACACGTCCTGAGGTAGTGGTTATCCATTTAGGGAGGGGGGGATGATCTGGCTTATAGAAAGCAAAAAAGATTTTGGAATTATGCCCTGGGGTGGTCATTGTTTGGTCAGAGATAGTTGAGAAGGGAGTTTGGCGGGAAGTTAAGCGCTCATCCAAAGTGAATAGAGCAAGGAGGGAAATGAATAAGGGAGTGGGGAAAGGGGTCTCTTATATTGTGGGGGGGTTGTTGTAAAGCATCTTGGAATATCAAATTGCTATCCTGAATTATATTGGGATGATGAGGTGCATCTCTTGGATTTGGAGAATACTTTGTTTTTGGATGACATCAGGAAGGGTCTGTGTTCTTTGATGGGCATTCCGATGGGAGTTGGGTGGAGGTAACCAAGCAAAGCTGGTTACTCTCGTGGAGGTATCCTGCTCAGCTATCCAATGAATTTGGGTTTGGGTAAGCCCTGGGGCACAAGAAGGCATCTACTTGACAGCAGTGATGGGCTTAGTAACTAATGACCTTATGCTTGCCAGGCTGGGTACTTACTGATCTGATGCTGGGGCGGGAGGGGTGACTTATTGGGCTGCCTGGCTGATGGGTGAGAACCCCTCCTTGATTAAGGACCCCTTTCGCCCACCTGACATAGTGGGGTGGGTGGGAGGCCCCATTTGTGATTAAGGCTAGCTGGTAGCCCTGCCAGCATGCCAGCCTGATTGATGTGGGAGCTGATTGACCAGGACAGGCATGCTGCAGCGGTCACTGTTCCTGGGGTCAGACTCACTTAACATATCAGTGACCCCGGAGGGGGAGAGTTATGTATCTGCACTGGGATAACTGAATGGATTAGTTTTTAATGCCCAGGTGGTTCAGTTTGTTTGCTTAATAAACTGCCGGCCCATTTTACCATACACTAAGTGTCTGTGTCTTTATTTTGCCTACCATCTGCAAAAGTAGTAGGCTTTGTGTGTAATAAGCCAGAGGGAACTGTATGTAATAAGCCCGAGGGAACAGAAACATATGAATCCCAGTGGATAGGGAGACTGGTGGTGTTGTCAGAAGTGACATAAAAATTGGAAGAGAGGAAATGATTTTAGATGGAGAAGAAAAAGAAATTTCATTTTGGCCATATTGTATTAGAGTCTGAAGTGAATCATACAGGAAGAGTTATCAGAGAGAGAAGCAGTGGTTTGGAGTTTGTTAGAGACAGGTCAGGCATGAGAAGGTTGGATTGTGAGTCTCCAACACAGAGATTAGTGCTGAAGTCTTGTGAGAAAATTAAATCATCAAGAGAAGAGGTGTGATTGTGCCATAGAGAGAAATGGGGGTGCAGAGCATCTACAATGAGGCAGAGAGCCATCCCAGCAAAGGGGAAGAATTTGTCCTTGGCATCCTAATGCACAAGAAAATTCACAGAAGAGCAGGGACCCCCCCACCATCCCCTGGATCAGCATCAGGAGTCAGGTGCACTAGTCTCTGTCCTGCTTAGAGTGCAGGCATCCCCGGCTACAGTGAGCAAGCTCCTAGCTCCTGATACTGATCCAGGGGATGAGGGGGGGCAGGGGAGTCCCTGCTCTTCTGTGAATTCTCTTGTGCGTTAGGATGCCAAGGACAAATTCTTCCCCTTTGTTGGGATGGCTCTCTGCCTCATTGTAGCTGCTCTGCATCCCCAGTTCTCTCTATGCGGCGATCACAAAGGGAAGAGAGAGGAACTGTCCATCCTTCTAACAGAGACAGGACTGAACAACCAACCCTCCCCCAGCTGAAAGGACCCCCCCCAAGCAGGCTGCCCCCTGTCTGCTACCCGCCTCCCAGGCTGTAGATCCGACCTCATGGAGTGTCATTTTGTTAGAAAATTACCCCACCACCTCTTTCTAGGCTTGGTACACTCTCCCATTTGTGAGAATGGAAGGAACCCCTTGAAGAAGAACTTTGTTTACAAGACAGCAACATTCGCTGCAAAGGAGGGGATGGGGGGACACTTCCCCCACCCATGTAGCAGCACTGCAGGGCTACAACTGAGTTGTTTAAAAAGGTGGTGCCGGTGGTGCAAGAGAGACTCCTCCGGGACTCGGGATCAGGTCTCCCGGCTCCTGCAGATGCCTGGGGATGGCCCTGATTGCTGCCGGTCCCCTCCCAGGGCAGGGCACGGGGGCAAATGCGCCCCCCGCACCACGCCACTGTGGCTACGCCCCTGCAGCGGACTCTGAAGCAGGTAGTCAGAGTCACTCTAAGTTCATTCATTCAATGATCTATTATTTAGCATCACAGTGCATCAGGGACTTGCGCTCAGTGGCGGAAGGCGTCATAAAACCGCTTGTGTGCCTTAGTGCGAGTCCGTCCGGAGCGTAGCCTATCGCAGCCTTACAAGCAGGCCCGAGAGAAGTTGGAGGACAGCCACATGGATATGGAGAGCATAGGCTCCCTCCGCCCGCAGACCTTCCTTTTCGGTTGTGAACTAAAGGGTGACATGGAGTATCAGTTTAAAGTGGATGATGAGGAAAATGAACACCAGTTGTCTTTGAGAACGGTTAGTTTAGGCGCTGGTGCCAAAGATGAACTGCATGTCGTCGAGGCAGAAGCAATGGACTATGAAGGGAACAATATTAAAGCTACACTGACATCGTTGAAAATGTTGGTACAGCCACGGTTTCCTTAGGTGGCTTTGAGATTACGCCGCCAGTAGTTCTGAGGCTGAAATGCGGCTCTGGGCCTGTTCATATCAGTGGGCAACATCTCATAGCAATGGAAGAAGAACCAGAGTCAGAAAATGAGGATGAGGATGTGAAGATAGTAAATACTTCCACAAAAAGACCATCTAGTGGAGCGGCCAATAAAGTTCCACAGAAAAAGCCAAAACTGTCAGAGGATGAGGAGGATGACGACGATGATGAAGATGATGATGAAGATGATGATGAGGATGACTTGGATGAAGAGGAAGAGAAGATGCCACAGAAAAAACCTGTCCGGGACTCCTCAGCAAAAAATACACCAAAATCAAAACAAAATGGAAAAGATTCTAAGCCGTCCACACCATCAAAATCAAAACCATCAGAATCTAACAAAAAGGAGAAACCACAGACTCCAAAAACACCAAAAGGACCCTTTTCTCTAGAGGATATTAAAACAAAAATGCAGGCATCGGTAGGAAAGAGTGGTGGTCTTCCTAAAGTGGAAGCCAAATTTGTCAACTACGTTAAGAATTGTTTCCGGACTCACGACCAGAAGGTTATTCAAGAACTCTGGCAGTGGAGACAGACTCTGTAAGACAGAAAACAGTTTAAAAAACAGTTCATTAAAATCTGCAGTCTTATTTCTGTAACCATTAATATTTGGCTGTCCTTTTTTATAAATGCTAAAAAAAAAATTCCCTACAGTGTCTGATAAATGTCGTCCAGAATACTTTGCCAAGAATGTGTTGTCCAAAATGCCTGTTTAGCTTTTAAAGTTGGAGCTCCACCCTTTGCTTCATTTTAACTATGTGTGGAGTGTTTTCATAAGGCATAGTAGTGGTGGTGGTCAGACACATGGAAAGAGTGGGGAGACTTAAATGTACATGTGAAAATTAAAATTTAGTATTTTGAAAAAAATAAAAAATAAATAAAAAAATAAAATAAAACCGCTTGTGTTCACAAACTGCAGACATGCCGCATCTGCAGATGCTGGCAGCAGGTAATGCGGAATCATGGAAATATCGAGGGGAAGTCGGTGGCAAGACACATTAAGTGCTGAGTTCTCAGAATGGAATGGCAGCATGGTAACAGCTGCTGCCGCTTCAGCCCTACCAGCAGGCAACTAGGAAGCTGAGGGCATGGAGAAAGGCTGAGGAGAGGTGTGGCTTGACCAGCATTGGGAAAGGCCTTAGGCCATTCAGCACCAGACATGGTCCCTGGCTAGAGTGCCTCAGTGATGTGGAGGTGTCAGCTACTGTGCTCAGAACTCCAAAAATGCATCTTCAACCCCAGGTCCTTATCTTTATGGGATGAGGGCTCTCAGGCCGAAATGGATATGTAATTTAGTACCCTTGGATAATAGCTGCATTTTCAGATACCATATAAGGTACCCAACAGGTTACCCAGGTACTGATTGGTTTCCTGGATACCTGAAAAATTGGTAGGTTTTTACTGATTACTGTTATGGATTTTATGATTCTTTGGTTACCGATTGATACACAAGGTCATAAAACTGAAAAACCACAATGGAAATCACAAATAGCCCACCCCTGTGTAAATAGCCCACCCCTTCATCTCCCCCCAGTATCCCTTAATCTCAAGTCCAGTGCCTCCAATCACATTTCCTCTATGTTATTCCCTTTGCTTTGGCCAATCTGGAACTGTATTGCAGTTTAGTAAAGAAATCAGTGTACCAGCCAATGAATGACAAGGAAGTACAAGGGAAAATGGAATGTAAAAATGTGGTATTATATTGGTATTACCTCTCAGGATTTGAGATGGACGGCAAAGCAGTAAATGGCAAAGTGGCAAATGGGATCCTGATAAACAAAAAGTTGGTAAATCAAGAAATGAAATGTCAGCTGAGATGTTATTGAGTACTGAGAGGCTCTTGACCAAGATGGCATTGAGAACTGGGGTTTCAATTAGATTTTCTGTTTTGGTGAATCTGGACTGGAATCAGGGAGGACTGGAATCAGGGAGGACTATCACCCAAGGATAGTCAAACCCTTCTTCCCGACTTAGGCCCTTCCTGGCCTAGTCAAGGCAGTTGGTGGGATCCTAGGGAAACAGGTGGCATCCTGGGACATCATGAGAAGGACTACTACCCTAGAAAGGAATGTTGGTGGCAAGGGATCTCGAGCAAGTTTTTAAAAAGGCTCTCGGTGCAAAATAACACAATTGACAATGAGTTGACTGGACGTTCATTGTCTACCAACTGGCTTTTGTTTAAAAAGTGTTCCTTGCCCAGTATTTATTTATTTATTTACTTATTTATTTTTTATTCATTCTTACCTCAGTTTTACCCCCAAATAGCTCAGGGTGACTCGCAACATATTAAAAACAAAATACAAATCAGACAGCTTGACTTAGTCTCTGATGCCATACACACACATTAATGTATGTGTAAAAATGCCCTTTCTCTAAGGAACCAAGGGCTGGAAATGCAGCACCATCAGTGGTGAAAAAGAGTCACTACAGGACAGGAATCCATGCACTCTAAATGGTTGCTGATAGGGGTGTGCCACAGACACATCATTAGTTTTCACTTTAGTTTCTATTTCATTTTTTTTTTAAAACAACACTTTGTTTTCAGAGGGTTTTGTAAAGGACTCTACTGTTTTTGTTCATTTTTTCATTGTATTATATAATTATTAATTTTTTTAAATTAATTGCTGCACATTTGCAAAATGGCCTCTGGCCACCCTTTCCCGAAATGGCACCAATGCTTCTGGCACCATTTTAGAAAAGGGTTTGCAAATGCACAGGAATTTTTTTAAAAAATATATTTTTAATAAAATAAAACAAATACAATAAAATAAGCAAAAGAAGGAAAGTCCATTAGGACCCCCCCCAAAAAAAAAACCTAAACGGGTCTTTGAAAATGAAAACGCAAACTAAGCCAAAATCGAATTATGTGTCTTCTGCACACCCCTAACTGTTACAGGACTGAAACTGGGGAGCTGAATAGTCTATGTGCTCTTGTTAATTGGGATGGGCCTACCTGGGGTAGCCCTGTCTCCAAAGAGCGGGGAGAGATGTAACAGGTCAGAGCCCCTGTGGACAAATGGCCCTTTAAGAGAGCTAGCACCAGCCTGATTACATGTGCTAGCAAGGCTGTAGGACAGAGTGGAGGACAGCGCCTTAAGCATGGAGCATTTGTGGGAAGGGCATGGCAGAGTCAGCCCAGGAGTTAAAGCCTGAGCCAAGCTCAGTGCATGGGAGACTGCAAAAGAGGCTGGAGCTGAGAGGGAGCCCTACCTTTAGGAATCAGAGGGTGTTGCCTGAGTTGAGGGTTGTTCTGGGCTGCAGGGGGAGCGTGCCTGGCCCAGAGAACCCATTTCTATGGTGAAGACTGTATCTATATATGGACTGTGTGTGGAGAATAAAGATACTGTTAAGCTAATTCCAAAGTGAAAGTGACTCAGTGAGGACCTAATCCTTCCAAGACTTACCACAGGTGAGCCCGGCCCTGCCACAGTCTCAATTTCAAATACATGTTTTTTTCAATACTTCACATACAATCTTATCTTTGTAACAATGAGCTCGATCCCAAACCCCACGCACCACACAAACAGCATATGCGCATCTCACGTGCAACCCCTCTCAGGTCACATGAGCACCCATGCAGACGGAGTTATGGCGTGCATGTAAGTCACGCATAAGCCGCATGCAAGTTGCGCGCTAGCATACATTGCATTCACAGGGGTTTGGGATCGATCCCATTATATTTCAAATATAAATTTAATTTCATATACATGTTGTTTTTTTCTTTTGCTTTTTTCTCTTTTTTTTTTTAATCGTCTCTGCTTGTACTCCACCCTCAGTGCAAGTTGGGGAGGAAAAATCTGAAAATTCATTCCATGAATTCAAATGAAACCCAATAATGGAGTTGTAGCGAAACCTAGTGAAGATGTTGATTTTTGTCTTCTTTTTGTGGTGTAGTAGTCTTGTGTGTGAAAATCTTCAGCTGTTCTCATCCTTATCCAAATGGTTATAGAATGTTGTGGTACTTGTTCAGTTTCTAGGGGTGTACTGCATGCTATGTGTTTGTTTTCATTATTGTATTCATTTTCATTTACAAAAAATCCTACATTTTGGCGGAGAAGGGGGATGTAAAGGAAAACATTTGATTTTGTTGTTTCAGTTTTTTGTGTGTTTCCCCCCCCCCCCCAGTTTTATTAAATACTTAGCAGACAAAATCACTCATATTCACCAAGACTTTGGTGTTTCCACATTTATTTGCAGAATCAGAGTTTGGGGTTATGGAAACTCAGCCTTGTCCTGTTTATTTGGATCAGTTTCAATTAGTTTCACACACTGATGGGAGGTGCTTGGGGTGATGAGGGCAACAATTTGCGAATTAGATCCTTGCCCATCCTGTGGAGAAAGCCAGCTGAGAGACGTTGGGGCCATTGTTAGCTGGGGTTGTCAATGCCTCCCTTCGGGAGGGTTGGGTGTCAGATACCCTTAAAACAGGTTGCCTGGCTCCTACTTAAGAAGCCATCTTTGGTGGCTGGCTCCCTGGCTAGCTATTGGCCTATCTCTAATCTTCTGTTTTTAGGGAAGGTTATTGAATAGGTGGTTGCCCGACAGCTCCGGGCTCATCTTGATGTCATGGGATTCGTGGGATTCATGGGATTCAGTCAAGCACAGAGATGGTGCTTGTGACCTTGGTCGGTGACCAGTGTCTGGATATTGATAAGGGGAACTCTACCCTGTTGATTCTGTTAGATCTTTCAGCAGCCCTTGATACAGTTGATCATGGGGAGTTGTTGACATGACTGATGGACCTGGTGGGAGTGTACGGAACCGTCTTGAGGACTTTTTCTCCTTCCTGTCATAGAGATCCCAGAGAGTGGGGGTGGGCAATTGCTCATTGTCCTCTCAGAACCTCCCCTGTGGGAGGTTCCATTTTGTCTCCCCTCTTGTTCAATGTGTATATGAGTCCACTGGGTGAGGCCATTCAGAGGTTTGGGGTGAAGTGCCATCAGCAGACACCCAGCTCTACCTCTCTTTTTCATCCGACCCAGGGCCTGCAGTCTCAGTGCTCACCCAATGCCTGGCTGCTGTCAGGGACTGGAAGAATATGATGAACCAATTGAAGCTGAATCCAGACAAGACTGAAATGGTGATGGTTGGCCGGCCTTGTGACCTGGATGATCAGATTGCAGTGGTGGCCAAGGAGCACTTCACCAACTCCATCTGGTGAGGAGGCTGTGGCCTTTTCTTTCTGATTTGCATCTGGCCACTGTCATCCATGCTTTCATCACCTTGAGACTAAGTTACAGCAATGTGTTCAACATGGGGCTGCACTTGATGACTGTTCAGAAGCTATAGCTGGTGCAGAATGTGGTAGTTCATCTCCTTTTGGGAACGGGTCTCTGGGAGTACATTACACCAATCCTCAGAAGTCCCTATAGTTTTGTGGGTACAATTCAAGGTGCTGGTTTTGACCTTTAAAACCCTAAAATGTTTGGGCCCCATATATCTGAAAGACTGGCTCTCTTTCCATGTCCCTTTGTGGCCCCTGAAATCGACTGGGAGCTCCTTTCTGTGGATTCTGTATTTTAGCCTTGTTCATACAACAAGGGCTCCTGGATAGGGATGGGTGAACATGGTTCAGAAGTTCAGAGTTCGGGCCGAACTCGGCCTGTTTCGACGACCGAACTGAACGTCCGAACTGAACACTCGAACGTCCGAACAGTTAGTATAAGTTCGGATAAGTTTGGATGAGTTCGGGGGTGGGAAAAACGTGACTGGACGTGGGAGGCAGCTGCGGAGCAGACTGCCTGGCACCAGGGGTGGTTTCAGGGTCAAACAAAATAAAATAATCAAAATTGGTTTCAGTATCAATAGCGCTATTTTCGGTTGTTCGGCCAAGTTCGGTCAAACTGAACTCCACCGAACCGAACAGCCAAACCCGAACTTGGATTTCGGATCGAACGACCGAATGTCCGAACATCCAAACAGCGTTCTGTTCGCCCATCCGTACTCATGGGGGAGGGTGGATGTTCTCAGTTGCTGCTCCAGTGCACTTGAACTCCCTTCCCCAGAGGGTCATTTGAGCCCAAGCCTGAGCATCTTCTGAAGGTGGTGTAAGACTTTTTTTGTTTGAAAAGGCATTTGGCAGGAATGGATAGGAAATTGGGGTAATGTTTGGTGGATGGTTTTGCAGTAGGAGTGTGAGGGGGGTTGGATGGGGACGTGATATTGGGTGGGTTTTGTGAAGGACGTGTAGGGGGTTTTAAGGGTTTTTGTATTAGTTTTAAATATTTTAATAGATTACAAACTGCTCAGATCATCTGGGAAGGGCAGTATATAAATTTAAATTATTTTATTTTATTAAAAAAATTAAAAATCACTCTAAATGTGTAAAATGACTGCGGGACCATTCTGTGCATGCTTAGCCCTTTCCTAAACTGGTGCCGGCAGCATTGGTGCCATTTTGGAAAAGGGCAGCTGGTCTGTGCATGCAAAAATGGCCACCGAGCATGTGAAGACTGGCTTCCTTTTTCCAAGATGGCACTGACATGGCCAGTGCCATTTTGTGAAAGGGTATGCATGTGCAGAATAGCCACAGTGGCCATTTTGTGTATGCAATTTTTTTAACAATTATTTTTATTTTGGTAATGAAAATTGATGCTTTTCCCTACGTTTCTGCTTATTTTTGCTTATTGGCCAACGTGGTGTAGTGGATAAGGTGCTGGACTTGGTCCTAGGTAGCTAGGGTTTGAATCCTATCCTAGTCATGAACTCATTGGGTGGCCTTGGACAAGTCTCCACCTAAGTTCACCATCTGTAAAATGGGAATCTGTGTGTGTCTGTTTCTCCCTGTCTTCCCCTCACCCATCTCCATCTTAGACTGTAAGTCCACTGGGCAGGGATCTGTCTCCAAAATCTGTGACTGTACAGCACTGCATATGCCTAGTAGCACTATAGAAATGATTAGTAATAATAATAGGGTTTTTCATTAATATGGTCTGTCATTTTTGCATTTTAATTACTAAAAAAGGGCCATCATTCATTTTAGTAATAAAACAAAACAAAAACACATTGCACACCCCTATCAAATTCCCTTCTGAAGTCCTGATTCCCACCAGCACGTTGCTGAAGAATGGTAAGGATATCTTGAACTTCTAGAAGTGCTGCCCTTTGGCCATCTCCTTATTCCCACAGTTTGTGGAAGTGCCACTGCTGTACTCCATGTGGATGTTTTTCAAACAGTGCAGCAATGACATTTTCAGGGGAGCTCAGGAATAGACCATGGATGGACAGAGTGAAAAGCCCAAGGGTTGTTCCACCCAACTTTCCTTCCTGCTTTAGTCAGGCAGCTGGCCAACCAAAAGGAATGTGGTATAGCTGGAGTAGAGGGGCCTTCAAGCCAGATTCAAAGCCAAGCATGGCACTGGCACTATGGAGCCATCCCACTCACTATATATGCTGGTTCAAGGCTCATTTTCCTTACAATATGAGATCCATATGCTTATATTTAAGTATGTACTTATGTACTCTTCTGGACAGGAGATTTTCTGCCAAGTTCTCTAAGTACTGTACAGTCACAAACCCCATTTGGTAATTGATTTTTTGTATATTGTTTGGTCTTGCAGCAGATGATTTCTCTGAGGACCAAACTGATAGTGGAGATTATCTTGGCTTTGGCAAAAAAGTATATTTTACAGCATGAACCTTTTTATTTAGAATGATGCATTACATATCTCCTTTTGCCGTATCATTGTGCAGAAGCTCTTACTACTTCAGAAATAGAGGGGGAAAGGAAAGTTGAAATTAACTGAGGTGCGGTTTAAAGCTGGAGAAAATTTCTCTTTCAAACAATGTGATTTAAAATGTAGGACATTTTAGGACAAGGGTAATTTCAAGACAGAATCTTATTCTAGGAATTGCTTTTTTAAAAATAGGAGAAAATATTTATTTAGAGATCAAGCATAGTCTGAAGAACAGCTCCCCCTCTGGCCAGAATTTTCTGTGTGTGTGTGTTTGTTGTTACTGAAGGAGTAGAGAATGAAAGAAAAGCAGACAATATAAAACCAAAAGACAATGATAGCAGCCTGGATGAGATCAGAAAAGGGAAAGCAGTACCTGGAATCAAGCTTTTATACCCTAGCTTATTAGGCTGACCCTGGAAATGCCACGTTTGTTTTTATTAATTTGTGGTCTTTTTAACAATGATAAAACAAGTGTGTGTGGAGAAAATATGCTCTTGCTATGAAACATAAAAATACAACCAAAAAATTCCACATGGTTCATTATGATGTATTAGCCAGAGGTGCCAAGTTTTCCCAACAACTCAATAAAGCAGAAAGAACGTGTACTGAAGGGGTAGAGACAGACAGAAAGAGAGAGACAAACACTAGCAAGATGAGTTTTTGAAAGGCTAGTGCAGAGAACTCAGAAACACTCCCTTCCCTACCATCAATCCTACTCAGACAGTATGCATTATTTACTTTCGAAGATAAACACGCAAAGAAGGGTGACATTTTCAAGGAGCTTCTTCTTGAACTAAATTATCATTGTTTGATTTTGTTCCTCACTTCAAATAAGGTTTTCCATAAGGTCCCATGATAGGGTGAAACTTGTGGGAACCGAAAAGGCTCATATCCCCCTCATAGACACTGCCACATATCTGTGTACCAGGCAACCCTGAGAGCTGTCCTCCCTCATAACAGTATGAGACATGTGGGGACCTGGGTCCCCTTACCCAGCAGCATCTGGCAGGGGGAGGAATGCAGCTGGGTACAAACTGGCCTGGCAACTGAGTATACCCAATGTCAGAGTGGAGAGGAGTGGCACCACCAGCTGCTCTTTTACGTAATACACTCTGTGAAGGTCCTGTCCCCCCCAGGAAGGCTGGAGGGAAGTAGGGTTTTATAAAGTAGTACAATATAAAACAGTAATAGCAATAAAAACAATAAAAAACCCATACTGACGTGCACAGAAAGAAAAACAAAACAAAAACCACCCCTACACTTCCTCCACTTCCTCCCCATCACCAAAAGCCTGGCAGAAGAGGCATGAGTTACATTGGTGCTGGAAGGTGATCAGTTTAGGGCTTAGATGAAGACCCACCAGGAGTAAGTTCCACAACACAGGTGTGACCGCTGAGAACACCCACCTGTCGGTCCCCACCAATCTATAGCAGGGAACCTCTAGGATGGCGCCTCCTGCCGACCACAGGGGCTGCCCCAGGTCACGAGAAGTAAGACAGTCCCTCAGATAGACTGGGCCTAGGCCATTTAGGGATTTATAGGTTAAAACCAGCACCTTGAATCATGCCCAGAAGACAACAGTCAGCCAGTGAAGAGCCCGGAGCACCGGTTGAATGTGCTTCTGGTGGCCCGTTGTCATAAGGTGATGGGCCGCTGCATTCTGCACCAGCTGCAGTTTCCAGACCATCAATATGAGCAACCCCACGTAGGAGACATTACAGCAATCCAGCCTTGAGATGATGACAAACGCATGGATGATGGTGGCAAGATTGGAGTCCAAGGCATACAGATGGAGCTGCCACACCAGATGTAACTGGCAGAATGCACTCCTGGCCACAGCCAACACCTGGGAATCCATGCGCAGCTGTGGATCCAGGAGCACTCCCAGGCTCTGAATGCATTATGACAACACCGTGCGGACCTCATCAATGATGGGATGAGCCTTCCTCACCCAGATCACCAATCCCACCAACGAACATCACCTCTGTCTTGTCAGGATTCAGTTTCAATCAGCTAGTTCTCATCCAGTCCTCCACAGCTGCCAAACACCAGGAAAGCACTGAGACTGCTGGGCCTGGGTCTGATGAAAAGGAGAGGTACAACTGAGTATCATCAGTGAACTATATGCGCAGAGGCATGTAGTGTGGACTACACGTGCAGACGGTCTCTGCAGCTACTTCCCAGGCAGGGCAGTCCCTCCAGCATGCTTTCCAGACAGCATGGACAGAGGCACGCTGCAGACACTTCCCGGGCAGGGCAGTTGTGCACAGGAGCCGCTTCCTAGTGAATTTTCGACCCCTCCTTCTCTTCCTCTTTTCACTTTCCCTTCCCTTTCTCTACCATTTTTCCTGGCCATTGCTGCCCTCCCCCCTTGCGAGTACTGAGGGGTTTGCAGAGTCCTGGGGCAATTCCTTGGCCACTTGAAACTTGGCAAATCCAAAGATGGGGATATTCAGGGGAAACCTACGTAATCCAAGTACCAAGTTGGAGCACTAAAGGGAAAGGAAGACCTGACACATGCTCACACTGCACAATGGCAGGATCCGTGGTTGTGTTCCTACTAGAGGTGTGCATGTCATTTTCATTATTATAATAACGATAACAAAAAAAGTTGTTTTTGTTTTCGTTATTGCAATAACACAAATGACAACCAAGAATAACGATAACGACAACTGAGAATGATACCAAAAACGAAAATGAAAATGACAATGTCATTATTGTTGTTGTTATTAGTGCTGTGGCAGTTGAGTTTTGGAGGGAAAATGTGGAGAGGGGAGGAGGGAGCAGACATCTCAGAGCCCTAAACAATGTTGAACTCTTGAACTGCGCCTCTGTTGGCAGGGGCAAGCAGCCAGCAGTATCTGATGGATGTATCACTGGTCAATTAGCAGTGCAAGAAGGCCCCAGCAGTCTCATGGCACTCTGTGATTGCTCAATCCCACAACCAATCAGGGGGAGGGCATTGCAACCCTTTATAATGGGAGAGTCAGTCTTTTTGTCGCTGTTCTGTGAGAGCTCTGCTTATCAGGTTGCGTTTACAGAACTGTGGTGCTTGCACACAAAAAATACTCCTTTAGCCCTCATTGTATTACCAATAAATATCTTTCCTTCCTCATACCCTACATTTTACTTTATCCCCCTGTACATTATATATAGATAGGTATAATAGATTAGATAAGTATATATATTATAGACATTTAGATTAGAATAGTTATATAGATAACTGATTAGATAATAAATAGTTGTGCACGGGAATCAATAATGATAGAAAAAATAAAATCTTCATTTGAAACGGTACCAATACCGATAATGATAATGACAACTAGGGGTGGGAATAATCGGGGGTACTGGATTAATCCAATAATCCGATAATCACTGGTATCGGCATACTGTTTTTTTTTACATTTACCGCTTTACCAGTTTTTTTACATTGTGGCCATTGAAATAAATGGCCGCAATGTAAAAAAACGGGTAAAGCAACCAATGTTAAAAAAAATGGTATGCCGATACCGGTAAACACAATATGGGGGAGATCTGATACCAGTAAATCTGGTATCCAGTATTCTCCCCGGTTTCCCACCCCAAATGACAACGATAATGAAAATGACATTGTTAACAATAACAAAAACTACATGTTTGAATAACAAAAATAAAAATGGAAAATGAAAATGACATGGGGACATAGCACACACCCCTAGTTCCTGCTCCATTAATCTAGACTTGGGCAGATTGTGAACCCAATTTGGCAAAGGAATTGAATTTGCAAACCAGGAAATGTGAATTTTCACTCTGAATATGCAAGCAAGTTTTGCATTTAGTGTGTTTGGTAGCATTCATTCACATTAGTTGTTGCTTGGGTGCATTTATTTCTTCATTCTTCTCACAAGTGACAGATGAGAGGACTTTTCAAGGAGTTTACAATAAACATCACCCACCCAAATACGAAGGAATATTCTTGAGTGTAGCCAAGCACAAGCTTTGCAACAATAATTGGTAAAAACAGGGTTAAAACAGATGTGAGTGACAGTGGCCTACTGTGGCCTGTTATGGCCCATGGGTCACCAGTAGGGATGGGCAAACAGATCGCGGTTCGGGTTCGGCCATTCGGTTTGACTGTGTTCAGTTCATCTGCGTTCGGTTCCTCCGTTCGGTTAGTTCGCCGGGTTCGGGTTCGGCCGTTCGGTTCAGCCATTCGGTTCGGGATTGGCCGTTCGGGAAATGTTTTGTTATGGATGTTTTTGTTGTTTTTTATGTTTTTATGTTTTTATATGGGTTTTTTTAAAAATCTAATATCTGTCTCTTATACACATCTAGATGTGTATAAGAGACAGACTGTCTACTGTCCCTAACCTCTCTATCTCTCTATCTCTCTCTCTATCTCTCTATCTATCGATGGGATGGAGGGAATCACAAACAACACAAGGTTTCAGTTTAAGGTTTAAGTTTCATTTCAGTACAAAACTGAAATGAAGCTTAAAGCAATCTAATAATCCTACTCAACGCCTGCTGTTGGGACTAGCTCAGAAGGTGTTGGGAAGGGGGGAGGCAGATAGTTTCATTTCTTGCAAGCCTCTCCACCCCTGGTGCCTGGAAGTCTGCTCCTCAGTGACTAGTACTACCCCTCCCTGTCATGTTCGACCTTCCAGTGAACCTTTTTTTGCCACCCGAACTCACCCGAATGTGATCCGAACTGACTGAACTGTTCGGTCATTTCGACGTTCGGAATTGAGTTCAGTTTGGCCAGTTCGTGTTCGGGTTCAGATTCGGTCATCCGAACAGGCCAAGTTCGGGCCGAACTCCGAACTTCTCTACCACGTTCACCCATCCCTAATCACCAGCACATCTGTTGCAGAGCCACTTGATGTTTGTTGGCAATTGTCCCTGGCTGTGTCAGCGGTGACCCTGGGCTATGACTTCAGAAAACCTCCAAAGTCAAAGCCCAGGCTAGGGTTTGACTGACCAGACCACAGCGAGATATCACATATGTTGTGGCCCACCATGGCCTGCAGTCCAGGGTTGCCATGACTGGTCATCATTGGCTGCCATGGCTGCCCTTCATGACAGGGTGGGGGGCACAGCATAGAGGTTGTTCCAGACACCCACACATCTTTTCTCTCCCCCCGCCCCAGGCTGTGTGGATGGCAGGATGGCAGTCCAGCCACAGGCACATATGTTTGGTGCCCTGACCCGGCTCTTGTAATGTTCACCATGGATTTCTGCATGGTGTGTTTTTACCCATGGTTTGCAAAAGAAGCCAAATATTAATTTGCCTATCTGCTCGGTATAAACTACAGTTCAAATATTCAGTGTGACCTGAATATTCATGTCACCTTGAGTTCTAGGCTTTGATGGGAAGTAACTAAACCTTATATATTGCCCAACAGCAAATGTAGACAAGAGTGAAGAAGAGCATGTTTCTTCCTCCGGATCTCACCATATCAGATGACAGATGAGAAATAAAGGTGTCATTCATTAGAGTTTCACTTATTGAATGAATGGCCAGCTCTGTAGTATTTAAAACATTAGCAAGTATTTATGGTCATTGGAACTTTTTCTGATAGGAAGCCGAAGAGCAAATGATGCCCACAATTTACTACGAGTTTGCAATCAAGCAATTTTATTGCTTTTGGGGCTGTTTTTATGGCAATTCAGTTTTTGTGTGTGTCTGACAACAGATATCACTCCTTTCCAGAGACGGAAGATGCAATGCCAGAAGATAAGGAGAAAGCTGTCACATACAATGCCCCCACATCTTGGTAAACGTTTTATTTAATTAGATTTTTGGGTGAATCATACTATTTAATTGAATATGTTATAAAATATGATTCATTAAAGAAAACATCTATTTCGATCCCCCTCGTTACTTATCAGAGAGCAGAATGTAACTGTCTTCAACAGTCTCACTTCTCATCTATACGGCATATGATTGTGAAATGCCAAAAATGGGTGATGCTCTTCCTCCCACAGACAGTATGTGAAAAAAGAAAGATCATGACAAAAGTTGGTTACAAAAGTTACTGCAACCCTGGAGCTGAAGTAACTAATCCCCTGACAATTTATATGTGTTTTTATGCTCCTAGTTACCTGGCAAGTCATTAAAAAATCATACCCTAGTTACTCCAGCCAACTGCCACATTATGTCTTATTTCTACTTCAAAAGTACAGATGTGCAGGTATAGAAAAATACCCATTTCTGAAAGCAGGCACTGAATTTTTATTCACAGCTGGCAGGTCAACACAAATTACCTGTGAAAATCCACATTAAAACATTTATTTGACCAAAAAAAAAAGTGCACTACAAAGAGACAGTGTGCATTGCTGTAAAAACAGCAAAAGCCAGAAAAATACAAGTTCTTTGTTCTTTGTGTATTTGGCTTATCCCACTACTGTGATCCTGCTGCATTATGAGCACATTCAATGTATTGTGCTTATCATCTTATATTGAGGTCTCCTTATTAAATGCCTGTTTATCATAGTAGTTGTTTCCTGTGAAGGATGCTGATGGACCAAAATAGATATATATGGGTGCTTCTATACATAATGCAATCCCTAAGTATTCCCATATTTGTGTAAAAATTGTGTAAATCTATCTATCCATCCTATGCCTATCCTATAATGCTAATATATATAATACAAAATCCTAGTCTATCTATCTATCTATCTATGGACGGGGAGACAGACAGGGGAACTGGAAAGGGAAAGGAAAAAACCTACATGGTATATCTATGTTAAATTCTATCAGTGCTTTTAAACTATTTACTTTTAACCTATATAGGTGGATTTCTTGACCCCAAGCATTTGATGTTTTGTTAAGTGGACAATTGTATGGCAAAAGAAGCCATAGCCTTTAAAACAGGTGACATCTTTTAGCCATATTGTTCGCTGTGTTTGCTGAAAGCAACCTGGATTAACTGGGGTGTCCAGGAGGTGCCCAGCTGAGTGAGAGGGATTCTTTATAGGGTCTACTCAGGTCTGAGATTTACTTTGCATCCTAATTATGGATAAAAACTATCATAGATTTAAAGTGTTCATGTTTCAGAATAGGCCATGGAATCCATTTTTCTTTCTCTTCTATTATTTTCCTATGATGTATGGCACGCTGTACAATAATTAGCTGTACACTTTGGCCTTTCACTGAATTGATTATGTGAAAGTCCTTGCTCCAGCTATTTTATTTTGACTTCATTAGGATTGGAACGCAATAAACATGGTTGGAAGAAATTAGTTTCTCGTAACATTAAAGGATTTAAAAGCATATAATATTGATAATAGAGAAACACCCCTACCCTGCGGAAAAGATGTTTTATCGTTTCAGTCATATCTCAAATACTAAAACAGGTTTATTTTTTAAGCTAAATAAGGGTTTTTAAGGTTCTCAATTGGAGTAGTATTAAACAACATATTTCCCAATAAAAATTCCAAATTGTTTTAAGGTATTTTAATAAAAGAATTTTGTATAGATTAGGAAATCTAGCGGAGAAATTAGAGAATAAAGACATTAAGAATAATGTATTTAATTAATGAATTAAAGTTTATTTCAACATAAAAGGTTATATTCTTAGCAGCCATAAGTGTTATAGCTCAGCATTGGAAGGCGGCTGAGGAGCTCTCGATGGAAGAACTTTCTCAGAAGATATGGTTTATGTATACTATGGAAAGATTGCATGCTGATCTTCACGACAAACTGGGCAAATTCAAAGAGACCCGGGCACCAGTTGTATTGGCTTTGAACGAGAAGAAGTTGGATAAAAAAGAGTATCAACTGCTTTTCGAATCATAATACAAAGACAGGACCTTTATAGGGAAAGAAAAAAAAAAGAGAGAGACTCAAATCCTATTCTAAGAGATTTAAAATGTATGAGCATCTATTTCCCCCGTGTGTTCTGTTTGTTAAAAATTTAAAGTTGTAAAAATGTGTAAATCTAGACCCCAATGCAACTCTTGTTTGTAGAGAGATTGCAGGAGGTCGACATGTGTAAAGTATATTCAAACAATAAACACAAAATTTTATATATATAAAAAAATTATACCTAAATACACCATTCAGAGGAATAAGTAATTGTTCTTTTGAATTGTGTCTTAATGAGAAACTCAAAGTCTTATAAATTAGTGTTGAGCTAGAAATTTCTTTCTAAAGTGAGTAGAACCAAGGCAGATATACCATATGTTCTTCAACAACTTCCTGAGGAGAATCTCTATATGAAATTATGTAGAATTAATAGAATTCAATAAAACTTCAGAGAAGCTAATAGACTCTATTGGGTTTCACAGAGCTCCAGTGTAACTAATAGACTGTATTGAAGTGGGACAATGATCAGGACTGGTAAAAGGTTACTATGGTCTTGGTTCTTGGTTCATAGAGGTAAGGAGGGGTGAAGTCAAAATAACCAAGAAGATATGGCTGAGGAGACATGGGGTAATTTCAGATGTTACTCACTCCCGGGTCGCCACAGTGGCCTCTATGGGGCTCTGAACAGAGTGCTCCCCACGCATCCACTGGCTCACGGTGACCAGTGTGTCATTGTCAGAGCCTGACCCTGAGAGTGGTAGATGGCTTCCCATGCCTGACTGTGATGGGGGCCTACTGGTCCATGAGGTCCCGGGCTGTTCCTCTTGAGGTGTGGGTCTGGTGATGTCTGTGGGTGCACCCGGTGCTGCCATGGGGGGGTGGGGCATCCTCCCGTGTCCAGCCATGGAGCAGGTGGAGGGATGGGACAGGCACCTTTCAGTTGAGATGCGAAAGAAGAGGCAGCTGAAGCATTGGGACCACACATGCCAGATGGAGGCAATACAGCGGTTGATGGAGACCATCGACCGCTGGACCACTGAGCACTCCCAGAAGCTGGACCAGTTCCTGGAGATCCGCACCTTGCTGCTGCTACATGTGGGCACGATGAGTGCCTACATCATGACTGCAGCATCCCCAGGCGCCATACCAGCTGCAGCCCCACACACACCTGCTATCCCACCGCTGGTGCCCATCCCTCAGTAGCAGTCCCAACCACAGGGCCCACATATCCACCTCCCCATCCCGCTGGGGCTGAGATGGCAACAGCCACCACACCAGGTGCAGAAGCAACATGCAGTCCCGGACCCAGACCAGCCCCCAGCAGTGGCCACAGAGGTGAGCCAGGAGGCTGTGCAGAGCCAGGAAGCGATGGAGGGGGACACCAGTGCAGACAAGGGTAGCTCCCAGACCATGGTGCAACCAACACGGTGATGGAGAGGTCACCCCAGGAAGCTGGAGGAGCCAGGGGCAGGGATACGGGGAGGGAGAAGTAGAGCACCGGGACCATGGTAAATACAATAAAGGCACCTTTATTCACTGTAAACATCATGTCTGTTGTTCATTGATACACATGCCAGGGATCCTGAGCCCAGCGGCTGTGGCTCAGGCATTTCCGGGCACGGGCATAGCAGGGGTCCAGCCCCATGGACCCTGGGAGTCTCAGACCTGGAACAACTGTGCTATGTGCCTTGTAAGTGCTGCTCAGATATGTTTAGCATAATGGTACTCCCTCGGGTTTGCTACGTTCACGTATAGCGGAACGGGACCAGCTGGGTGCCATGGCCTGGGATACCCAAGGGCCACTCCATCAGTCTCACAGATGTTGTGCAACATGCAGAAAGCACCGATTACCAGGGAGAAGGTCTCCACCAAGTAGTCCAGGCGCCCAGACAGGCACCTCCATTTCTGCTTGAGGGCACCGGCAACCCTCTCAACCATGGTCCTCACGGTGCACAGGTGGGTGTTGTACAGGGCCTCCATCTGGTTCCGGGTCACCGGATGGGTCTTCATGAGCCAGCCTTGCAGCGGATAGGCCAGGTCCCCGATGATACCCCGCCAACACCCCCTCGAACCAGGTCATCTGCATATTGGGTAGTTGGGTAGTTGAGTTTTATTCCCCTGTCCCATGCAATTTATATCCCAGGCCCTGTTTATATGTCATTTAAATGTGTATATGGTACTTTAAGTGTTTGGATTGTTTTAAATTGTATTTATTGTTGGAAGCCACCCCAAGCTGTGTTCAGGAGGGGCGGGGTAAACATTTAATAAATAATAAATAAATAAATAAATAAATAAATATTGCTTCCCTCGCTGGCTGTGCAGTACCATCTGGGACTGGTTGTCTTGCTTTTGGGATCTGCCTCTGCCCTCCCCACTGTCTTCCTCGGATTGGTGGCTCATCCCCTGTGACCCGTGTGGAGTCTGGACCCCTCTCTGTACAATGGACTGTGTTGCTGTTGGGTGCGCCGTGCTGCCTGTGCTGTCCCTGGGGTGTTGGGTGCCTGCTCCTGTGTCCGGCTCTGTTCCGGCCCCAGCCCCCTCCTGTTTTGTTGCCCGTTGTTGACCTCAGCCCCCACCCCTGTGTCCTTGCCACTGTCTCTTGGACTGTCCAGTGTAGTGTTCCCCATTCCCCCTTGTGTTCCCCAGTGTGCCTCCCCCTTGCTCCCTTTCCCATTCACCTCTGTGTGTTCTTGCCAGCATGTGTGTGGTTTATGTTCAGCTCTTTCCGTGGCTTCCTTCTCCCTGTTGTGTGTGTGTGTGGCTCAGCCGCTCACCTCCCTCCTCCCCCTCCCTTCCCGTTTCCCTCACTTGGGCAGGGCCTTGTGGCGCTTTTGGCTTCCTTTGCCCTCAGTCAGCCATGTCTGTGTCCCACCCTGCCCTTGTGGCTTCTGGGGGTTCTTGTCAGGATCGGTGTCACGTCTGTTGCGCTATCCCAGATCGTGGCCTGGCTGTCTATTTCCTTGCTGTGGCCCCGTTTCCATCATGCCTTTTGGGGGCCTTTTGGAACCACGGTTTATGGTTGGGTGGCTAGCTACAGTTGGGGATCCACTGTGGCGACCCGGGAGCGCGTAACATCTGAAATTACTCGAGGTCGGGAACCGTGGTTGGCCTTGGCCCCTACCGGTGATTGACTGTGGCGAACATCTGGATACCACCGTACAGACATTCATGGCTCATTGGCCGCACTGGGGGATTGACTATGGTTCACTGTGGTTGACTGTGATCTCGTAACGTCTGAAATTACCCATGGAAACCAAAAACATCTTTCTGCGTCATCACTTGGCAAGAGGCAAACTTCATTTTGGTTGGTGGACCCCTGACCTGTTTGCCTAGGTTTGGAGGAACACATGGAAGCCATATTGCAGGATTCTCAGAAATCCTATAAGACTGGCAGGGTATTGTTGACATAAAAAAGGAGAAGAGGAAGATAATTGGTTGATAATTCACATGCTGCTGGGCCAAGTCACCTGTGGGACTTAGTTTTTCTGTCCCAACTCTTTTTCTTTTCTTTTTAAATCTTTTCTTTTTCTACTTTTTCCTATGTCTTTTATTTTTCATTTGTAAAGCTTTCACTTAAGGCTACTTTAAGGCTACTTTTTTCTTTTTCTATCATCCTTATTTTTATTCTTATTTTTACATTTTATTTTATTTTAAACTTCATTTTTCTCCTTTTTCACTCTTTTCAAGTCAATTTTATTTTTATTTTTTACTTCATTTTTCTCCTTATTCATTCTTTTCAAGCCATTTCTCTTTTTGCCCTAAAGTTAATTTTCTTTTAATTTGTTTTCCCATTTTTCAAGGGCAATTCTTACTTTTCTTTAAGGTTTTGTCCTCAGGTTCAGAGTTTACTTTTCTTTTTGGGAAACACGGTATTAGTCTTAGATAAACCTGTTTATTTTCCATTTTTAACTCTGTCAGATGGACAGAGTTTGCCCAAGTGCTTCTCTGTCTTTCCCCTCCCTTTTTGGATCTTCAATGCTCCTTGACTGTTGAGAGGCCATTCCTCAACCTCTGAACAATTTTGTTTTATATTGTTGTTTATATTTTCTATCTCTTATTTTTACTATTTTTACTTTAATTTGTATTATTAAGTTTTTATTAATAAGAAATTCTTCTCATTACAAAAATAATGTATTCATATTACAGCTTTCTCTTTCGTAGCCAGATCTGCCCTGAAGTGCAGAAGTCGAGAAGAAGCAAGTAAGTTTTGTACCAACAACGTTTTATACAAACCAGGGTAACTGGGGAGGGGAGGGTGGTTTTTCAAAGGAAAGAAAGGAAAGGGGGGTGTCAAACTATATCTGTTGTTTGCTCACTAAGATAAGTTGTTGAGAGTAAAGCTTATTGTCGGTGCACCCCCCGAATAAGACAAGGACAAGTTTGCTGGGATTAAACGGCCACACTCTTTATTAAGTATTAACAAACAGGAAGGGGGGGATGGGGCACCCTTCCCGCCTCCACCCCCTTCCTGACCTGGGGTCCTTATTTCTACTAACCTTATTACTACTAATTAATAGGCATGGGACCCCGGGGCAATTACTGGATACCGGATTTACCGGTTTTCCGGTTCTCAAAGAACCGGATTCTCGGATTAAATTCGGTATCCGGTACTGTGTCCCCATTTAAATCAATGGAATACAATTCCTCCCCCCTCCCCCTCCCAGGCTGCGCGGCTGGAAGGGGGGACACCCCCACCCACCCTGCCCAGCCTGGATTTTTTTT
>QEPC01001041.1:458074-473933 GCA_003113815.1 Sphenodon punctatus | reverse complement strand
CCTGTAGGAGTCCACTAGCTCCAGAATCATCCAGGAATCAGGATGGAAACGTAGAAAGCAAAAGCACCCTAAATTCCAGGAGTCCAGGACTCCAGTTTTAGCACTCCAGGCCACAAGTATATAATAAATTAAAACCATCACCTACCTTAACTTATAGAAAAACTTGCTGCCTGGAGTTCAGCTCAGCTGCAGCAGCCCAGTAGCGCACGGTGCCACATGTGCTGGGGGCTGAGGTGAGGGAGTCAGACTGGCGAGGCTCTTACTACTAGAAATAGCTGCCTGGCTGCAAGAATAACAAGCCTGCTGAGGTCTGACTGGCTCCCAGTTCCCGCTCCGAGTCTTCCCGCCCTCCCCCCCATCACTCACACAGACACAGACACAGACACAGTACAGAGAAGATCCCCAACCCCCAGTCAAGTGCGCAGTCGCACTCAGGCTCCCCGTGTTTTTCTGTGGCCAAGATTGGCCAGGACGATTAGCTGTGGAGCCCCAAAATGTGTGTTTTCAAGCGCCTCCTCCATGCCCGCCCCAAAAATACAAATGAGCATGTGCGAGATACCAAGAAAAAGGGTTCTAAGACCATCACCCTCTTGCCTCGCACATGCTCACTTGCCTACCTTACTCAGAGACTGGGTCCCCCCACCTCCCATGTGGGCCAGACCTGTAGGGCCCCGATTCATACCTGTAATCCTGCTGGCTCGGCTCCTCTGCGCGTGCATCAGTGGCTTGTTGCTGCTGCTCCTCTTCACTGCATTCCTCGCTCGCTCACTGAGTCGCCAACACCACGTGTGTTGGAGTCTGCTCTGTGTTGACTCATTGCTGGGATTGGGAGCTCCTCCCCAGTCCCCTGCCTGGCCCACCCACCATGCCTATGCTAGTGCGCTGTGCACTGTGCGCATGTGCAGCAGAGAAGCACACAGCCAGCCCATCCGAACTCCCCGAGCTGACTGTGCTGTACGCATGTGCCGCCGACACCTGGAATGGGCTTCCCCAGACTAAGCTTTAAAGTTTAGTTGGGGGAAGCCTATTCCAGGTGCCGGCAGTGCATGCGTACAGTACAGCCAGCTCAATGAGTGATGCGCGACGCCGACCCGACCAGCAGCAAGAGGATTCCTTCTTCCCCAACCCCCAGCACCGCTCTGCCTTCACCACAGGCAGCAACAACACAGGACGGGAAGAGGAGGACTCAGTCAGAGTGAATGGGTAAGTGATAGCGCGGAGCCGCACACCTAAGTCAACCCCCCCCTCCCAGGAAAATGTCAGGGACCAAGGGGGGAAACAAAGTTTATTGATTTTTTAAATTATTTTTTAATTCTCCCTAACATACTGTAGGGCAGCAGCAGCAGCATCCCAGCCAGGACTTGTGGGGCACCACCCAATAGCCCTGAACTAGGAGCTGCCACTGACTGCAGCATGATTTTATGCAGTGTGTTCACCATGCACATCTAAAAGCAGCCTAAAACAGGCAGGCATGTAGGTCCTAGTGTGGTTGCCCCTTCTGCACCTATTGCATCTACTATAGGTACTCCCTGAGTGGAGAAGGAAAATAAATAAATATTAAGCATTAAGCTGGGATTGAGACCCCCAGTATTCTGCTTTTTATTTGGCCCTACCCCCTTTCCAATTCCTTGATATGACCCCTGGATTGACCCCTACACTTGAGTGTACTCATGATGAAAGTAGCAGAGATGAGGGTGTGATCTGGACCCTGCTCTCCCTTTCTCTGCCCTGTACCCCAGATGCACAATCTGTCTCAGCATGCCTTCCCTGCATTTCTATGCCACATCTATATATTTCTGCAGTCCACACCCTGCAGCCCCTTACCAATGCCCTGCACATTTCTTCTCATTGCTGCCTCAGAAAATGCTTTTATTATGTCACAGAAATAACTTTGACTCTGTGGGTTAAATAGAAAGTATGAGAATTCTGAGAGATGTAGGTCAACATCTCTTCATGTAATTCAGTGTGGTGGCCCATTGGCCATTTTTAAATTGCTAGCATGTGTCCCAGACCCCAAAAGGTTATCCACACCTACAAACCCTATATTGACTCCGTTGCCAATTCCTGCCGCTTCTCCCTCCACATCATTGTCAAGATCCCCCCTTTTCTGTCTGTCTCCTCTGCCAAAACTCTCATCCACACCCTAGTCATCTCATGCCTCGACTATTGTAACCTCCTCCTCACTCTCCTTCCCCGCTCTTACCTTTCTCCCCTTATCTCTGGTCAAAACTCTGCTGCCAGGATCATCCACCTAGCCTGTCACTTTGACCACATGCAGCCTCTCCTCTTCTCTCTCCACTGGTTCCCTCTTCCTGAGCGCATTCTGCACAAACTCCTTGTATTCACCTTCAAAGCCCTTCACAACCTTGCTCCCCCCTAGCTCTCTGCCTGATCTCCCTCCGAACCCCTGCTTGAGCACTCCGCTCCTACTCCATCCCCTCCCTCATCCTCCCACGTCCCCCTGCTCTCACAACTGCCTTCGTCCCTTCTCCCTCGCTGCCCCGCATGCCTGGAACTCCCTCCCTGCCTTCATCTGCGTGGTCCCCACCTTCCACACCTTCAAGTCCCTCCTCAAAACCCACCTCTTCCGCTCCGCCCTTCCTAACTCCTGCTAACTATTCCCACCCAGGATTATCCCCCACCTGTTATCTGTAAACTCCCAACTTACTGCAATCAAGCCAAGAACGTCTACCTGAGCTTTCGCATCCTCATGGATATTGCATCCCTTGTCTATCACTCTGTTCCCCCTTCCCTGTCTCCCCTCCCCCTGTCTTTAGATTGTAAGATCTCAGGCAGGGGCTGTGTCTATCTTATTCTTTGTAAAGCACCAGGTACATTGCTTGCACTATATAAATGCTAATAATAATAATAATAATAATTAATAATTAATCATGCAAAGTGATTTTTAGTAGGACAATAGGATTTTATTTATGTCAACATTTATAAACTGTCCCCTCCTGCCCCATCACAGCTTGGGGAAGCGAACAACAAGCAATAAAAACATAAATACAAAATATAAAATACAATAAAATATCAGATAAAAATCACAAAGTTAATCAGATTGGGCCTAGATAAATACCCCCTTTCCCCCAAACCCCACCCACCTATTACCCATATCCCTCAACGAATACCTGGCAAAACAGCCAGGTCTTACATTGTCTGTGGAAGGATGGGAAGTCTGGAGGGAAGTGAATCTCTGTTGGGAGACAATTCCACAGCCTTGGTGCGGCCATCGAGGACATTGGGAGAGGACACTGCGAGAGATGGAGCGGCAGGAGTCGGGTGTTGCAAAAGCCCAGACCCCGATGGCCACCCGCTGGACTTTGGGAATGGGGGCTCGCATGGGGGTGTCCTGTCTCTCCAGCCAGGGTATTAACAGCTCGGAGAGTCACAGGAGGATACACCTGTCCATCTGAAAGTGCTCTCTCCAGGCGGTCTCATCCCATTGGGCCAGTGCCCTGGCCCACCACCCCTGTGCCCACTCCGTGACCCATACCCACTGGTCAATGGGCATAGCGAGCAGGGCTGCGCACCCCATGGTCTCCCTCCACCACTGGAGCCAGCCAGCTGCCTCGCGGAGTGCAGCAGCCCGCCCCCAGGCACCGAGGAAGGTGTGTTGGGTTGTCAAAGCCACCCGCTGGGCCCTGAGGTGGGGCAGGGAGCACCTGCACCTCTGGTGGATTCTCCAGGATATGGCAGTGCTCCTGGCCATGCACACCCATAGCTGGGTGGCCAGGTGCACCTCAGCGGTCTGGATACTCAGGAGATCAGTGTGTGAGCAGTACCACTCCACGCAAATGGCTAGGTGCATCCTGCTGGAGCCCAACTGGCCCAGCTCCATGGTGACTGGTGCCCTGGGGGAGGGGGGTTGGATCCACACCTGTTATAGGATGGGGCCTGTGTAGCCCCACCTCCGGTCATGCCCTGCCAACCAGGCTTGGGGCCCCAGGTCACCCTGGCTGTCCCCCAGGCCAGCAGACCCAGTTTCTGCAGGGCGAGCGGGACGGGGAGGCTTTGGCAGCCCAATGCGTGCACCTACCTTCCCTGCAGGGGGCCTGGCAAATGGTCCTGCCTTCGCCCAGGCGTGTGCGGGCTGCATTCCTGCTGTCATCACCTCCCACCTCTCGGTGTCGGCTGCCTGTTGTCCTCACCGCCCTGCTTAGTGTGTAGGCTGTCCTGTCTGTGTGCTCTGTTCCAGTAGCTGGGCTGGGTCCACACCCCATGCTTCACTCTGTAGCCATACAATGTTGCAGCCTGTGCCCTTATCGCTTGGCCTTGGAGCTCCCCTGCTTCCCGTACCATCCCTCCAGGGATTGTGGGGCCCTCCGTTCCTTGCACTTAGTATCCACCGCTTGCTGGACCATGGCTGGCCTCTCTTCCCCAGGGCTCCCGGGCCGCAGCATCCCTGGGCCTCCCCATAGCTGGACCTTCTGCGATACTATGGCCCTGTGTGACCTGTGGCATCCCCTGGCCGTGCAATTGCTCCTGAGCTGCCCGGACAGCCTCACAGGTGCCTAGGAGAGTATGAGCTCCGGGCTGTGGTACTATGGCTATGTGGTGAGCGCCCGTGACTGCTGGCTGCATGCGGAGATGCTAGGCCTGTGTCCCTTTCCCAATGGGTGAATCAAAGAGATCAGGTGCTTGCATGTGGGGTGGCCGGCGGAGGCTGTGTCCACCCTCTCGGTGTGTAGCCTGGCTGCCTACATGACCTGTCTTGTGGAGGGGGGCCCTGCCCTGGATGTGTCCTTCTTTGGCTGTGTTCACGGGGCCCAAGGTTACCAGTGGTCCCAAAGGACGATCTATCACCACCTGTTGGAAATGGGTCACCTTCCGTGGCCCCCAGTTGCTGACTATGGCTTGTCGGAGCCCTCTGAAGTAGAGGTGTCAGTGCCGGCTGGTGTGTGGTCCCGATCCGATGTGCATGTGGGCCTCACCACTCAGGATCCCTTCGAGGCTTACTACCTCGTCGCCCACAACATATCTTCGCTAGGATACCATCAGGGCATGCTTCAGTCACCCCACTTCATGCACCTGGCAGGCCACCCAGCCCTGGGCCCCTTCGTGGCCCCCTGAAGCTTTCTGTGAGGCCCCCCTTTCCTTCTGGGCCCTGGATGCTGGCCCCACTCTGAGCTCTCACCTCTGCCCCGCTGCCACGGGTCGCTGTCCACTCCCTCCATGATATCCATGGCTCACTGCTGTGCTGACTGATTCCTGGGGTCCTGCTGCCCCTGCCTGTGGCTCTGTGTCCCCTCTGTGGGCCCCCCCAGTCCGCATCTGCAACTGGTGTACCCCTCCGTGGCTGCTGTCTACTGTGGCTGTCTCCTGAACGCTGCACCTGCTCCCTGTGCCCCAGGTGCTGCTGTCCTTCCTGGTCCAACCTCGATCCCTCATGTGCCCATGCCCCTCCCACCCCCCTTTGGTGACTCTGTGACTGTGGGGTTCTGGGGCCCTCAGACTGCACCTCCAGGTGTCCTACGGGGGCGGGGGGCTGGGTTGTGGAAGGGCTGCTCTGCTATTCGGCCCCGACTCACCTTCTTCCCATCCAGCACACCCTGACCGGCGCATGGGTTCCCTGACAGCCTCCTGGACCATTCCTGGGCTGCTCCCTGTTTCATGTGGCCTCCCCCTGTACCTGTGCTCTGCCCCTGGGGGTCACCCCATTCTGGGACTACCTGTGTAGCTGTGGGGGTGCCTGTGCAGGCTGTGCTGTCGTGGTGTTTTGGGTGCCATTCCCTGTGTCCTGCCATGGCCCCTGGGCCGATTCCCACCCCTCCTCCCTGTCCCCCCTTTCCATCCCCCTTTTTCCCATTGTGGCGTGTGTGTTTTCCATCCCGCTGTGTTCCCCCTTCCCTTCCTTTCCCGTGCGGGTGTGTGTGAGCCTGGGCATGTGTTTGTATTGTGTGTTCCACTGTGACCTCGTTTTCTCTGTGCCTGTTGTGTGTGCTTCATTGGCGGCTCTTCTCCCTTCTCCCCCTCCTTTCCCGTTTCCCTTGCGTGGGCATTCCCTGTGAGTGCTTTTGGCTTCCTTTGCCCTCAGCTGGCCATATCTGCCACCCGCCCCTCCCCGGTGCCTTCTGGGTGTTTTGACCCCGGCCCGAGATCAGCGTAACATCTGTTGCGCTGCCCTGGGCCGTGGTCTGCTGGTCCGACTCCCTGCCGTGGTCCCACTCCTGTCACGTCTGTTTTGGGCCTCTTTTGCCCACGGGGGGTGGTTAGCTGGCTCCCACCACTGGGAATCCACTGTGGTGAATCTGGCGCCTGTAACATTTGAAATCACCCAATGGGGTTTTTACTTTTACAATACAGCTAAAATGGAGTCATGGTAAAATAGAGCAAAATGGAATTAAAACCAATGGCTGCATTCTTAACTTCACATGTTCCAGATTATTCACAATTACTTCACTGGAACTACTTTGGAGTAAGTTAGTTAGAATTGTAGCCATTATCAGACTACAAGTGCATAACACCTGTGCCATCCTAAGCTGTATTGTGTAGGGTTTGTTTGTTTGTTTGTTTGTTTGTTTGTTTGTTATCTAACAAAGAAAGAAAAAGAGAAGTATCATGAAAGGGAGGAATCTCCTGCTGCATAAACTCGCTAAAACTCACCAGTACTGTGTGCTGATCAGCAAATTGGCTGAGATACAACACAATGTCCCAATATACAGTGTAATGTAAGAGTTGTTAGCAAGAGTCTTGATCATTTTCTTATATTGATCGTTTCTAACTTGCCTATACACAGCAGCACAAGAAGCAACTTATAGGATCAATAGATTACTGTTCAATTGTGGCCTACAACTACTTAGGTGGTAAAGTTTAAAAAATAAAAATTTGACAAATAACTGGCGATCCCACCTATCTAATTTCATTGTTAATTCAGTTATTGCCATTGTTATAAACCAAGAAATAACCTTTTCTAATGGGTTATTGAAAAATGTTAGCCTCAGATTGGGAGAGAATGAGATGAGATTTCATCTAATTTCCCCAAAAGAAACCCGCATGGAGTGTGGGACATTGTTTTCTACAAATGCTTTCTACATGTTTTCTCTACTTCTGAGAGAAGCTAATTGCATCAGGAGCAGTAGACTGAATGTTCTTCATGCATCAAAACAAATATATTGAAGGATGGTTGTACCTCTGGGATGACTCACTCAGGAATATGCATGTTTCAAGGGAACAATGATCTGCTTTGGTGAACTGTCCCAATCCAATCCAGTTTTATTTATATACCGCACTCTCTCATAACGACTCGAGGCGGCTCACAACAAAAGAAATACACATGTATTTATGTACTCTGTGTTAGGCAATCATTGTGTAAATTGATACAGGTCCCAGAATTACAGTGACAGTTCTGCCGTCCTGCTAGTCGTTTTAGGGGAGCTGTGATGGCAACTGCATAGAGCCTTAGTCTAGGCTTCTGAAAGGTACAATAGCTTTAACACATGTTATTCTATCGCTCTTTGCTACTTCTTATTCCCCACACCCTCTTCCTCCAAAGTAATTCATGAGAAGAGTGATATTAAGAAGGAGGTGATAGACTACTCAGCTGCTGAATTTTTTTCCTTCTTTCCTACTTGCGCGTATCCATGAGCTTATATAAAATCTCATCAATTTATTTATTTATTTATTACACATCTGCACAGTGTAAAATGTTCAAGCACATAGTGTAGGATAGGAGTTCTTTCCCAAATAAAATCGGTGAATGGCTGTAAGGAATTTAAATTTATCTTTTAAATAATAAGAATATGAATACCTAAAATTCACATAATTTCAAGCTGAATAATCATTGTCTGTGCTGATGCAGTATCAATAATGCATTAAATAATAAATTCAAGTCAAGCCAGAAAATCTCATATGGTATTCATTGACAGAAAGGTAGCTGCAATTTAGGATATAGCTGTCATTTAAGATGAATACTTAATTTTATTGAAAGTTTAATTTGTCATGATGGATATGATGTGTGTTGTTTTTTAACAAAGGGTGTCTTTAGACATAACATTAATGGGTGTCTGAATGTGTGTTTTGACCTTGATATAAACACCGGTTTGGCCCTGTGTTCACCATGTGGTGCTGCTTAGACACACAGCCCATCTTGGGGCAAATTGGTGTTTTGCTCACCACCCAATCTCAGCACGCAAGCACTGCCGCCTCGTTCCCATGTTGTACCTGGTAACACGCTACAAGATATTATTAGACACAACATTGATTACATGTTCAGTTGAAACATGCAAATTGTCCTTGTGATGCAATCATGTTCACTTTGCGTGTTCAACGGGGGTCCAAATTGGTATTGGGATTGTTATGATGCTTTACACACAACGGCCAAACATGTGCTTAGGGGTTTTGACACCCGATCTTTGTTATGTCTTAAGACATCCACTATATACAAACAACTAACAAATATAGGCCCTTTTTAAACAGACCCGGGAGGTGCCACAGTCCGTGGGAGATGGGTGTAGGTGGCAGTGTGTGTGCAGCGTGTGTGTGCCTCATCACACAGATGCACACCCACCTCTACCCATCTCCACACATGGGCCTTTTTCATATGGGTACATGTGCATGGAGGGATGGGTGGATGGCGCGGCCGGCAGGCAGTGCATGGAGGTACGTTCCCACAGACCCCATCCACCTCCACCTATGGAGTATTGGGCATTAGCACCCATTAGCACCCATTGCTCTGTGTGGAGGTGGGTAGAGCGCGGGAGTGCTCACCCCCACCCACCCCCATGGTGTTCCCACGTGCGTCCACTAATCCCCCCTGCACCCGCTGCACTGTTTGCATTGGTGCCCCCCCCAACCGCACACATGAACAGGTGGGGGCATCTATGTGAAAACGACCAAGGAGACACCTCCATTTTCACCAATGCCTCTGTGCGTGGGTGGAGTGCGGGAGCGCACACGCACCCCATCCATCCTCACCAGCAGACACACGGACACACACCCTCGCCCACCGAGCCACCCACATCGGTCTCATGTGAAATGGAACATAGATATACAGTTAGAGGATACCAAACTACAAACAAATATATTTATAAATTTAGTATAGGATTAATATCACACAATATTTCATTATATCGAGCTCAATTATTTCTATTTATCCATGTAAGCTTTTCTATTAAAGCAAGATGCACACATTCTTCCAGCCATTCCTAGGCCACTTTCTAATGGGTGCGTGTGCGTGGCAGGATGGGTGGGCAATGCTGTGGGTGGGAGGTGCATGGGGGTGCACACACACCCCCACCCACAATATTTCCACAGGTGCCCAGAGATCCCCCTCCCCGCACCATCCACTACATTCACATAGGTGCCCCCCCATCTTCACTTGTGTGTGTGTGGGGGGGTATTGGCGCCTGTTGCTCCATGTGTGGGTCATGGGTGGAGGTGGGGGGTGATAATGGGTGGAGGTGGGGCGTGGGTGGAGCACGGGAGCATGCATGCAGCCCCACCCACCACCCGCGGTGTTTCCATGGGCGCCCACCTATCCCCCCTGCACCTGCCATGGCATTTGTATGGGTGCCCACCCACCCTGGGTGCCCACCCACCCACCCGTGGAGATATGTGGAGGTGGGTGGAGATGGGTTTGCATCCATGTAATGGGCTGTTCTCATGCTGCACACCTGCCGTCGCGCGCGTGCGCACACACACACACACACACACGCAGCTCCTCTCAGCCCATTTGAAAAGGGTCTAAGAAACCCAACCTGGTTTCCACATCTCCAGCAATAGTCATCTGAGGCTAGTCTTCCTTTAAATAAACTATCTGGGGTCCAATAAAACCTATTTAAGATCATGTTCTAAAAAAATAATAATCTTAAAAGCAATGCATTAGATTTTTTACAAAGTGATTTTTATTTATGTGGATACCCTAAGAAGTGTTTGGAGCAGGGCCTCTGTTTTATCTCAGGATGAACTTCTGAAAAATGTTAGAAAGAGGGCAACTGTCAATACAGTGGTTACTCCCTACTTTTGATCATATGTCATCCAAGATATGCTCCAAAATTATTAAATATTTGATGCTGGTATCACATATTCCCATATGTGACGTTAGGGGTGTAGCGAGCGTCTAAGGGTCCTGGGCTTGGGTCACAATTATGGTCTCCTCTAAAGGTAATGCAGAAGTAAAATAGATAACAAATAATAATAATAAATAATAATACATTAATATAATAAATAATTAATATAATAATAATATAATAAATAATACAACCCACAGTATAGAGAACAGTTTTAATTGTATCTGGGTCTGTGGCTACACATGTCACATCCTCAGAATCACTGCCAGCATCAAGATCAGAATCACCTTTCTTGGCATGGGTGCTTGCCACCATTTCCTCATCACTCTTAAAAAATGTTGTCTATCTTAGGCAGTTTGTGAAACTCCAGATCTACTTTATGCCACCTTTCCCTTTTTGCTACACCATAAGAAGAATGCTCTGAGAGGATGCCAAGTAATGATAACCTTTCCCACCAAATTTTCCTACCAAAATAAACACAAACAACTACCACCTTTGTTTGATTAGAGCAGGCCTCTCCTCAAAAAAAGCAAAATATTAGACTCACTCAGAATAAAATTATACCCCAGCCCTACCAGAAGATTCAAAGCAGCAAATTACTTAAACCAGGAAAGGGTCAGCTTTTATCATCACTTGCAAGCAGAGTCCAAGCTTTTTGTAGCTAAGTGAGACTACATTCACGATTTGCCAAGAGCACAAGGGCGAATTCTATATTTACAGCATATGAGGAAGGAATTTTAGCTGCTTTTACTCTTTAATACAGAAATGCAGGTGCCCATGTCTCACAGTCAAAGAAGGTTCAAATACAACGTACACAACCTTTTCCTTCCCAAGGGCCACTTTGAAAATGAAATTAGTACAAGCTCTGCGGGCTACACAGAAGCTGCTGGGGGCTAGTGTGCAAAGCAGTGCGCTCAGGAAGAAGAGGGTCCAGTTCATGGATCTCTGTCAACAATATCTGTCCCATGTCCTTGTGTGCATGCTCTTCTCTCTACTCCCTTACCTTGAGCTTAGTCTTTCAGTGATGCCGGGGGTGGGTTAGGAACTGGATTCAAGGACCAGATCTAGGAACTGGAAAAGGGCCAAATAAAAACTAGCCGTAAGCCGCATTTGAACCATGTTTCCTCACCCCTGAGATACAGCATAAGAACCAGTGCATCATTTTACTCACATCCAGACCAGCTACATTTTAGGTTGCAGGTAGGGTAACTCCTGTTCACTGAGTAAAATCTACCTCCTGGCTGCTTGTTATTTTGCCAGTTTTCCAATTGTTGACTCTGTCCCAGGGATCAAATAAACCCCTACATTCAAGATCTTTCCCTAGCTCAGGGGAAGGGATCAGAGGTGGGGGCATACCCTCAAGGATAGCGGGGTGGATTTATGACATGGGTCCATGACTCTCCCCTACTTTCCCCCATGATATATACCTCTTGAGCAACACCATCCCAAACTCCTACCGATCCATAGGGAGGGAAAATATTCCCCACCCCTGTATGGGGAAATCAAGGGATTGTGGATGGGAGGGAAACAAGAGGCAGAGGACTCAGTCAGAAAATGTTGAAATCAGATTACAGACTACTCTTGAAATCAGACTACTGTAGTAGGCAGCCTGAGCCTACTACAGTAACATGTTAGAAATTGGACAGAGATGGCCATTATAAGATACAAGGTTTTTTGAAGCAGGGGAGTCACATTTTCATGGGTCTGGACTCTTAAAAGATTTAATGTGCTCTACTGCTAGACATAGAACCCATGACACCAGTGAGTGTATAGGGGAATGGATGGATGGATTAAATTCAACGGAAAACACACTTTTGGCTTTAACATTTTTGTTTTTAATTATATTTGGCTGAAACATGGAGTAATTATACCTCCCATGGATGTCATTAAGTGTACCAAATTCCAAAAAGATTGGATAAAGTAATCCAATATTTTAAGCAGTTTAATCATATTATTTTGCAAAAGTCTTCATATACATTCTTAGCTGTAACTTCTTAGCCTCACATTTAATGTAGATGAAACTTGGCAGGTTTACACCCCTTTCAATATTTACCAGTTCTGCCAACTTTCAGAAGAATTGGATGAAGGGTCCTGGTGGTATAAGCAATAATTTATAAATGTATGTCTGACTGTAATATCTTTGAAATCCAACCAGTGTACAGTGTACAGAGATTGATATCACAATTTTATAATCATCTCTGCCAAATATCAGGAAGATGTGATAAAGTTTTCCAATTGTATATGCCGGCACAGCATATGCAGAGAAGGAGCCTCTGCCAGGGATTCTCTTACATGTCACTGTGGTATAAGATTGGTTTGTGATGCCAATTGGCCAGAAGAAATGTTAACCAAATATCCTAATTCTGTTCTATGACCATTACAACATCTCCTGGGAAATCAGAAGCACCTGTTTAGGAAACAGCAACAGAGATTCTCTTATATCCTCTGTCACAGTGCTGCAGGATGTGATTGTGATGATAATTTGCCAGCCTGGATGTGAAAACTATGTCTCCTGATTGCTGGGATGCTATCCCCAAAGTCCCAATTATGTCCCTTCTATGCCTGCCTGAGGGTCGCCACCTATGCCCACCTCGAAGCCACTACCAATTGGTCCTGTAACGATGGAAGCATGCAGTAATTGGCCATTGAATGTGTCTGTCAGTCTTTTGGGTTGCTCCACATCCTCCCTCATACAGCCTCCCTCCCTCTGCCATACCAGGTGCCTGCCTTTGACTTGCACTGCATGTGCTGCTATTTATCTGAATACTGGTCTTCAAGGGGACAATTTCAGTTGCTTATAAAATTTGTTCCCTTTATCAAATTGTCCTGTTCTTTGTCAGAAGTGATAGGGAAGGTATGTGATACATTCCTACCAAATGTCTTGTAAACAGGATGAAATATAAAAATGTTACAGCTGGAAATGTATTTTCAATCTAATGTCTTATACCATCATGACCCTTTATCCAATTGTTCTGAAAACGGGCAGTAGTATTAATCTTGTGGAGTGACATAATATTCACAGGTTTCATACAAATTAGATTGAAGATTAAAAAGGAGAAGCCACGAATGTGTATGGAGCCTTTATTAAAATCACAATATTCAATTTCTTCTAACATCGGTTTCCTTTACCTAATCATTTCAAATATTGGTACAGATAATGACTCCATTGTGGATACAATCTCTCCAATTTACATCACAATTAAATGAGAAACAAAAAAAGGTATATCCGGAAATATGATTTTCAGTTTTTTTCCCTTTATTTCAAACAAAATGTCATTTTTGTTTCTATTTTTGTTATTATTATTTGTTGTTTTCGTTATTGCAATAACAATAATGAAAATGACAATTCTCATTATTGTTATTGGTTATTGCAATAACAAAAATGACATGCACACCCCTAGTACTACCTCCCTCCAAGTGAGTCCCACCGACGCCTCCGCTCCAGGCTCTGTCTCAGCCACAGCTGTATCCATCTCCCCTCACCCAACAACAGCCTAAAACATGCCTTTGTGGAGCTCTGAAGTCAAGGCAGGAGAGAGGTGTCAGCCCGGCTGACAGGGACTCATGCTAGCAGTCAAGCAGTGTGCCATGTTGCTGGCAGTTTCCCACTGGTGTTGCTCAGCTGCTGCCTCATATTCAGTGCACCTGCACCATGAGCCCACTCCTCACCAGACTCCAACCCTGCCTGGCCCCGGTGGACCCCAGGGCCAGGTGCAACTGTACCCTCATTTGCCCCGATCCCTAAGCCAGTGTGTGACATCCTCCTTAATTTGTTTACCAATGTACGAGAAATTTGGAAGAAATGCTGGTTAGAGCTGACTTTAAGTCAATTCTTTTGCATAAACATGTGGGTCTAGGAGGTCCTGTGCTTGGTTATTTTAAGTGTGGGAGATGTTCGTATTGCAGATATAATATTAACATCAACATCTTTAGTCTAACAGGATTTATACTTTGAGGAGTTCTAGCACACGTTTAAGAAAACAAGTTTTATTTGCGATTTAAGTGTCCATGTGAGAAATTGCATATTTTTATATTGGTCAAACTGCAAGGAAGATTCAGAAATGTATTGGTGAACATTTAAGCTGCTTGAAAAGAAATAATTCTTCAGCCCCTATGGTTCTTCATTTTATCGAAATGGGTCATAGTTACTCTGATGTTATATTTTGGATGGTTGAAAGAGTTTTTGGTTTAGTTGGTATTGAGCAGAGACTATTAAATGTCAGTCTTTTTGTATTTTTCATTTGAACACTATGCAACCTCATGACTTGAATGATTCTTTGGATCTTAAATGTCTTTTTATGATTTTTAGTGATATTCTGTACAAGCTCCTTTTTGTCACCTATAACGCTCTTCACAACCTTACTGCCCCCTACCTCTCTGAGATAATTTCCCTTCGTACTCCAGTCCGTGAGCTCCGCTCCTCCTCTGTTCCCTCTCGCTCTCCCACGCCTCCCCTGCTCCCCTAACCGCCTTCGTCCCTTCTCCCTAGCTGCCCCCCATGACTGGAACTCCCTCCCTGCCCACATCCACCTCGCCCCCTCCCATTGTACCTTCAAATCACTCCTCAAGACCCACCTCTTCTGCTCTGCCCTCCCCAACTCCTCGCTTCCCTCACCTAACTCCTGCTGATATCCTCCATCCAGTACAATCTGTTTACTAAGCTCTGTGTACTCATATCCTCACCATGTGGACCAACCAGCCATCATTCTCAATGTAACCAAGCCAAGCGCTTGCACCTGGGACCTCACATCTTCATGAATGTTACACTCCTTGTCTCTCCCTCTGTTCCCTCCCCCTTCCTTCTCTCAGAGTGTAAGCCCGGGGGCAGGGACTGTGTCTATTCAATTACTTTGAAAAGTACCAGGTACATTGATGGTGCTATATAAATGCTTGATAATAATAATAATAATAATAATAATAATATTCAGTGTTTAATAGTACTAGTCATTATATCTTATATCTTATATACTTGTGTTTATGGGCAAAACACACATGTCGCAGCATGTAGCCATCACGATCCAGCCCAGGGTGGAAATCCATAATGGACACAGTCCAGGCCATGTCAGGGCACTGACCATATGTGACTGCGGCTGGGCCGCCATCCAGCCACCCGCATAGACTAGATAGGGCTGCAAGAGACATGCGGGCTGCTGGCCCTGCCCCTGTGCTACTCCCAGTGTCCAACCCCCTGCCATGATGGGCTGCCATGACAGCTAAAGACAGACAGCCATGGTGGCCAACCATGGCAGGCCCTAGTCTGGGTTGGGTCATGACAGGCCACACAACAGACATGCTGGCTCAGTTTGGCCTGGTCAGGTGGACCTTAGCTCAAGCTGTGATTTCAGAGGTTTCCCGAGGTAAGAGCCCCAACTAGCCAACAACACAGTCCGAGGAAAACCCAGACCAACACCTGGTGTGCAAAAACAGCTGGTGACCTGTGGGCCAAAGTGGACCACAGCAGGCCTAAGTTTCATTTGTTATGTAAATGAGTATTAATTATTTTTATTATTATTATTATTATTATTATTATGGCATTATGCCAAATAACATGTATATTCATTTATACATGTGTATTAGTTTATACATTTTAAAAATGTTTTTGCAATCCATATTTTCATGTGATAGTGATATGTTTAGGTGGGGATTTCCTTTTTAAGTGTTGGGAAAATGGATTCTGTTCCCCTTTAAATTCTGGTTAGTTCTTGTTTGATGAGTGTCTGGGACTATGGGTATTTTCAGACGTTACGGGCGGCCGGTTCACCACAGTGAACCACCAGGGGGGGCGAACAGCACAACCACGCCCAGGGGTTGGAAAACGACCCAAACAGACGTGCCGGGAACGGGACCAT
>QEPC01001041.1:422682-451344 GCA_003113815.1 Sphenodon punctatus | reverse complement strand
ATCGGCTGCACATCTGTTGTGCTGCCCCGGTCCGTGATGGGTCGGCCCGGTTCCTGGCCGTGGTCCCGGTCCCATCACGTCTGTTAGGGGCTTTTCTTCACCGCGGGGGGTGGTTGTTCTGTTCACCCCCCTGGGGGTTCACCGTGGTGAACCGCCCACCCGTAACATCTGAAATCACCCATAACAAAACAGATTAGCCTAAATATCTATATAATATCTAATCTCTCTCTATATGTACACAAGTAATATCTATCTAAGGGTATTTTCAGACGTTATGGTACAACACCCAACCATGGTGAATCCCCCGTGGTGGTGGATGGTCCCATAACATGTGTTTGAGCACTGCCAGATGTTCACCACGGTGAACCACCGGCAGTGTGCAAAATAACCACGCTTTTGAGGATGGTCCGGGCACCATATCAGAAAGTGTGGTCAAAGTGATTCCCCCTGGGGGTGAACACCCGGCAGGAATCACTTTTTGCCCCAACAGATGTGACGTTACCATGCTCAACCATGGTGGGATTCACCATGGTTGAGCGTGGTAACATCTCGTCTGGCCCCTGACCATGGTCTGGAATCAGCGGCCATGCTTGCCACTGATTCTGGGCCATGGTCAATACCCCAGGGGGCTGGTAGGCAGGTGCCATGGCCACATTGGTCGCTGTTACCACCCATCTCCCAGAGGGCAGGTGGCCTCGGGAGCATGGGGAGGCAGGGCTATGCGGCCGCACATTGTGCCATACAGCCCCGCCCCCTTACCGATTCCCCGTTGGAATCTGTCAGCTCGTCTGTTGACGGGCTGGTCAGATTCTGATGGGGAATCAATAGGGTGATTCCATGATGGGACCAGTAGGGCCCCCGTCACGTCTGAATCACCCTAAATCTAAGGGAGACAGGGGAAGGGAAAAGGAAAACTATAATCTAATCAATTAACTATATAAATATTTTAATCTAATCTATATGCCTAGACTATATATCTATATCTAATCTATACTATCAATTAGGGGTGGGACACCGGGGAGAATACTGGATACCGGATGTAGCGGTATCGGATCTCCCTGGTACCGGCATACTGGATTTTTAACATTGGCCGCGGTACCGGATTTTTTGCATTGCGGCTATTGACTTCAATGGCCGCAATGTAAAAAATCTGGTATTGTGGCCAATGTTAAAAATCCGGTATGCCAGTACAGGTAAATATCGGATTTATTGGATTAAGCCGATACACCCAAATACCGGCAATATCGGATCTCGGGAGAACTGGAATTCTCACCCCTACACTCTCTCTCTCTCTCTCTCTCTCTCTCTCTCTATATATATATATATATATATATATAATGTTTAGGGGGTGAAGGGCAAGGAAAGGAATATGAAAAAATGTAGCATATGCGGAAAGAAAGGTATTGGTAATACAATGATGGCTAGGGAGTATTTTTTGTGTGCAAGCACCATAGTTCTGTAAACGCAACCTGAAAACCAGAGCTCTCACAGAATGGAGAGAAAAATTCTGGCCCTCTGTGATGTGTCCACCGGCCCCGAACCCCTGATGCCAGATGGGGGCACCACCGGGAGAGGCCCAAGCCCAGGGACACCCCTCGCAACCAGGAACCTGCACCCCACCATTACCTGGGAAGACGAGGAAGACGAGAGCTGCCCCCCGGCCATCGCACTGATGCCAGGGCCCGGGAGTGTGACAGGAAGGCCATGGCTGGGTGTGACATTATCATGCGGTGCCAGCCCACAGCCTGGGAGCACGCACAGCAGGCAGACCCAGAAGCCCCGGGTAGAAAAAGGAGGAGTGGCAGAGAGAAAGGAGGAAGGACTGGAGATCTCAAGAGCTATGGCAGGAAAGTACCCGCTATCTCCTAATGGGGGGAGGGAGGATTGGTGGAGGTATCCCTGATGTAGTGTGTTAGTGGCCCTGAAGGCCCTGGGAACCTGGAACAGGGTAGAAGGGTGGGGGAGGGTAGGTCCAAGCAACAGCCTGTGGAGGCTCTCCCATCAGGAGGGCCGGGTGGTGTGCCGGCTCCTCTCAGGGAAACTCCGGAGAACAATGGGGTTTCCCCACCCCACCGGTTCTGAGTTTGAAAGCTGGTGAGGCACAAGCTTAGGGGGCATGCCACAACTGGTGCCATGGCTCAGATAGGATTAAAGGGAAGGTTGCTGCAGGATCTTGACCCTGTGGGAGTTACCGGGAGGGGGAAATGGATACCGAGGCCATGCTGAAATGGCTTATGGAGGCCCATAAGACCCAGCTGGAGACTCAGTGGGGGTATTTACAGCAACTGACTAGTGAGTTGACCAGCACCCAGATCCGTGGCTAGGCACAGCTTGCAGAGCAAGTGTCAACCCTCATGTCCCCCATCATTGCCGCTTTGGCCGCGGCTACCCCAGGGGCTGGGGAGGGGAGAGGGCACCAAGTAAGGCTCACCAATATGCCTCCCATGGATGACCCAGAGGCATTCCTAAACATGTTTGAACAGGTGGCCATGACCGCCAAGTGACTGGAGATGCAGTGGGCCATTTTATTGGCCCCCTGCCTCTCCGGACTCACCCAGGCAGTCTATGATAGACTGGAGGCTGCAGAAGCCACTGACTTCATGAAAGTCAAGGATGCTAACCTCAAGGGGTTAGATATTTCAGAGGAGACCTATAGGAGGCAGTTCCACTGGGAGAAGTATCCCCTGGGAGCCTCCCATCAGGCGGTGGCCCAGCTGATGAGGACTGCTGAGGACCGGAGCGGGGGGACGGAAAAATGTTAGAAAGGCTGACCTCCCGGTTCTATTGGCCCGGCATCTGAGAAATGGTACAGCGATATTCCTCCTTGTGTCTGGAGTGCCAGCTAATGACCAAACAGAAAGTAGCACTGGCCCCATTGGTCGCGCTCCCGTTGGTAGGGGTGCCCTTTGAAAGACTGGGCTTAGACATCATAGGCCCCTTAGAGAAATCCTCCGAAGGGCATAAGTATGTCCTGGTGTTGGTGGATTATGCCACCCGGTACCCAGAAGCGGTGTCCCTGAGGTCTAATAAAGGCCCAGCGGTGGCCCGGGAGCTAATCAAAATTTTCTCCCGCACGGGATTTCCCCAGGCCATCTTGACAGACCAGGGTACGAACTTTATGGGACAGCTGATGCGCCAGCTGTGCCACCTCCTAAACATTCGCCAAATCCAAACCTTGATCTATCACCCCCAGACTGATGAGTTGGTAGAGCACTTCAATCAAACATTAAAAATGAGATTGCGCAAGTTTGTGCAGGACAAACCCCGCACCTGGCCTTCCCTCCTTCCAGCCCCATTGTTTACTTATCGGGAGGTGCCCTAGGCATCCCTGGGGCTCCCCCCCTTTGAACTGTTGTTTGGGAGGAAGCCCCGGGGCCTGCTGAACCTAATGAAGGAGGGATGGGAGGGGGCCCCTACCCCAGCTGCCAATGTGGTCCTCTACGTAACCGGGCTGTGGGACAAATTACGGAGGGTGTGGGACTGGGCGGCCAGAAACGGGCTGGAATCCCAGCAAAGGCAAAAGGCCTGGTTTGACCAGTGGGCCAAGCCCTGCCAATTGACCCTGGGCAATGAGTCTTGGTCCTCCTCCCCACCGCCAAGTCAAAGCTCCTGGCCACCTGGCAGGGCCCTTACGAGGTGGTTAGGCAGACGGGGACGGTAGAATATGTGGTGCACCAGCCCGGAAAATGGCCAGAGCTGCAGACATACCACATCAACCTACTGAAAGAATGGAAAGAGCAAAACCCTGGGACCACTGAGGCCTTAACCGGGGACCTGGGGGTAGGACCCCCATGGTTAGAGGAAAGGGGACTGGAGGTATATGTGGGGGAAGACTTAGCCCCCGCACAAAAAGATCACCTCAAGGCTTTAGTGGCTGACTTTAGGAATGTGTTTACCATGACCCCGGGTCGCACAGCCCTCATCCAACATGAAATCCTGATTGAGCCCGTGAAGGTGGTGTGTAAACCGCCTCGTCGAAACCCCCAACATCTGTGGGGAGTAATGGAACAAGAACTGTGCAGTATACTAGAGCTGGGGGTTATTACCAAATCAAAAAGTCTGTGGAGAAGTCAACACGTGTTGGTCAGCAAGCCGGATGGCTCCACCCACTTTTGCATCAACTTCCGAAAAGTGAACACTCTCTTCTGTTTTGATGCGTACCCCATGCCCAATATTGACACGCTACTCAAACGGTTGAGGGAAGCACAGTACCTGTTCACCCTGGACCTCATGAAAGGGTATTGGCAAATTCCCCTCGTGCCAGCTGCCCGTGAAAAAATTGAGTTTTCCACCCCATTGGATCTGTTCCAGTTCGTGAGGATGCCCTTTGGTTTACAGGGAGCTGCGGCAACCTTCCAAAGATTAATGGATAAAGTCCTTCTCGAGCACGAAGCCTATGCCTCAGCCTACATTGATGACATTGTGGTCTTCAGTCTTTCATGGAAGGAGCATGTGGAGCATCTTCATAGGATCACCTCGGCTCTGGCTAAGGCCGGCCTGACTGCTAATCCCAAGAAATGCCAGTTGGGATTATGGGAGGTGGTGTACCTGGGATATCAAGTAGGACGGGGACAAATGAAGAACTCAAACACCCTCCTGCTCTGGTGGTACCTGGCACTACAGCCCTACAAATTTGAGATATGCCACCGGGCCGGCCACCTCCATCATAATGCTGACTTTTTGTCTTGACAGGGTGAGACGGTCCCTTGGCCCGCACCCCCCATGAGTGGCCTCTTGGTGGGGATGTGTGTGATTCACCCACTGGCCTTACACCCCTGATCCTGGATGGGGGCACCACCGGGGGAGGCCCAAGCCCAGGGACATCCCTCACAACCGGGACCCTGCACCCCACCATTACCTGGGAAGATGAGGAAGGCAAGAGCCACCCCCCAGCCATCATGCTGATGCTGGGGCCCGGGAGCAGACAGGGAGGCCGTGGCCGGGCATGACATTATCAAGCGGCGCAAGCCCACAGCCCAGGAGCGCACACAGCAGGCAGACCCGGAAGCCCTGGGTAGAAAAAGGAGGAGCGGCAGAAAGAAAGGAGGAAGGACTGGAGATCACGGGAGCTACGGCAGGAAAGTACCCGCTATCTCCTAATGGGGGGAGGGAGGATTGGTGGAGGTATCCCTGATGTAGTGTGTTAGTGGCCCTGAAGGCCCTAGGAACCTGGAACAGGGTAGGAGGGTGGGGGAGGGTACATCCAGGCAACAGCCTGTGGAGGCTCTCTCATCAGGAGGGCTGGGTGGTGTGCTGGCTCCTCTCAGGGAAACTCCGGAGAACAATGGGGTTTCCCCACCCCACCGGCTCCGAGTTTGGAAGCTGGTGGGGCACAAGCTTAGGGGGCATGCCACACCTTCCCATTATAATGGGTTGCAGTGCCCTCTCCAAGAGCCCCCCCCGATTGGTTGTGGGGGACAGCAGGCATTGAGCAATCACAGAGTGCCATGAGACTGCTGGGGCCTGCTTTTGCTGCTCATTTGCCAGTGATACATCCATTAGATACTGCTGAGCTGCTCGTCCCTCCCAACACTGGCACAGTTCAAGAGTTCAACCCTGTTTAGGGCTTCAAGATGTCTGGTCCCTCCTTCCCTCTCCACATTTCCCCTCCAAAACCCAACTGCCACCGCACTAATAATAATGGCAATGATAACGACACTGTCATTTTTGTTGTTGCAATAGTGATAACAAAAATGACAATTTTCATTATTGTAATAACAAAAATGATGTGCACACCCCTACGTCTGTCAGTCTTTGTGTTTCACCTCATCTCTCTGCTTCACCAATATACTCATTTTATCCATATACCAGCTTGCTGCAAAAAAATTCTCTCCGTGACCTCTCTTTAATGCAGCCCTTATACATGGTATGTCCTCCCTAGATCATCATCAAACCCCCACCACATTCTCCCTCATCAATACCTAGTTCTGCAGTGTTGTTTACTGTGATCAATGTAACTTCTGCACAAATGATCTATTGTTTAGTTCTGTCAAATATTATTTCTTTGTTGATCTATGCACAGACTGAGCTTTTTGGAGCAGGGATATTTTCCCTTGAACATCTGGAAAACATATAGCATATTATGGACATTACTGTAAACATTACTGTAAACTATGCAGGCAATCCAATAGCCTGTGTACACTGCCCACAGGCACCACACTCAGTCAAGGCAGAATGGACGCTCATGGTGCATGTGCGTACATGAGCACACGCATTCTGGCCTGAGCGCGGTGCCTGCGGGTGGCATATGTGGGCCGTTAGATTGCCCCCTTTGTGTGTTAAATATACACATAGGGCCAAACTGCATTATTATTTGGGCCCAACAACTCAACTGAAATAAGCAGGGTTGCCCTGGATGGTAGCTGAGTGCAATCTAAAACCCTTTTCCCCCATGGTTAAAGTTTTTGTTTCATATTCCTCTACTACAAAGTCATTTTGCAGCACTTTTCTTTGCTATACATCACAGACCACTTTACAGTCAGAGCTATAAAACAATGTTGGAGCACATAATCTTGATATGTGATATGGTTACAGGACTTTAATACAAGCAAAATAAAAATGGTGAGCTTTTAACCTTTATTTCAGACACCTAGAAGGCTGAGTTTCATGAACAAAAACACCAGAATGGAGATCATTTTATAGACTAGGATAGTATCAGATAAATGTATTACCCCTTAAAGCTTATGGGCAAACCTTGGAAAAGCCAATAGATTTGTCTCTACGGATCTCAGCTGTTGCCCAGAAACATTAAGAAGTCAGTGTAGTATGAAAGATGAAGGCCAAGGAGTACTTATAGGTTAGAACAGGGGGCCAATTTCAGCCAAATGTAACTCTGAGTAAGCAGGCATATTTCCCATGAAAATCTTTGGATGAAATTTATGGGTGATATAAACTGTGATGCAGTATGCAGTAGTCACTGTTAAAATCTTTACTGACTTGCCTATTTAACATTACCACAGTGTGTTTAGTCTGAGTTCTGCAATCACCCCAACATTACTAGTACTGAAGATACAAGTCCAGTAGAAGTTGGAAACAGAACAGGTGCAAGTAGTACAGTATCAGAAGTGGGAACAGTGGGGCCCCAATCCCATACCCCCTGCACACGCATGCATGTGCAACTGAAAATTTTGCAAGTATGCTGTGGGCACCGTGCTGGGGGTGCACACATTTTGCACATGCATTCCTGCATGAACACTGTGTGTGATGCTCATGCAAGTCCATGGGACATGGGATCGGTCTCTCTGGGTTTTAGTGACTTTAGAAAATGAGTGCATCATGCATATTGAAGCATGTGAAATTATGATGGAAATAAAAAGAAAAACAAGGTAAAATAGGATCTCCCTAATTAAATTTATAGCAGTGCCTTTCCCACTACTACTTATTTAATGTTCCATTTTTTATTTTTACTCCACCTTTCCGGAACAACTCAGGGCAGATTACAAATATATATAAAAGCATATAAAACAGCAGAAAAAAACCCCAACCTCCCCCAAAAAACTTTTCCCTCACCCCTCTCCAGCCCCACCCCATCCTACCCCACCTTCACCAAAACTATTTCTCAACCCTCATCCCCACCCAGAACTTTCCAACCAACCCCAATCTCCCCCCTCCCCACCTTACCAAAAGCTTTCTTAATCAAAAACGTTTTGTACCACTTCTGGATGATGCTTAGTCCTGGGCTCAAATGAGCCTCCAAAGGAAGGGAGTTCTACAAAACTGAGACAGTGGTCGAAAAACACCCTCCTGTGTACCCACATCCTACAGACAAGAGTAGCAGATGGAATCTGCAACCTTATGTTCTTCTTTTACACTAAATTAGTCATGTGGCTTTTACCCTCATATATATGGAGGATTAATTTTGCACTCCCAGTGAATGAGAAATAAATGCAGTTCCCCCTTACTTTGCCATTTACTCCTGACATCTGCCTCATTTCCACCCAGCCTATGACTATTGTGCCATTTTCATCTCAGTGTTTGTAGCACGCACACATTAGTGACAGATTTTGAATATGACAAGACATTTATTTTTCCTGTTTAATCAATATTGGGTGCAAAGTTAATGACTAAATTTCCATTGACCTTATCAGGGTCAGGATTGCACTCTTATGTGTAATTTTAAAATATCTCATTTAGACAACCATGTGCCATGAGATAAGGCATTCTTGACAAAGCCATATTTATTAACATTTTGTTATCACAATATTTTGAAAAGATGGAGACAAAGTAGCTTGGGTGATATTTTTTTTAAAGGGCCAACTGTACTTGGTGATATTATGCAAGCTTTTGCATCACATAGGACTCATTCTTAGGCATGTAACAAGTCAGAACTATTGACTGAGCAAATGTAGGACAGGAATGTATGAGAGGAGGCAGTGACTTGGATGGGAGTGGTATAATCAAATACAATTAATAGTAACAATATGTTACACAGAGAGACAACAAAATGAGTAATATGTTATTTTGCATGGTCATATCTTCTTTGGAAACAGAACACTTTTCAGCTAGGCATCAAAAATCAAAAGAGTTTATGACAGTCTAGCACATGGAAGAAAAAAGAGTGAATTCTTCTGGGTGGACAGGCTAATTAAATCTCTTAATTATAGTACAGAGGAAAACAAATAATTAAATATGTATTGTGCCCTCATAATGTGACCTACACATCTTGTAAACTTGTAAACGTCAAGCAGTCATTGACAGATATCTGAACAGTTGATTTAGAGGCAGGGGTGACAGAATAATTAGTTTGGGGTAGGGATGAAACGAGTAGGGCAATAAGTATTATTATTTCTGAATAGTTGAGGAATGAGCTCAAGTTTCTCGAATCTACTTGGTAATACTGATGAATTCTTGGCAATGCTTGGTACTCGGTAAAATACTCAGTATTCAGTCAAATACATGTGTAGTTTACCAAGTATTTTACCACATCCCCTATGGGGGACACGGTGAACAGAAAGGGGGAGCAGGAAAAATTCCAGAGGGGGCATGGCGAGCAGGAAGTGAAGGGCAGCAGGAAAATTTCTAGGTAGGCACGATGGGCAGGAAGGTGAGGCAGAGGCGCAGCAAACTCACCATAGATTTGGCCTGTCGAGTTCAAGCAGAGTCAGTGAACTGTTGTGGACTGAAGCAGCCATGCAGGCTTTCTGGGAGCATGATGGACTACATTTCCCAGGATGCTCCCAGAGAAAGGACAGCAGTCCGCAAGTGCAGGATCAGGATAGCACAGTGCTCACCGCGGTGTGAGGGGTTACCACTACTGAGTACCATACCGATTCCTTGGGTCCTTGGTACTCAGTAAAATTGATTCAACTCCTTCAATCCTCGCTAAAACCCAAGGAAAACCAAATAAAGAGTTTCAGCCCTAGTTCGGGGTAGCAAGTGGGGCTGAAACTTAATTAATAGATTCTCGCTTTTCTTGGCATGAATCAGGGTTCTTGGCTCTTTCTTGCAAATGAGGATGAGTTGAGAAACTTCCCTGATTCTCACTGAGAAAATTGAGAAGCTTGAAACAGCCCTCCCTCCCCCAGGGGCTTGGGCACTTCCCAAGCTACTAAACTGGTAATATAGAAGACTGGAAAAATCCCAAGCGAGCTCAGATGGAAATCACAGTTTGCAACAGTCAAACTCTATTGATCCCCAAATAACTAAAACAGTTACTTATAATAAACAGATTAAAAATAAAAATAAAAAGGATATATTTAAATGTCTATATACAAAAGCTAGAAGTATAAACAATAAGATGGGATAATTAGAGTGTATTGCATTAAATGAGGATATAGACATCATAGGAATCTCAGAGACCTGGTGGAATGAGGAGAACCAATGGCACACGGTATTACCAGGATACAAAATATACAAAATATATAGAAATGACAGAGTAGATCAAGCTGGGGTGGTGCTATATGTAAGAGACAAGATTGAGTCAAGCAGGATTAATATTGTAAAGGAAGCAAACGGTACTCTGGTATCTCCGTGAATAGTAATTCCATGTACAACGGAGATGTGTATAGCGGTCGGCCTATAGTATCGTCCTCCTGACCAAGACAGTAAGACTGACTGTGAAATGCTAAGGGAAATTAGATAAGCTACTAAAGTCACAAATGCAGTAATAAGGGGTAGGGATGGGCGAACGCGGTTCGGCAGTTTGGAGTTCGGCCCGAACTCGGTCTGTTTGGATGACCGAACTTGAACACAAACACGAACGCGAACATAGCGAACAAACCAAACACCAAACGGCGAAATGGCCAAACAGTTCGGTCAGTTTGGATCATGTTCGGGTGAGTTTGGATGGCAAACAAAGGTTCACTGGAAGGTCAAACATGACAGGGAGGTGTCAGTCACTGAGGAGCAGATTTCCAGGCACCAGGGGTGGAGAGGCTTGCAAGAAACGAATCTAATTATCTGCCTCCCCCCTTCCCAACACCTTCTGAGCTAGTCACTGTTCCTGAACAGCAGGCGTTGAGTAGGATTTTTAGATTGCTTTAAGTTTCATTTCAGTTTTGTAATGAAATGAAACTTAAACCATAAACTGAAACCTTGTGTTATACACTGTACAGACTCATTGAGTATGTAATGTATGTATTTCACTACAGACTCCTCTTCTGTTTGTGATTTCCCCCCCATCCCATATATATGGGATGTATGTATATATATATATATATCCAGATAGATAGATAGATAGATAGATGAAGGAGTTAGCTTAGTGATAGAGATAGCATTAGTGATTTAGTTTTAGTGTTTGTAGGAGTAGGTCTGTGTACTTATTAGAGAATCCATTTGGTTCATAGCATTTATAATAGTTAATAGCAGTTAGATTTAGTGTAAATAGATATATATATAATATTAGATAAAAAAATAAAATAAAAAAAACCCATATAAAAACAAAAAAACCAAATAAAAAACAAAAGAAAACCATATAAAACTCAATAAACCCCCCCAAAACATATAAAAAACAAAAAAAACACCCATAACAACATTTCCTGAACGGCCGAACTGAACAGCCGAACGGCCTAACCGAACGGCCTGTTCAGACGACCGAACCGAACAGCCGAACCCAAACTTGGCGAACTAGCCGAACTGCCAAACCGAACGGACGAACTGAACGCAGCCGAACCAAACGGACTGAACGGATGAACTGAATGCAGCCGAAGTGAACGGCCGAACCCGAACCACAATCTGTTCACCCATCCCTAATAAGGGGCAATTTCAATTACCTTCATATTAACTGGGTGAATGTCTCCTCGGGGAAGGATGCAGAGATAAAATTTCTAGATGTCAGAAATGACTGCTTCCTGGAGCAGCTCATCCTGGAACCAACAAGAGAAGGAGCCACTCTGGATCTAGTCCTAAGTGGAGTGCAGGATTTAGTGTGAGGGGTAACGGTGCTGGAGCCGCTGGGCAATAATAATCATAATATAATCAAATCTGACATACTCACAGGAGGGAAGATGCCAAATAAAACCACTGCAGTAACATATAATTTTAAAAAGGGGAACTATGTAAAAATGAGGAAACTAGTTAGAGGGAAACTTAAAGAAGCAGTTGCAAGATTTAAATACCTACAGGCAGCATGGATACTATTTAAGAACACCCTCTTGAAAGCTCAGATTAAATGTATTCCACAAATTAAGAAAGGTAGGAAGAGGACCAAACGTCTGTCTGTGTGGCTAAATGGTGAGATGAAGGAGGCTATTGGAGTCAAAAGGGTATCCTTTAAAAAATGGAGTGTCCAATGAGGTAAATAGGGAAGAGCATACGCATTGCCACACCAGATGTAAAAATTTAATAAGGCAGGCCAAAAAGGAATTTTAAGAAGCAACTTGCTAAAAAAGATAAAACTAATAATAAACACTTTTTCAAGTACATTAGAAACAGGAAGCCTGATAGAGAGTCATTTGGGCCACTATGATGACCAGGGGCTGAAAGGGGTGCTTAGGGAGGAAAAGGACATTACAGAGAAGCTGAATGAGTTCTTTGCTACAGTCTTCGCTGCACAGAATGTTGGGGAGATACCCACACCTGAACCTTACTTTGTAAGTCATGAATTGGAAGAGCTGTCACAAATCAACGTGAGGATTCTGGAGGAGGTCCTAGAACAAACTGACAAACTAAATACTAATAAATCCCTAGGACCAGATGGTATTCACTCCAGAGTTCTGAAGGAACCCAAATATGAAATTGCAGACCTACTGTTAGCAATTTGTATCGCTAAAATCTGCCACTGTACTGGAGGATTGGAGGGTGGTAAATGTAACCCTGATATTTAAAAAGGGATCCAGAGATGATCCTGGAAACTACAGGTCAGTAAGCTTGACATCTGTGCTGGGCAAAATGGTGGAAACTACCATTAAGAACAGAATTGCTGGACATGTTGATAAACATGGCTTAATGGGGAAGAGTCAACATGGATTTAGCAAAGATAAGTCATGCCTCATTAATCTGTTGGAATTCGTTGAAGGTGTAAATAAGCATGTGGACAACGGAGAGTCGGTAGATATAGTGTACCTGGATTTCCGGAAAGCATTTGATAAGGTCCCACATAAAAGACTCTTGAGAAAATAAAAAAGCTATGGCATAGGAGGTAGTGTCTTACTATGGATCAGTCATTGGTTAAAGGACAGGAAGCAAAGAGTAGGACTGAATGGTCAATTTTCACAATGGAGAGATGTAAAAAGTGGTGTGTCTCAGGGATCTGTATTGGCACATTGGTACACTTGGTGCTGTTTAATGTATTCACTATTAATCTGGAGAAGGGCGTTAAGAGTGAAGTGATCAGATTTGCAGATGACACCAAGTTATTCAAGGTAGTTGAAACACGTGCAGGCTGTGAAGAACTGCAAAAGGATCTTACAAGACTGGGTGCCTGAGCATCTAAATGGTAGATGGAATTTAATGTGGACAAGTGCAAAGTGATACACTTAGAGGGAAATAATCCAAACTATGAGTACACAATGCTGGGTACTAAGGTAGGAGATACAACTCAGGAAAAGGATCTGAGAGTGATTTTGGACAATACACTGAAATCCTCAGCTCACTGTGCAGCAGCAGTCAAAAAAAGCAAACAGAATGTTAGGAGTTATTCACAAAGGGATAAGAGAATAAAACTGAGGATGTCATAATGCCTCTATACAAACTGATGGTGCGACCTCACCTGGAATATCAGGTTCAGTTCTGGTCACACCATCTCAAAAAAGGCATAGCTGAACTAGAAAAGGTACAGAGAAGGACAACAAGCATGATAAAGGGTATGGAACGGCTTCTGTACAAAGAGAGGCTTGACAAGCTGGGGTCTCTTCAGCTTAGAGAAGAGAAGACTCAGAGGGGACATGATAGAGGTTTATAAAATCTTGAGTGGTATGGAATGAGTAGATAGGGTACGGTTATTTACCCTCTCAAATTGTACTAGAACTAGAGGACACTCCATGAAACTAGCTGCCAGCAGATTTAAAACAAATAAAAGGAAGTACTTTTTCACTCAACGCATAATTAACCTATGGAATTTGTTGCCAGGGAACGTTGTCAAGGCAAGCAGTATGGCTGGGTAAAATGACTGGATAAGTTCTTAGAGCGTAGATCCATTCATGGCTATTAACCAAGTAGCTTACGGGATGAACTTCTTGCTGTCGGGACCTGGGAGTGAAGAATGGGGAATGGATTGCCCTTTGTGACTGTTGGTTCTTCTCCCATGTGATCGAGATTGACCACTGTGGGTGGACAGGATGCTGGACTTGATGGACCATTGGTCTGACTCAGCATGGCACTACTTATGTTCTTATGTTTTTAGGGATAGGGGGATGTGAGTCCCCCCTCTCCCTTTGCCATGGCAGCCCCTCGGGAAGTTCCTAATCATTCAGCATCTTGCAAAGCACAGCACCAGGGGAAAGAGTGCATCCCTGATCTCTCTCTTCCCCCTAGCAAGGCTATGCAAGGTGCTGCCAAGCACTTGGGCATTTCTTGATGTGTTGCCCTGGCAGACGGTGAGGGGGGTTCCTGGTCACCCTTTCCCCCTGCCAGGGAAGTATCTCAGAAGTGCCCAAGCCCCTTTGCAAAGCTGTGCTTGGGGTGGGGTGATAGAGTAGGGATGCACTGTCTCCCTCCCACGCATGGCTTTGCAAGCCACCAATTTCTTGGGCACTTCCCCTGCCAGGGAAGTTCCTGAGGAAAGCTTAGCAAAGCTGTGGGGAGAGGGGGAGGAGGTCCCCCCCACCCCCTCCACCTCTCCTCCTACTAAGGCAGCACCTCAGGAAGTGCCCAAATGTTTGCCAGCTTGCAAAGCCATGTCTGGGGGGAGAGTGTGAATCCCTGCTTTGTCCCTCTGTGCACAGCTTTGCAAAGGGGCTTCGGCATTTCCCTGGCAGAAGTGCCAAGGCAGTCCTTCAGGAAGTCAGTTTTGCAAAGGGCTACTCAGCTCTAGGAGAGTGGCCCTTTCAAAAACTGCAAGCGGCTGCCCGGTCAGTTTCAGCCTGAAACTGATTAGGTAGCTGCTTGAGTGGAAAAATTTTTTTTTGGGGGGGGGGATATGGGAGATGCTATTTCTTTAGAAGTTGGAGTACAGACATTTTTACCACTAGATTTCTTAACTTAGAGAGTACAACCAAATACGCCTGAAATGAGCGATCACAGCAAATGTTATTTCCACTGGAAACAGGTCAGTTGCCTCCATTCACTGGCTGTTTTGCCATTTTTGACCATTTTTTGCTAGTTCAGTAGATTGTTTGGTAAATTGTAGTTGTTCAGTAGCTTGAACATCCCATCTAGAGGTGAGTTTTGCTGTCCGATTCCTAATTCAAGAGGGGGACTAGCACTATGGTTTATATAGTACTGGCTAAGAGGTGTAATATTGATGGAAAGTGCCAGGAAGAGATGAACATTGACAAAAATTAGAAAAAATAGCAGAAATTGACAAAAATGATGAAACTTGACAAAAATACTGGAAATGTATAAACATGATGAACATGATGAAAATACAGGAAGTTGCATGGAGCAGCAAAATCAGCATGAAACTTCAAGTCATTACCATTGAGGACTCTGGAGGAGGTCCTAGAGCAAACTGACAAACTGAATACTGGGTGAATGTCTCCTCGGGGCAGGATAAAAATCCCATTGAGCTCCCTCTTGGTGCTATGACTGGGCCTGAAACTAGAGTGAAACACTCTAAATAATTGATCCTTTGTGAGGTGGTTTGTTCACTCACAACTACAGCTGTCTTTCAAAAACTTGACTGCAAAGTGAAGAAACATTTCATATTGAACGCAGCTGGCAAGCTAATACTCTCAGATGTTTTGCTTGTTTTGGACTGCGGTGACAGCTGTGAATACTGTCTCCCATGCACTAAGAAAGTAATTAGAATGCTTGGATGTTTTCAGATGGGCAAGATGACCAGGAAGGAAGGGAGTCTGTGGCCGGTGCATGGGTCTATCAACACATGTGGACTGTGTAGGGATCAAAACAAACGGGCAGCTCCAAGTATGGCTACTGCAGGCATGGACGCAGCCACCACACATTCCCCCCACCGTGGAGCAGTCCCAGAAACATGACACACAGGCAGCCACCATTCCCTCTTTTCCCCACCTCACCTCACCCCACCCACCACCCCACACCCAGTAGCCTCCCCCCTGCCATGACGCACAGCCCCGGAAACCATGGAGGAAACAAAAAGCTGTAGCAGTCATTAACCCCTGCCCAGGAGATGGTTCAGCCCCTGTCGGTCCTGGCAACCATGGAGGCACATACCTAGCAGACACCCATCAGCAGCCAGACACAGGAACCCCAGCACATCACTCATAGAATGCAAACTTCAGTGAGAAAATTGCACACTTGACTGAGTGCTGATAAAGAGAAGTGAACTGGAATGGAGGGAGACAATGCAATAAATTCCAAGTAAGCAGTTCAACTGGGACTCAAATGCCCATAGGAATGGTCCGGGCTTCAGGTCCATGACTCTCTTGCAGTGGTTTTCAACCTTCAGTCTGTGGACACCCAGGGCATATCTTGTGCAGAATGGCCCAGTGTTTCTGTGTCTGGGATGGTGGTGAAGTTTGAAGGAGCTGCTGAAAATGTAGGGAAGAGACTCTTATCTTTGATTGTTTCTTTGATAGCTGTATGCTAGCATGAAGGTTGAGTTTATGTATCCTTGCTCTCCTCCCATAGAATCAAAGTGAATTTGAACCAGGTCAATAGAAATTGAATGTACAGATCTTAATGCATTTTGTTGTCTTCTTGTTTTCTTTCTCTCCTAGAAAACTGCCTGAGACTGGCTCTTCAGTGTCTACATGTGAGATAGGATTTTAGCAACTGTGACTCACTGAGCCAACTGGATTCCAGAACTCTCTGAGGGGAATATACTCACTGATTATGACAGCTGCTATGCAGATGGCCTGGACATACTGTGGAATAGCATGTTGACCAGGGCCGTTGACATGGTTGTACCCAGGCGTCCACTTCCACTGTTGAATCAGCACATGTCCTGTTCCCATGTGGTAGACCTAAGGATTATGAAACAGGAGGCAAGGTGGTTAGAATGCAGGTGGCTTTCTACTCATGCTGAAGCTGACTGATTGTGCCATATATCAGATTTGAAGGATTATGATGTGGTTAGGGTGATGGTGAGGGAAGCTCTCCTCTCCACCACCATAACGTCGACAAAGTCTCATCCAGCAGAGCTGTTCCAGGCAGTGAACAGCTTGGTAAATCCAGGCTGCCTCTGTCTGGAGTTTGAGTCATCGTCTGCCTGCTGTGAAGAGTTTAACACCAACTTTACAGACAAAATCACCCGTATTCCCCATGACTTGGGGGCTGCCAGTTTCTTGGTAGAGTCTGAGTTTGGGGCTGTGGAGACCCAGCCTTGTCCTGCTCATTTGAATTAGGCCACATTCACACCTGATGGTGGCGCAGCGGGGAAACTGCTGCTAGCCAAAGATGTAGCGGGGAGAGGAGGGGAATGCTGGAAGAACTGTTGGTGTGAACAGGGTTCTGCGGCGATTGTACTTGCAGATAACAGGGTTCAAAATCCAGTCCTGTGATCTGTGAGTAAAAATCACTGTGGAACTAGGGTTGCCATATATGCATTTTTTTCCAGGACACTTATCAACAATACATGTTGCAGGGCCTGCATTGGCGCCAACCCTACACGACACCCCATTCACATCAGCAGTACTTCCAGCATCCTCCTCCTCCCCCCACTACGTCTTTGGCTCCTAGAAGTTTCCCTACTGCAATGCCGTCAGGTGTGAATGTGGCCTTAGTTTCAGCTGGTGTCACCCACCAATACAGAGGATGTGCTTTGGTCAATGCGGGTGACCAGTTTTAAATTAGATTCATGCCCATCCTGGTTGATGAAAGCCAGCCAGGAGAGATTGGGGCCTTTGCTGGCTGGGTAAAATGGCGCTGCCACTGGACCCGGGGCCAGAGCCCCAGCACCACCAGGTAGGGTGATCCCTGGGGTGGGGGGGATTAACAAAAATTACGAGTCTGGGCAAGGTGTGGGGGGGTGCTCCCCGGTGCCCCTTCCACCCACGCAGCCTGGAGGGGGGTGGGAAAACCACCACTCCTGTCCGAACAGGCCGAACTGAACAGTTTTGGGTTCAGCCGAACCCTGAACGGGCCGAACACCAAAAGCCCTGGTGTTCGAACATCCCTAGTGAAAAGGCTCTGTCCCTTTCTTTCAGATATGGCCACTGTCATCCGTACCTTCGTTACCTCGAGGCTGGACTACAGCAATGAACTCTACATAGGGCTGCCCTTGAAGACCATTTAGGGCTGCAGCCCATGCAGAACAGGGAGGCCAACCTCTTGACCCAGGTGGGTTGACAAGAGCACATCACACCAGTGCCTAAGAGTTGGCATTGGCTGCCAAAAGCATTCCAGGCACAGTTCAAGGTGCTGGTTTTGACTGATAAAGCCCTAAATGGCCTGGACCCTACATATCTAAAGAATTGCCTTCCTCCTTATGTCCTTCTATGGCCCCTAAGATCAGCTAAGGGCTCTTGCCAGTTTCATCATTGTCTCAAGTCTATATGATCTGGACTTATAGAGGCATACTTGGTGGATACTCCCCAGCTTTGGAACTCCTTTCCCTTGGAGGTTAATATAAGTGTCTAACCTGTGCACATTCTGGAGGCAGTGCAAGACGTATTCAGGGCCAACCTTACCATGGGGCGGCTTTGTGTAGCAGTCCCAGGCCCCGCCCCCCCCAGAGTCCCACCACACACTGCTTCCACCACTAACTGCTGCCAGGGGATTCACTGTCTGGCTGCCGGGAATCCCCTCTGCACACCTTGCCACCAGCCTGCCTAAGGTCCCTCAGCAGCAGCTTGGACAGGGGAGGAACTACCATCCCCCTGCTCACTCATCTGATGCTGCTGCCACCACTGTGACAGTTTCAAAGACCCTGCACTGTCGTATATGTGAAAAACACTGGGGTCACCATGTTTCCTAGTCTGGCATGCTTCTGGGGAATGTAGTCCCAGCATGCCATGCCATATTTAGGAAAAATGATGGCTCCAAAGTGCGTGCACGTGCGGTGGTGCAGGGTTTTTAAACAGTGGCGGCAGCAGGCGAATGGGGAGAGGGGCTGACAGCAATTCCTCCCCTCCCATGTGTGTGTGTGTGTGTGTGTGTGTTAAGAGAGAGAGAGAAGTGTGTGTGTGTGTTGAGAGAGGGGTAAGTATGTGTGTATGCATGTTGAGGGAAGGAGAGGTGAGTGTGTGTGTGTTGAGAAAGAGGAGGGGTGCGTGTGTGTGTGTTTGTGCGTGTGTTGAGAGACAAAGAGAGAAAACAAGAAAGTGAGACAGAGAGGTGAGACTGTGTGAGTGGGGGTTGATCCCTACCTCCGTGTCTGCCCCCCATGGCTGTTCCCTCTTCCCCTGTGCCCCCACCTATCCCCATGGCTGCCCCCTCTCCCCCTGCCCTCCATGGCTCCTGGAGGGGGAGGATGGAGCCACCACCTACCCCAAGGTGAGTCCTAGCAGAATGTTCCTGCTCTCCCCTCCTGCCTAGAAGCCTAAGCTTGTCTCTGACCACCAGCCCTCCCAGAAGACCCAGGCCCAGAGGTGTTCTGAGTCAAAGGACCACCTGGCCAAGAAAATACCTTTCCCCTCCTCCCCTGATCTGAGCTTGTTTGTGCTGATGCACCTCTTGGGGGGCAGGGAGGCTTTGGGAGTGTACTGGGGGAAGGTTTGAGCAACAGGAAGCGGGTGGGGGTGCTGTGACCGTGAGGGGGCTGTTTGATGTGTTTGATCGGTTTTTCAGAACTTTGGTGTTTGAGATCTAAGTCGTAATCCAGGCACTGAAAAGGGATCACGTAAAATCTTGCCGAGGGCTGTATTTGGCCCTTGACCCTGAGGTTAAGTTACTCACCCTTACTTTCATGGAGGGAGGTGCTGTGGCTATGTGGGGATTGTTTGATCTATGTTTGATCAGCTGGATCTATGTTTGAACGTCTGTGTTGGGGGTGTAATAGGGATATGCTCAAGAGAAGGAGGGTCCAGCTCATGGATCTGTGCCATGGATCTGTCCCTGTACTTGTGTGCATGCCCTCATCTCTGCTCGCTTCCCTTAAGCTTGTTTTTTCAGTGCTTTGGTATTTGAGATCCAGGCCCAAATCCAGGAACTGGAAAGGGGCCACACAAAATCTTGCTGAGGGCTGTGTTTGGCATCTGGGCCTGAGTTTCGATTCCTCACCCCTGCTTTCATGGGGGGAGGTGCTAAGGCTAGGTGGGGGTTGTTTGATCTATGTTTGATCAGCTGGATCTATGTTTGAACGTCTGTGTTGGGGGTGTAATAGGGATATGCTCAAGAGAAGGAGGGTCCAGCTCATGGATCTGTGCCATGGATCTGTCCCTGTACTTGTGTGCATGCCCTCATCTCTGCTCGCTTCCCTTAAGCTTGTTTTTTCAGTGCTTTGGTATTTGAGATCCAGGCCCAAATCCAGGAACTGGAAAGGGGCCACACAAAATCTTGCTGAGGGCTGTGTTTGGCATCTGGGCCTGAGTTTCGATTCCTCACCCCTGCTTTCATGGGGGGAGGTGCTAAGGCTAGGTGGGGGTTGTTTGATCTATGTTTGATCAGCTGGATCTATGTTTGAACTTCTGTGGTGGGAGTGTAATAGGGCTATGGTCAAGAGAAGGAGAGTCCAAATCATGTATCTGTCCCTATCCTTGTGAACATGCCCTTGTGTGTTTGAAATAAGAGTTGTTGCCTTTTAACCATATCTGTATCCTGTGCTTCCTTTAATCTAAAATGAATGTAAATGTTTTTTGGTGCACATTGTACTAATGGGTAAAAATAACGAATACGTCAATTCTCTGCAATTGTCAAACGGAAGTGGGTGAGGCCATCGGAAAGTGGGTGAGGACATGGGTGGGGTTCAGGAGGGCCCTCATTTTGTTTTCACCTTGGACCCTGAAATCTCTAAGGCCAACCCTGGATGTATTTATTTGACCAGGTATTTGATAGGCAGTGGTAGATTCTGGGGTGGAGTGAAGTAGGAGTGAAGGTTTATCACTGTTTAATGGGTTTTATTTTGTATTTGATGTTTTTATGATGATATGAGTCACCCTGAGTCTTCAGGGATAGATCGTGATAAAAATTGAAACAAACAAAAAAACAAATAAAGAATGGTCCAATTGTTAGGCAGAGTTGGAAGAAGCATTGATTTTGGGTCACTGGATCAACAGAATGCCCTGATTCCTTACAATGTGTTTGAATGTGGACACATAACCTAAAAGAGTTCATTAGTGTTTACATATTAAAGAAAATATCATCTGGTAAACAATTTGGCTACATTAAATCAGAGTAAAGAATTTTAATTGTTCCAATGTTGCATTTTAACAGACATGCCTAGAATATTAATGGAGAAAGTGCAGAAATGTTTACGTAAGCAAAGTTTTATTGAAGTTGAGGGAAGTTTTTCCTGAGCAAGCATATTGAAATTTGGCCAAGCTCTTAAAAATTAACAATTAGATTTTATAAATGTATTAGGATTATGAAGTGGACTTTCAGGATAGGCAATGGACTTGAGTGGGAAATTACTTGTGTGACGACTGCAAGACTGTACATATTGCCACAGCAGATGACTAAATCCTCACAATCAATATTGTTCCAAGACTGGAAAGTCATTAAACTGTCAACGTACATATTACAATGCAAAAATAAGGTTACATTAAAAACAGTAAAGAACATTTTCGTATTTCCCAGGTGAAATGTGTTAGTTATAAAAGGAGCTAGTACTCCTCAATAATATTCCCAGCTTATCTCCCTGCATTTTATGGATGTTTGGATGAAAGATATAGGAAAGTTATGCATATTTAGGATATAGGGTATCTAAGATATAGGAAAGATATAGGATAGAAGATATATAAGGTGCCATAATGGCATGTTGGAAACATTTGATATATCCTTGGTTCTTGACTTTTCTTCTGAAATCTGACCTGGATTGTTTTTGGAGCCTCACACTGGCAAGAAGACTTGATAAAAAAGTTCACATCTGATGAATAGCAATCTATGCAAGTAGGAAGGGGGACACTAGTCACATGGGGTCCTACATCAGCAGAAGTCCCGCCCTACTGGGGGCCGTAAGTTCCGCCTTGGGACGGAAGTGACGTGGGTAAGCGGAAGTGACGCAGAAGGGGTAATGCTTCCAGGTCAGGGAGGTGGGAACCAAAGAGGTCCTTACGCTTGACTTTGGGGGGCTCTGCTTGTGGGTCAGGGCAGCTGAAACTGAATGTTACAGCCTCCCTGAACCCACAATGTCCTTTGAAGAGGGCCATGTAATGCCTCTATGAACTCAGGAGAGTGAGATGGACCAGTAGGTATGAGTTTTGTGAGGATTGGAGTAACTTTCTGGTGAGGGGTGAGGGGGAGGGTAAATTGTAGAGATTGGGTCATGTAACCCCTCTATGAGCTCAGCTGAGTGAGGTGAACCATTCAGCATAGGATTTGTCATCCTACCCCACTCCGTCTTGGAGAAAATTGGGTCCAATGGGGTGGGGTTTCCGGGGTAGGATGAGTTGCCGAAAGAGGGTCATGTGAAGGTTCAAACTACTCAGGAGTGTGAGCGGAACCAGTCGGCAAATGTTTCATTGTTCTAACCCTCATCGTTTCAGAGATCTGACCTAGGGGGTCTCAAACCGCTCACCACACTAGCCCGTGACCAAGGTTTGTGGAGCTGTAGTCCCACCCCCTAGGGGTATGAAAGAGGGGGCTGCCATTTTCTGACTCCCTGCTCTCCCAGAGAGCAGGGAGTCAATCGCTACCACTTACACAGAAAAATTGCAATGGCTTTCTATGTGGATATAACGCCTATGAGGTCTATGGAGTTTATTAACCCTCCAGAGGTAGTGAGATGGTTATACAGAAAGTGCTACATTTAAAGTTCAGAGGACGAGGATGTTGAGAGTGATCCTGTGGCCAAGGTTCTTTTTAGAAGTCCTGTTTATGATGAAGAAGTCCGAATGGGACTACCCAGTCCTGTGGAGTCTTTGGTTTTTCCAGAGGTGATAGAAGAAGGCCTACCCCCACTCAACACAGCCATCCCAGCTCAAAATTCACAGGAAAGAAAGATTTATTTTTTTTCAGGGTGATTAAAAGGGGCTTTGTGTGTCTAGAGGTGTAATGTCACAAAACGTTGCTTTGTACAAAGATGGGTAACTCATAGGGTTGTTGTTTTTTTTAAATTTCTTTTAGGAAATGTTTGAAAGCCCTCCAGAGTCTGATGATGAAAACAAAGTGGAAGGCCCTACGTGCCATTGCCCTGTGAGGAAAGATGGGGACACACAACCATATATTACACTGCAGAGACAATTGGGTCTGGAACTGAATGAGACAGACAGTGTTCCGCCAATGAAATGAAAATCAACCATGAGGCCTATAGTGAGAGCGTGTGTCTATGGAATTCTAAAACATTGTTTTAGAAAAAAAACTAATTTCTGATTGATTATATGATCTTTATTGCGTGGCCGATGGCCATTGCAAGACAAACAAACACATAAAAAAAGGTTTTGTTGGTTCCATAGCCATATGCAAAATTGTGACCCTTAAAATATGGGAAGTATAGTTTGAAACATTAATCTTCCCAATCACTAAATGTATTAATCAAACTATACACAAGTTAAATGCATTTAAAACCATGCAAATTAAAACCATGTGAATTAAACAAAAACAACCAATTTAAAACAACACCCAGAATATTCAAGATATAAAAGACATACTGTTAAAATCAGGCCTACGAAGCAATTTCCACAGCATCAGCATCATACTTTTTGATTGTGAGGGATGTGTTTTTAATGCTCCAGGCCAAATGGCCCACGATTGTGTGACATGGACTTCTGAGGACAGGAACAGAAAACTTAAAGTCATTTGTGATAACCTATGCTTACAATCTATCTTTCACGTTCAAATGATGCTAGCCTATTCTTTAAACTGTCTTTGTATGACACAGGACGCTTTTAACCTGACTCTTTTGCTGTTTTGTAAAGTTGAATCCTCTCAGGATCCAGAAACCGAGTTGGATGGGCTCATGAAGCAGGGGGATAAACACATATTAGAATTTGTGCAGACCATAATTTAAAAACGTCATTATAAATCTTTTTTTAAAAAAACCAGTCTGTAATCCTAAACTTACAAGAATCTGTAAATAAAGTTAAAGGTTGTTTAACTCTCTGGTATAACATAATTTTGTCAAATAAAAAACCCACATTTGAAAATCTATCTGTGTTCAGGCTGCATTTTTGGTGTGTGTGTGGTTTTTTTTCTTTCCTTCAGCAGTTTCTCAAAACAGGGGTGAAACCAGAGAGATGTCGCAATGCCTGCTAATGGGTCTCTATTTTGTCAATAAAAGCACCTTTTGAAAATCTAATGCTTAGGACTCCATGATGCATTTTTTCTCAAAACCAGACAGATGTTGTATTGGGTGTGTTCTTATCAAGGGGTGTACCAGGACTCCCATTGAAACTCAACATGGGACAATAGGGTTGCCCCATCTCTGATGTTCTTTTTTGTTTTGTTTTTATGAGGGCTTAAAAAGTAATAGACAAGACAGAGTCATTCTTTTTTTTTTTGAAAAGTACAAATACAGTAGACATTACTTAAAAATAAAATCACAATATGCTTAATAACTGATAGCCTTCTCCGAGCACCCTCTTATCGTAAACAACTCTTTGTGTTTTCCTAAGAGTCGTTGGGTATTTTCAGACATTACGAGATCACGCTCAACCACGGACAATCCCCTGTCGTGGCGAATGGTCTTGTAACGTCTGGTTGCTCACTGCCAGATGTTCACCACCAGCAGTGAGCAAAATAACCACGCTTTCAAGGATGGTCCGGACACCATCTCCAGAAGCATGGTTAATTGAACCATGGCCCAGAATCGGTGGACGGTAACGTCTGTTACCGCTGCCGATTCCAGGCCATGGCCAATAGGTGCCCTGTCACGTCTGAAATCACCCCTTGTCTCTATTTGAAACCGCTTCTTGTCTCTTACTATAGAGGGCTGCTGAATCGTTATCTTTTTAGCTTCTCCCTGTTCTGGATTATAGTCCCAAACCTGATCTTTCAAGCTCTCAAAATTGACTTTTTCACAATTGGTGCTGTTCAGTGTAATCCCCTTCACTTTCATGTTGACGTTACCATTACACACTTTGTACCCATATGTTTTAGCCCTCCCTGAAATATATTCTACAATGTGCTGATTTGGGGGAGGAAAAACAGTTTTTAAAAGCAAAAGTATTTCCCCATTTATTTTGCGATAGTCATAGAATCAATCCCCTTCTTTATGGAAAACCCCACAACCTGTAACTAGTTGTATACCCCTGTAAAAAGAATACCCTCCCTGCCCTACCCCTGCTTACAGCAAATTTTACCACCCCTGCAAAGTTTCTTATCAAGCGTGTTAAATGCTCAGGCAGAAGACTCATTATTTTCTTTAAATCTCTTTGCTATTGTGTAGTGATTATGTGACAATGAGATTGTGTGGTGTTTGTGCACACTGCGTTTGGAGCTATTCTTCCTAGACGTTAGGGTGGGCCTTGGGTAATGGCATACACATTCATATATATTTCTGTTCCCAGTGGTTGGTGCCCAGGAAAGACAGCACTGTGTAGCTGCTTCCTTTAGCCCAGGTTCTCTGACCCTTCTGCTGGGCTGGTTTAGCAACACCCCAAGATCATAGCTTACTTTGTTAATTGGTTAGAGCACACAATACTTTCAATTTGGACCCTTTATAGTTGTTTTTTTTTGGTAACACACATGACAAAAGGGGGGCCCTTGAAATAGGCCTACTCCTTTGAATGAGTATTTTTAAACCAGCTGTACCCTTACAGACCCCAAGATACTCTTCCTGTCAGCAGAGATGGAACTACCCCAACAGTATGAAGTCTTTATGGGGGTTGAACTCATAAGGGGGACAGCAAACTAAATGGAAACCGCCCTGAGCACCAACTCATAAAGCCACTGCCTCCCCAAATGGAACTACCCCCAACAGCATGAAGCCTCTATGGGGGTTGAACTAATAAGGGAGACAGAAAACTAAATGGAAACCGCCCTGAGCAACAACTCATAAAGCCACTGCCTCCCCAACTGGAACTATCCCCATGGGGTGAACCATCTCAGTCCCAGGCTACCATCCCCAAACCCACTAAGCTTAGTGCGAGCCCCCATCACTTAAAGAGATCAGCAGAGTTTCTTACCTGTCCAGGGGGGTTGGGGCAGATGGCTGGGCCCTGCTGCAGAGAATTCCTTGAGTTCACTGGGGTAGAAGCTGAAGAGCTTTCCTTGAGATCGCTGGTGTAGAAGAAGGTTATACCATGAACCTCACAGCAAATGCTAGTGAAATTCAGTTCTGATCTGGAGAGATGCTGGCTTCTGGCTTCCTTTATATTCTCTTCTTGTGGGGTGTGAGATGGTAACCCCTTCTCCAACTAACCAATGGGTGTGAGGACAGTTATCCATCTCAGGACAACACCCTTCATCTCTGATGCAGATTTCATTCAATGGCAATTGACCCATACCTTCTCCAACTAACCAATGGGGGACACTGGCAGGGAGGCATAGGCAGGTTCATTCTACCTAGCCCATCTCTGGTTAACCAAGGGGCTGGGAGCCCCCATTCACAATGCAAATTCCAGCTACATCTACTATGCAGATTTCAGCTCCCAGGGAAGATCCAATCAAGGCATTGCTTTGAAGCCCATGCCCAAACCCAACCCTGAATGGAATGTAGCAAACCCCATTCTCTACTTAATGCTTGATCATACTCCAGCCCCTTGGAAAGATCCATTCAAGGCATTGCTTTGAAGACCATGCCCGCATCCATCATTGCATGGAATGTAGCATACCCCATTCTCTACTTAATCAAAGGAAGTTTGATCATACTCCAGCCCCTGCAAGAAATGTATCAGCCCCAACCAGCTCCATTTCATGGCACATATAGCTATAAGGAATCTATTTTTTCTTTTAAATGATTTTTAAAATCTCTCTTTTTTCACATAGACTGTACAGAAAATCTAAAGGGGGTAACCCAAACTCTCCAAAGTTTTCAAGACAGAAGGTCTAACGCAGTTCTCCCTAACCTTTAAAAAAATATATAAAAATCTCTGTATTTGTTTTAAATTTGAAACAAAGGGGCTACACACAACCATGCAGCAGGGATAGTTTCAAGATACAGGGGGCTACTCCAACTTAGTTTCCTTACATACTGCATATCATTTATTTTTTTTCATTTCAGTTTTTCCATTCATTCCTTATCACATTTTGTGGCATTCTAGTGCTGACTATCTCTTCAAAATGTAAGTCTAACTTTCTTGCTAAAACGAAAAAATTGGGAAATTATTTCTGCTTTTTAAAAACTGCTTTCTTTGGAGCTTTTCTTTTTGTGAAGTGGGCATATTGCCTTGCAGCAAGACTGCTCCTTAAGATTCAGGGCTGATTTTTTTATTTTGGTAAAGGTTACCCTATCTAAGGGGGATTCTATGTTGTGGGTATTTTGCCAGTTGTGGCTTAGGGGGGCAATGAATCTCACTCTCTTCATACTTGTGCATGAGAAGGATGATACCACCCTTCCCCTAAAAAGAAGTGTAAATTAAAAAGGTGGTAAATTAAAATAAATAAAATAAATAATTAAATTAAAATAAATATATCTTCTGAAGGCGAATATTATAATGAAATTCAAAAATGGTTTGGAGAAGTTCACAAGGGATAGGTCAACCAATAAGCCAACATGTTCCAAGGACTGGAGGGTGGCAAATGTAACCCTGATAATTAAAAAGGGATCCAGAGGCGATCCTGGAAACTACAGAACAGTAAGCTTGACGTCTGTGCCGGGAAAAATGATGGAAACCATCAATAAGGAAAGAATTAATTACAGGGCATGTTGACAAATACAGCTTAATAGGGAAGACTCAACATGGATTTAGTAAAGGTAAGTCATGCCTCACTAAGCTGTTGGAATTTGCTTGCACGGTGTCTGACGGCTGTGGGGGACTGGATGGGGGCCAACTGACTCAGGTTGGCCCCCATCCAACAAGATGGAGGTGATGCTGGTGGGTAAGGCAATGGGGGTAATGGCCCCTGTTGCAGGTGGGGGGGTCTGTCCCCCATTGATTCCCCTGGTGCAGAGTCTGGGGGTGCTCCTCAATGCGCAGCTGTGCCTGGATGTCCAGGTGGAGGCTGTGGCATGGAGGTAAACGACTTACTACTAATTTCGGTTCACTGTGACATGTTTGTGGACTATTTTGTGGATAAAATCACTCGTATTCACCATGACTTCAATGCTGCACTTATTACATTAGGGACTAGAACAGCCAGATCTTACAACTTTTATGAAAAGAGGGGAATGTCAGGGACCAGCCCCACTCCCACTGGATGGGAGTTCCACAGCCACGATGCGGCCACCGAGAATGCCCTCTCATGTGTCGTGGATTTCTCTTCTAGATCCACTGGGTTCGGGTGGGCTCATCAATTCGAGGCTGCACACAGAGTCTGGGTAACTATCATTAGTTTATTCAGCATACAACACGTTCGTCAGGACTGGGCCTTGAACTCCCAGCCTCCAGGGCTGCCTGAGACGCTTGCTGCCCCCTGCACCACTGGGGCGTTATTGCAGAAGGTGGTTTCCCTCCCTGCCTTGTCATTCCCTCTTTTCCTTCCAGCTGTGCCCCGTTGCCCCTGATGGGGGGCGTGGACCCAGCTGCCCCAGCCTGATTGGCTCCTTAGAGTATTTAGGGCTACTGGGAGCTGGGGCAGGTGTGGAGCTTCAGGTCATTCCCCTTGGCTTGTGTTTGGCTCTTGCCCCTTGCTCTTCTCTCCTGTTGCTGTTTGTTCTCTGCTCTACTGTTTGTTCTCTGTCTGTATTGGTGTTGTGTCCCCTTGTGTTTGTTGTGTGTTATGCCCTTCCCACTCCTCTTGTGTGGGTACCTGTCCTCCTTGTATGTTGGGGGGGTTTCTTACCTAAGTTCCTTTCCTCATGTTGATTGTCTGCACATGGTGGATGCTGGTGGTTTCCTGTTTGCTCTCTGTCTGGTTTTGTGTTGAGTGGCTCCCTTCCTCTCGTGAGAACCCCAGTCTGTCTGTTTGTCTGCCTGTCTGTCTGTCTGTTTGCTGGCCTGAAGGACCTGGCCCTCTGGCCACCTTTGTTTCGCTGGGAAATTCCCCCGTTGCCTTTGTCTCTGGCTC
>QEPC01001041.1:395248-414752 GCA_003113815.1 Sphenodon punctatus | reverse complement strand
AAAGCAATCTAAAAATCCTACTCAACACCTGCTGTTCAGGAACAGTGACTAGCTCAGAAGGTGTTGGGAAGTGGGGAGGCAGATAATTAGTTTCGTTTCTTGCAAGCCTCTCCACCCCTGGTGCCTGGAAGTCTGCTCCTCAGTGACTGACACCTCCCTGTAATGTTTGACCTTCCAGTGAACCTTTTTTTGCCACCCGAACTCATCCGAATGCGATCCGAACTGACCGAACTGTTCGGCCATTTCGCCGTTCGGTGTTCAGTTTGTTCGGTATGTTCGGGTTTGTGTTCGAGTTCGGTCGTCCGAACAGTTCGAGTTTGGGCCGAACTCCGAACTTCCGAACCGCGTTCGCCCATCCCTATTGGTCTGACTCCATTAGGCAGCTCCTTATAAGGCAGGACTGAACTTTAGCAATATTATACAGAGTGAAGCGACAGGATTTAGCAACAGCCGGATCTGAGGCGTAAAGGAGAGGGAAGAGTCAAATATGAATACAGCTTGTGGGACAGGCTAGATAATGGAAATTGAGAGGGAAGTAGGAGGGGAATGTTTTGGGGAAAAGATGAGAGGTTCAGTCTTGGCCATATTAAGCTTGAGCTGGTGGTGAGACATCCAGGCAGAGATGTCAAGGAGACAGCCAGAATTACAAGGCTGGATGGAGGGGGGAAATGCAGGAATGAAGAGACAGAGTTGCGTGTCATCAGCATACAGGTGTTACTGGAAGCTGTGTGTTTCAATGAGTTTACCCAGAGAAAGAGTGTAAATGGAAAGAAAAAAGGAGGGCCCAGGACAAAGCCTTGGGGAACTCCCACAGAGAGTGGAAGTAAAGTAGAGGAGGTATAAGCTAGGGAAACATTGAAGGAGCACTACAAGAGATACAAAGAGAACCATTCGAAACCCAAGCAAATGTAGCGAATTCAGGAGAAGGCCATGGTTGATGATGTCAAAGCAGCAGAGAGATCAAGAAGAACAAGAATGAAGTAGAGTCTCTTAAACTTAGTTAAGAGAAGGTCATTTGTGATTTTGGCAAGGGCAATCTCAGTCAAGTGGAGAGCGTGGGAGCACAATTGAAGGGGATCAAGGAAGGAATTTGAAGAGAAGAAATCAAGACAGTGCATGTAGACTGCTCACTCCAGTAGCTTGGGGAAAAGGGTAGGAGCAAAATGGGGTGATAGCTGAAAGGGTCAGATGGGTTAAGAGTGGCCTTCGGGGAGATGGTAGCATAGTTGAAAGCCAATGGAAATGACCCAGAGAAGAGGGAGAGAATGACGATGTGCAGTAGAGAAGGCACAGTAGTAGGGACAATTGTTGTTAAGAGGCGAGAGGGGATGGGTTCAAGGGGGAAAGAGGAGGGGTTGGATGAAGAGCGGAGGGCTGTAATCTCATCAAGAGAAGCTTGTGAAAGGACAAGAGAAGAGAGGTGGGAGGGAGAGGGTTGAGAAGCAATAGCAAGGTGGAGTTTGTCAATCTTGTTGAAGAAGGAGAGAAGATCCTGTGTAGAGAGAAAGGAGTGGGGGAGGGAGGACAAGGAGGCTTCAGAAGGGAAGCAAATGTTGAGAAGAGGCTGCAGGAATTGTGGGAGTGAGATTTGATTAATGTGGAGTAATAACAGTCTTTGACCAGGGAAAGGGCATCACTAAATACAGAAAGTGGAAAACCTAAAGAGGAAGAAGTCAGTGAAGTCACGAGATTTCCACCAGAGACGATTGGTGGCTCAAGAGCAGGATCAAAGGCAGGGGATGGTATGGGTGAGCCAAGGTCGGGCATTTAAATGACAGATAGGACAGCATGAGGGGAGCAAGGGAGTCATGGGTGGAAAAAAGCAGAATCCGGGCAGGTGGTAGAGGATACACATAAAAGATGGTGAGAGGGAGGAAGCACCCCTTTTCCAATTGCCTAGTGCAAAAGGCCTCCTCCCCTGCACACACCCTCCCTCAGAGCTGAGTGGAAGGAAATGAAGAAAGCTACCTGGGAGGAGAAAGAGACAACCACAGGTAATTTAGGTCGACATTAGCAGTTGAATAAGTCCAATTCAGTTCCCTTTCCAATTGCTAGGAGCATGCAAGAGGCCTCCTCCCTTTCAGACACCATCCTCAGAGCTGAGTGGAAGGAAATGGCAAGGAAAAGTAAATGCCCACTTCCAGTGACACCCTTTGTTGTCATCAGCAACATAACTCAGCCAAAGAATCCTCTTCCATGAAATAAAGACAATGGGGACGATCCTAAGCCCTGCATGTGTCCAGCACGCTGGTTGCAGTGCATGTGCGCAACTTACTCATCACAACCAGCATGCATTCCCTTTATGGGCGATGTAACATCTGTGTGCATACAGGATTGTAGGATCAGCCTCAGTATCAAAGACTTACTTGTGATGTCATAATAATTTATGTTTAAGTAGCTTACACTCATATTTCCTTCACACAGCTTTAAATTAATGAGCCAGAGGTTTTCCTAGTGTTTATTGTTGGTACTCCTTTGGAAACAGTGGAACTATGCTGTTTTATACCAGCTTGGGATCTGACCCAGTGTCACATCTGTACAGGTCATGCATTCAATATTTGATTAGCATTTTCTTCATCCCTTACAATGGCCCAGATTGGTGCTAGTTAGATGCATCAAATGCAGGAGCATCTGCAGGATAGGGATGTGCATGTCATTTTTATTATTACAATAACGATATTGAAAATTGTCATTTTCATTATTGTTATTGCAATAACGAAAATGGCAAATCATAATAATGAAAGTAAAAACAAAAACATTTTGGTTTTGAAATAAAGGGAAAAATTGAAAATTCCAGCTATAACTTTGCTTCTTATTCAATTGTGATGAACATTAGGGAGGTTGTACCCCCAATGGAGGGCACTATATGTACCAATTTCCCAAAGGGTTAGATAAAGGGAACCAATTTTAAAAGCAATTGAATATTGTGATTTTAAGAAATGCTCCATACACATTCATGACTGCAACTTCTTTATCTTCCATCTACTTTGCATGAAATCTGTGAATATTATGTCTCTTCACAAGCTTAACACTACTGCCAGTTTTCAGAAGGATTGGATAAAGGGTTCTGATGGTATAAGACATTAACTTGAAAATGCATTTCCAGCTGTAACATTTTTATTAGGGATGGGCGAACATATTGCGGTTCAGATGTTCGGATGTTCGGTCGTTCGCTTCGAAACCTGAGTTCAGGTTCGATGGTTCAGTTCAGCCGAGTTCGGTTTGGCCGAACTTGGCCTAACATTCCAAAATAGCAAAACCGAAACTGAAACAAAACTGAAACTGAACCGAAACCGAAACCTGATTTTTGGCCCTGGTAAGATGTTTTTCCTGCCTCTGAATTCATCCAAACATGACCAAACTGTTTGGTCGTTCGAGAGTTCGGTTTGGACATTCGAGCAGACCGAGTTTGCCCATCCCTAATTTTTATATTCCATCCTGTTTACAAGACATTTGGCAGGAATGTATCACATACCTTCTCTGTCATCTCTCTCAAACTACAGGACAATTTGGTAAAGGGATCCAATTTTATAAGCAACTGAAGTTGCCCCTGTAGCAAGGGGGGTCACCCAGGGCCACATGGGGTGCTGGGGTGGCACTCACCCCCTGCTATGCCATTTCAGCCTTGAGCCTCGGCGAAATCCTCTTCTTCCAAGAAGGGGGTACCCTCTCAGGACACACCACACAGTCCAGAGGGTAGTAATCCACAGTCCGTTATTGGACACCACCCGTGTCCTCTGTACCTGGGGCTGCCGACTCAGTCGCCTCCACCCTGCAGGTCCAAGTCCATCTCTGCCAACTCAGGAGCAACACAACCTCAACCCCCCAAAAATTAATCCAGTCAGCCCTTAAACCCTCAGGCCCTGGCCAAGCCTTCCTCAGGCAAGAGGCTCACTCCTCTCCCACAGCCTCTCCCACTTGCCTGGGTCCCTCTGGTTCACTAGTGTTCAGCACCCTAGGGAGCATAGAGCAGGAAGCCTGTTGCTCCTTCGGCTCCCTGGCAGAGACTCTTTTCCTCTCTGCCTTGCTCTCTTCTTATACACAGCAGAGTGGGCATGGCCAGGCTTCTACTCTTTAGCCTTAAAGGGTCAGTAACTTGCCAACTCTGTCACAGGGTTTTCTCAGACTGTGCTCCCCACAGGCTGATCCCCAGTTCTGGGGCTGGCTCTACCACACCCCTGTGTGTGCTCAGCCCTCTGACTGGTCCACATAGCCCCCTTCTTAAAGGGTCAGCAGCCCCACAGGACTGCTCCCTGCTACAGTCCCCTTGAAGACCATTATTCAGATAAATAGTGGCACATGCAGTGCCAGTCAAATGCAGGCACCTGGCATGGCAGAGGGAGGGAGGCTGTAAGAGGGAGGATGTGGAGGAATCCAAAAGACTGTCACATCCTGCAGCACTGTGACAGAGGACATAAGAGACTCTCAGTTGGCTCTTTCCTAAAAAGATGCTTCTGACTTTCAGTAACAAGTGGGGGAGAGATGTTGGGATGGTCACAGCACAGAATGAGGATATTTGGTTGACATTTCTGCTGGCCAATTGGCATCCCAAACTGATCTTATACCACAGTGACACGTAAGAGAATCCCTGCAATAGGCTCCTTCTCTGCATATGCTGTCCAGGCATATAAAATTGGGACCCTTTATCACATTGTTCTGATATTTGTCAGAGATGTTCATGAAAGTGTGATATATATCTCTGCCAAATTTCATGTACACCTTTTGGACAACAACCATGTTACAGCCAGACATACATTTATAAGTTAATTGCTTATACCACCAGGACCCTTTATCCAATACGTCTGAAAGTTGGCAGAGACAGTAAATATGCAAAATAATATACATCAACTGCTTATAGAATTGGATTACTTTATCCTATCTTTTTGAAATTTGGTACACCTAATGNCCTGAGACTTCGCATCCGCCTGAATGTTTGTTTGTCTTCTCCCATGTCTCTCCCGCTGTCCCCTCTCCTTGTCTCCCCCTCCTTGTCTTTTAGATTGTAAGCCACAGGTAGGGACCGCAGCTGATTATATGTTCTGTACAGCGCCAGGTTGTTACTGGCGCTTTATAAATGTTTAATAATAATAATAATAATAATAATACCCACATGGGGCCAAAATCAACCATGCTTCTGGAGCTTTGGCCCGGACCATCTCCTAAAGTGTGGTCAAAGAGATTCCCAATGGGAAACAAACAAAAGTAATGTCTGAAAGGCAACCACCAGCCGGAACCAAAGACAATGATTCCCAGCCGGGGACAAAGTGCGCAGCATCGCTGCCAGGCAACCAGCAACAACACAGACCGGGGAGGGAGATTTAAAGGTCACACGACAGCAGCCGGGATGAGCCACCCTGGCGCCTTCTGGGTGCTTTGACCACGGCCTAGCCTGGGATTGGCATAATGTCTGTTGCGCTGCCCCGGGCCATGGTTCGGTGGTCCGATTCCCTACCGTGGTCCCGGTCCCGTCATGTCTGTTCGGGGCTTTCCTTGACCACGGGGGGTGGTTAATCTGTTCACCCCCACTAAGAATCCACTGTGGTGAATTGGGACCGCGTAATGTCTGAAATCACCCATAGTTAATAACGAAAACAAAAACGAAAATGGCATGGGCCCTTGGTGCACATCTCTAGATTCTGCCCTGGAATTGCTCAATGTATAGGAGGTGTGTTCACAAGTACCTAGTCTTATGGAAGGAGGTGCCCAAAATAACTAATGGAACTGAACACAGTAAAGTTCCTTTCTTGGCATACTTAAATAAATATATTTATCTCCATAACATGTGCTGCCATGGGAAGGAAATTATTATACTTATTTTACAGCTGAGGAACAAGAAGACAAAGTACCTTGCCCAAGGCCACATGGCAAATCCATAGAAATGCAGGGAATGGAACAGCAGATTTTCTGAGTTCCCAGCTAAGCATCCTTCCTGTCTGTAGGTTAGAGATAAATAATATATTTTCTTGTTTATCCCCTGATTTATTTCTGTTCTCAGCATGAAATCTTCATGCTCTCTTCATCTAGCGCCACATCTCCACCTTCTCTGGCTTGTTGGCCATATATTCAAAACTGATGTGGCAGTGGAGGAAGGGAAGAGTCACAGGAAAGCACTGTGGACTAGAGAGAAGTAATGTTGTCTATGGAGAAGAGGTTCCATAAATCCTCTCTTCTTCTCTTTCAGAACCATTCATTTAAAGAGATACTAGAACAGTTCCAGGTATTCACACAGGTCCTGCTGTGTGTTGCGCTGTGGGACCGCTGTGTGTGTGTGCGCGCCTGCTGAGTGCGGTACCTGTTGGCCGCTTCTCCCTCTTCCCCCCTCCCTTCCTGTTTCCCTTGTGTGGGCGTTCCCTTATGTGCCTTTTTGCTTCATTTGCCCTCAGGCGGCCATGTGTGTGTCCCGCCCCTGCCCAGTGTCTTCTGGGAGTTCTGACCACGGCCGGGGATGGGCGTCACATCTGTTCCGCTGCCCCGATCCGTGATGTGTCGGCCTGATTTCCGGTCCTGGTCCTGGTCCTGTCACATCTGTTTGGGGCTTTTTGTGGCCCCGCGGCGTTGTTGTTTTATTCACCCCCACCGGGGATCCACTGTGGTGAACTGCCCGCCCGTAACGTCTGAAATCACCCATTGTAAAACATACCTCAAAAGGGGGGGGGGGGGATTTCTATATAAATTATGTAGTAAAAGAGATCAGTTTCTTTGTTATAGATCAATATATAAGAAGGGAATCTACAAAGATAAAATGGGGTTCTGACTGTACTCTGATCTGACTAAAACAGACATCAGGAAGCAGGTATGGCTTTCCTCTATGTTCTGAACATTCGAGCAGTCCTAAATCATAGACTTAATTGTCTTCAAGTAAATCCTAGTTGAATCCACTACTTACAGTTATGTCTCATTAAAAATAAAATTTGAGTACTGAACACAATTATTCATTTATTAGCATTGCAGGCCCCAGTCAAGATCAAGACCCCTTTATATTAGTTGCTAAATACAGGAAGCCATGATCCCTGCCTAAAAGAGAAGTGAAGACAAAATAGTTCCAATCTTTTTTACTGGGCCAACTTCTGTTGGGGAGAGTATGCAAGCTTTTGGGCCACACAAGTCCCTTCTTTAGGCAAGAAAAAGTCAGCACTAATGAATGAACAATGCAAGACAGCAAGTTTGCATACTCTCACTCACCAACAAAAGTTGGTCAATTAAAACTATTCTTAGTACATTTGAGACCAAAGTGGCAACTATGGGTGTTTTCAGACGTGATGGGGCCAGTTGGCCCCATCACGAAAACAATAAATACATCCCCCGCCGGGATGACCCCATCATACCCTAACAGATGTGCCAGGGGATCCTGGTGGGGAATTGGGGAGGGGGCGGGGCCGCGCAGCGCAACCTGCAGCCACGTGGCCCCGCCCCCTCCATGCTCACCGCCGCCCGCCCTCTGGGGAGATGGGTGGGCGACGGGGCCAATGCCTCCACAGCGTCTGGCCGAATCCGCCACAGCCTGGAATCCCGCCGGTGCTTCCGGGCCATGGCGACTGACCACACGTTACTTTTCTTTGATCCCCACCGGGGATCACTTTCACCACGCTTCCCGGGGAATTGGTGCGGCTAGCCCGGGAAGCGTGGTTGAAACTGACCCCATGTGGGGATTGAGCGTGGCGAACATCTGGCGGCCTCCAAACAGATGTGCAAGTCACAGGGACCACAGGTGGGTATTCACCGTGGTTCACTGTGATCTCGTAACGTCTGAAAATACCCTATGCTGTCTAGACTAAAAGTGAAGAGTGTTTAGGGACAGATTTGTGAAAAAATAGTAGAGAAGAAATTTCACAGGAATTTCAGACTACTTGTCCACATTACAAAATGTGCGAGATTGGCCTCCGGGAAAATCTCCAGGAGGCAAATCAGGCATGGGATTTGTATGTGGGCATGTTAACCTGCTGCGTTTTTGGTGACAATCTCATGACTATTTCAGAGCTGGTGCAAGCCGGCACATCCTGCTATGCATTCCCCATGAAACTGCTGCCAAAAATGCAGTGGTTTAACATATCCACATAGAAATCCCATGCCTGATATGCCTCCTGGAGATTTTCCCAGAGACAAATCGGGTGCATTTTATAATGTAGGCAAGCAGTCTCAGTGTTTCTCATTTCTGGATACAAGAATCACCACTATGATGTCATTATTTTACTTCAGTAATAATTGGAGTTTTCATGGTTTTCTGTCCATTTGAATAGAAAATTACTGATAATCAGGGTTCCTGGTTTTCTGTTTCCTGTGGGAAACCATGAAAAAATGTGGAATTCCATTATTTTCAGGGAAAAACACGGAATTCCCTTTTGCCCAGAGAAAACCATGGAATTCCAGCTTTCCCAGAGAAAATGGATGAATTCCTTGTTTTTTTTCTGGTTTTCCTGGTCACAAAAACTCACTCAGCTGTCTTTAATCAGCTGTGTTTGTGAGCGACGCACCCAGAAGTTCTCCTTGTGCATTCACTGAAGAGCATTCTGATCTCTTCAAGAGCATGGTGCACTTCATGGAGAGCAGCGGGGAGAGACAAGGACGCAACATCTTTATTCTCTTTCAGGAGGTAATAGACTTACAGGACTCCCATGGTTCAGGCACTTTCTGCCCCTTTGCTGGTCAAATTGAAGTTCATGGAAGGTGGGGGTGTGTGTGTCTGTGTTGCTGTGATGGCTCAGGCAGCTGCCATTAATTTATTTATTTATTGCTTTTCTTGAAAGTGGGGGCTTTTGGAGCTCCAACGGATAGTGCAAATTCTGTCTCTTTTGCAGCTCTGGTGGCAGCTCCCCGAGTCATGTGAGTCTATTCCCTCCTTCTGTGGTGATACGGTTCTGTCTCTCTTGCAGATCTGGTGGCCCAAGCAGCTGCCGTGAAGGGAGAGAACACCTTCCTCTGCCTCTTGTTGAAAGGGGGACTTTTGGAGCTTCCTTTGCTGCCCCTCCTAAAAGTCCCCTTTGATGCCCCCCCTCCATTTTCTGCCCCTCCTAAAAGTGCCAAACATGGCAAGAAGGTGGGGCAGGGGGGAGGTCAAGAAGAGCGGTGGGGAGACACACACGGGGTTGAGGGGTAAGAGTAACACAGAGGGGACTTGCTTGTTTGTGTCAGGTTTTTTGAGATAGGCATACTGTTTGAGGTGATTGTTTACACTTTAGTGTCTCCCGCCACCTCTGGCTCAGAAGTGAGTAGAGTTCTCTGTGTTTGTATATATCAACTTAGAGAACTATTAAAAAAAATGTTTATTCAGGAGCCTTTGGTGTCTCCCGCTGCCTCTGGCTCCAAAGAGGCAAGGGAATCCATCCCTTCTGCACTATAAAGGGAACTGAAAATGAATTTTGAAGCTTTATGCCAAAGAGTAAACACTAAATTTATTTTAAAATGCATGAACAACAATAAAGGTGTATACATTTTTAAACAAAGATAAATGCAGATGTTTGTGTTTTTAGTCAGAGAATTTTGATTTTTTTTATCAGAGAATTTTGGATTTTCTGGCAGAGAAAACTAGGAACCCTGCTGATAATTCTTCAATCTGTGCATTGGCAAAATTGACTTTTTGAATAGTGAATAGAATACTACACATGTTACAAAGGCCTTTTTACATGGGGCTCTCCCAATCATGATCACACAGACATCTGTGTGTTCATGAGTGGGAGAGGCTCATGTGAAGGACATAGTACGGGCACGCGTGGTGAGTGGAGGTGCATGTATGCTTTCACCTAACATGCACCCTCACGCACCCCCACTCATCCCCCCAACTAGGGAAAACAGCAGTTGTTCCGTGTGTGTGGATGAGTGGGGGGTGCGTGAGGATGCTTGTGTGCCTGTATGCATACCCTGCCCACCAACCATGCATGCGCTGGAATGTCCACAGACCCCCCCACTCTGCAGGGGCCATATAAAAAAGGCCAATGAGAGGAAATCACAACAGAAAAGAAAGCCAGGAATTTCAGGAACATCAGCAAGATTACAGTCAGGAACTGCTGTCATTCAAGCACTTCAGGATCATTGTTTGAAGAAAGATTGAAGCAACCTTTTAGAAGTCCTTTCCAAGCATCACAAAGCAAAGGACATTGAATTAACAACTGTCTGGACTTAATGAAACCAAGGAACAAAATCTAATTCAATCTCTTGTAAATTTATATTCTGCCAGTGATGTTAGGGAAAAGGGTATTCACATTTCATATTGATTTGGTTTACATTTAGAGTAATATTTAAATGGTAATTTTAAAGTTTTGATCTTCACCTATCATAGGAAAAACAACAACCCTATATTCTACTGAATCATTTTGCTATAGTTCTGGCCTTCTAGTGTTTCTCTCAGCCCAAGGGCAGTGAGCATCTTAAATGAGAACTCTCTGTTGTACAATTTGCCCTGGAGTACAGGGGGTTGAAAAATGAATTTGAAGTAGAAACTAGGGATGGGAATTTCGTATTCAGATATAACCAAATTAATTTGAAAATGGCAGATTCGGTTCTATCAAAAAATTCAAATCTTTTTTGGTTTCAAGCGATTCTGTTCTTTTACATTGATTTTTTAATTCAGATCTTTAACACTGTGGTTCATTCCCATTGACTCGGTGGGTAAACACTCATGCAAAAAAATCTGAATCTGAATCGAGATCTGAAATTATTAAAGAACTGAAACAAAAAAATCTGAATCTGAAATTCCGCCTGGAGTCCCACCCCTAGTAGAAAGTAACCATAGAGCAGTGCTGTTGGTTCCCATTTGCTTTTGGTATTTTGGGCACGGGATTGGACTAGTTGTATCTGCAGGTTCCTTCCAAACTTTAGATTCTGTGATTCTTACACAAACTTTACCTTTTCCTTCTCTTTCCAAAATGAAAAAAAAATTAAACATAATGTTTAAATTTTCTCAGTCCGATGGATTATCTTTTTTCCTACACAATTCTCTACAAAAATTAATTTGATTCTCTATAAAAAAATGCTTTGAATTTAACCCACAGTGCAGATTGCATAGTGCATATTTGCTTCATAAAGTATTTATTCCATTATTTTACTAAAAAGAGAATATTTGAGATCTATGGAACAGTAATTGCCAGGATCACTGTTCTTCATTTATTTTAAGAAAGGTTTTTTGTTTGTTTAGATGAATGCAGTTAGACTGTCACAGCCTTGAGTGATATAGTAGTGAGTCATCACATGTGAAGGAAAAAAATTTCTGTAGAAATTTTCCAGTATACTAGCACAAACTCACTCTTCCACTTGGTCACATGTATTGATAGATATTTGCTCTATACTGGAAATGACATCAGTTGGGTAGCTGAAGGGAAGAATATTAATTTGCCATTTAGTCCCTCCACAAAGACATTAAGTCTGCGTTCCCATCTGCGATGGCGTTGGTGGCAGAGGGAGGGGCCAGGAAAGACACGGCAGCGCCGAGGAGCCGGCTGACAAGAAAAGAGCCTGTGCGAATGGGGATCTGCCGTGGCTTCTCTCGTGCATGTCAGGGCAGGATTTTGTGCCCTGACATGTACGAGAGAAGCCACGGCAGATCCCCGTTCCTACTGGCTCTTTTCCTGTCAGCTGGCTCCTCCGCACTGCCGTGTGTTCCCTGGCCCCTTCCTCAGCCGCCACCGCAGATGGGAATGCAGCCTTATTTACCCCCTGTTTATTTTAAATCTCTTTGAAAGAGTATTTTATGAATTTTTAATTAATTTTTAATTATTTAATTATTTATTTATTATTATTATTATTATTATTATTATTATTATTATTATTATTATTACTTTCAGTGTTCTGTATGCGTTTTAACACTTATCTACTTCATCGTCACAAAAACCCCTCCAGGTCGGTCATTATTCTTCCCATTTTACAGTATTTATTTGCATGAAACATGATGTGGACATTAGCTATAAAATCTCTGTATAAAAATTATTAGATAATTTTTCTGAGGCACAAACTGAACCAAAGCAGAACAGGTCATTCTCTTACAAAGGAACACAAGGCACAATGTGAACTACAAATGTATTCGGGTAGATAAAATGTCAAATTAAGTACAAAAGTAGCACCTACCACAGGTTTCTGTCCACATGCTGGTCTTTATTAGTAGCAGAACTGAAAAAAGAATAATAGGACGTGGTCTGTAAATGTGTACGTAGGTATACCCCATCATGTCTGGTGTTGGGTTGGAAAAATAATGAGCCGATGTTATCCCTTAATTAGAAAAAAACCATCCAAACAGACAAGAGTTTTGTAAGTAAATAAATTAAGATTCAGGGTATAAACAAATCTCTTAAATATAGGAGTAAGCGTGGTATTCCATAAAAGTTCTTTCTTTCATTTCCTCTGGAACAACTGGTGCTGTTCATTGTTGGAAACATGATGCTGGACATGATTAACCCTCCTTTGATCTTTCGTGACAGTTCACATATTCCAGTTTTGTTTGTTTGATTTTTTTTATGCATCTTGAATGCTATGTTATTTTCATACATGCTGCATGGGAAGGTAACACCTAATATCTGGGATTTTTCAGCCTGTTGTACTTACCTGCTTTCAAGGGTCTCCAATGATATTTAATGGACTAATGGATTACAGATAACACTCTGAGTTCTCACCTCATATTTTGACTGCTGTAAATTTGGATGCTCTCTGTGGGCCCCAAATTCAGACATTTTTCAACCTGCATTTTCCACTTGGGATAGAAGCCAACACATTATTTAATTGGATATGACAAGCTGGTAGAGGCCTGCAGTGATGATAAAGAAGGAATAAATACGAATGCTTCTGCCCAGGGATATTGGGATAGTCCAATCCAGTATTTCTATTCTAATCCTATGTATTCCTGAAGTCAGAATGTAATACCAAGAAACTGACTGATGCTGGCTGACTGTGGGGCAAAGACATGTAAATAGAAGCCTTCTTGAACCCTGTGATTTACTGCTAGTTTAAGTCCAGATCTTTCTACTTACTCTTAGGGCCTTTCCACATGAGCAGTCCACCCATCTCCCTGCACCTGTCGCAACATTTGCACAGCCCCCCTCCCCCACACGCACATGTGTGTGAGCGAGTGGCACCCATGTGAAAAGGGCCTTAGAGACTTTCTACAATGTTCCATTTTGTAACCCCATGACCATGTTCTAATCACTGTCCTCCTCTCCGTTGCTGAATTCCCACCACAAACAATATAAAAGCACTCAGAATTATTGACACAGACACAGAACTAACAAAACACAGGAGAGGCTGCTAAACTACTAGGGTAAGCTACCCTAAACAATACATCAGGGTTGTTCCAAGGCGCCTCTCTATTAGCACTAATGGCCCCATATTTTCTAAAAACATGGAGCTGAGTTTCTAGGCCAGGCTCTTTCTACTTCCCCAGGGGCCCTGACCAGAAGACAGATGTGGAGTCAACATGCATTTTCTATTCTTATATTTTCTATTCCATATATGGTTGTGAGTCCCCCAACAACCAGTACTGCTTCCTCCACTGTGCAATCTCAAACACTTGCTCCCTAAAGATTCACCTGCCGACACTGCATTCCCTGGACCAAGAAAGAGACCAAGACTTTCATTGCTATATATGGGGAACAAAAACTCCAATATATCATCATGAAGTGCTACAGGAACAAGGTGATGTTCCAAGTGATCTCAGTCCAAATGTCGCTGTTGGTCTACAGCTGGGATATGAACCAGTGCCAGCAGCAGGCCATGTTCTTAACATAAGAACATAAGAAGTGCCATACTGGGTCAGACCAATAGTCCATTGAGCCCAGCACCTGTGTACAATTGTGGCCAACCTCGGTCGCTTAAAAGAAGTACCCAGCAGGTCACAATGGGGCAATTGGTTCCCTGTTCTTCATTCCCAGCTCCCAACAGCAAGACGTTACATTCCACGAAACCTATTCAACTAATAGCTGCTAATGGGCTTATCATCCAGAAACTTGTTCAATCTAATTTTAAGCTCAGCTATACTTCTGGCAACAATTTCCACAACTTAATTGTGTATTGAGTGAAAAATACTTTTTTATTTGTTTTAAATCTGCTACATATTAGTTTCTTGGGTTGTCTTCTTGTTCTAGTAGTATTTGAGAGGATAAATAACTGTTCCCTATTTACATGTTCCACACCAGTCATTATTTTATAAACTTCTGTTACATTCATTCTCAGTTGTCTTTTCTTCAAGCTTAAGAACCCTGACCTGTCTAGCTTCTCATCATAGGGGAGCTGTGTTCATACCCTTTATCATCTTTATTGCCCTTCTCTGTAACTTCTCTATTTCTACTATATCTTTTTTTGAGATGTGGCGACCAGAACTGCACACAGTACTCAAGGTGTGGTTCCACCATAGTTTTATACAGAGGCATTATGATACTTTTTGTTTTATTCTCTATCCCCTTATGAATAATTTGTAATAAAAATTTTGCTTTTGGGACTTTTGCCATACACCGAGGTGAGGATTTCAATGTATTGTCCACAACAATGACTCCAAGGTTCTTTTCCTGAGTGGTAACTTTTCATTTAGAATCCAGCATTGTGTACATAAAGTTTGGATTATTTTTCCCTATGTGCATCACTTTGCACCTGTCTACGTTAAATTTCATCTGCCATTTAGATGCCCAGTCACCCAGTCTTGCAAGAGACTCCTGCATTTCTTCACAGTCCACTCGTGTTTTAACTACCTCAAATAACTTTGTGTCATCTGCATATTTGATCACCCCATTCCTTACTCCCTTTTCCAGATCATTAATGAATACATTAAACAACAATGGTCTGAGTACAGACCCCTAGAGCATTCTCACTATTTATTTCTCTCCATTGCAAAAACTGATTATTTAGTCCTACTCTTTGTTTCATATCCTTCAACCAGTTACCAATCCACAATAGGACACTGCATTGTGTCTCATGATTTTTTAACTTCTTCAATAGTCTCACATGAGGAACCTTGTAAGATGCTTTCTAAAAATCCAGATGCACTATATTGACTGGCTCACTGCATCCACATGTTTATTTACACACTCAAAAAATTCCAATAGATTAGTGGGGCATGACTTCTTTTTGCTAAATCCATGTTGACTTTTCCACATTAAACCATGCCTAGAAATGCTCTTCTTAATAATAGTTTCCACCATTATGCCTGGCTCACCAGTTTGTAGTTTCCATGATCTCATCTGAAACCCTTTTTAAATATTGGTGTTACATTTGCGACCCTCCAGTACTCAGGTACAGTGGCAGATTTTGACAATAGATTACAGGTCTAAAATTTCATATTTGAGTTCCTTCAGAACTCTGGGGTTATACCATCTGATCCTGGTGATTTGTTACTATTTAGTTTGTCAATATGCTCTAGAATCAATTCCAGATGCATGTTGATTTGTGACAGCTCTTCTGATTCATCAACAACAAAGAACAGTTATGGCATGGATATCTTCCCAACATCCTCTTAAGTAAAGACCGAAGCAAATAATTCATTCAGCTTTTCTTCAATGGCCTTATCCTCCCTGACAGCCCCTTTTACCCCCCTGGTCATCTAATGGCCCAACTGACTCTTTAGCAAGGCCGCTTATCTTGCTTCTGATGTATTTTTAAAAGTTTTTATTAGTAGGGATTTATGAACGGGATTCGGAATTTCGGGGTTCGGCCTGAACTCAGCCAGTTCGGACAGCCGAACCAAACGCCTAAACCCCTGAACAGTTCAGCCGCGTTCAGAGGAGTTCATAGGAGTTTGGGTGGGAAAAAACCTGGCTGGCAGGCCCAGGGAGGGGAGTGTCATCTGAAGAGGGGTGGAGAGAGGCTTGGACTAGCAGCCAGCCTACCCAATCACCATCCCTCTTTTCCTCAGACCACTGGTTTGGTAGTCTGCGATTGGCCCCGGGCTAGGCTGCACGGAACCAATGGGGCTTGTGGTAAGGCGGGCGCAGCAAGTAACAAAAGTCATTGCCCTCCCCCCTTCCAATTCGTTCGGAGCTAGCCATTGTCAGCAGGTGTGTTCAGAACTCTCCCTCTCCTAGCAGTTTGTGTTCCACCCAAACCATTGCCATCCTCCTCCTATTTCACCCATTTCCACACATTTACCTCCATGGTTTCATTTATTTAGATTAGGTGGATTTAGGTATTATACCTGGCATCAAGAAGCAGTCACTCCTGCCCCAGGTCCCACCATCAAGGTTCTGGGGCCTACATTACAGGAAGGGAGGGCTGTCCATCCACTTCATCCAGAAGCAGCCACTCCAGCCCCAGGACCCACCATCAGGGTTCCCAGGCCATCATTCCACTCACAGGGAGTTGTCATCCTACCGCATCAAGGAACAGCCAGCCACTCCAGTCCCAGGACCCACCATCAGGGTTGTGGGGCCATCATTCTGCTCATGGGGAGCTTTCATTTCACGGCATCAAGAAACAGCCACTCCAGCACCAGGACCCACCATCAGGGTTCTGGGGTCTACATTACAGTCAAGGGGGGTGGTGAGCGGGCTCTTTACTGACTTGTCCTGGGAGCGGAGAACTTGCCTGCACCTGAAATCAACTAGAGGGGTGAAGCTACAAGCCGGAGCTGGGGGGATATAAGAACCTGGCTGCCGGAGGCCGAGCGTGGTGAGAGGGCTCTTTACTGACTTGTCCTGGGAGTGGAGAACTTGCCTGCACCTGAAATCAACCAGAGGGGTGAAGCTACAAGGCGGAGCCGGGGGGATATAAGAATCTGGCTGTCGGAGGCGGTGCTGGAGGCGCGCGCCAGGGCAGCACACCTAAGGACAGTGCGCGCAAGGGCATGCCCTTGTGCATGTGGCCTTAGGCGACGACCGTGTGAGGCCATTCCCCTTGGTCTAGGGGCTTTTTATCCATTGATTTTTATTCATTTTGGGGACTGGCTGGTGATCAGTAGGGGCCAACTACTGAGGGGGCGGCATTTCTACCCGGGATCTTTATCAGACTATAGGATGTCAGTAAGGAAGCGGGGGAGAGTGGAAGGAGATTGGAGTTTTTGAGCTGGGTAATCAAACCCCTAACAGCGGAGTATTGAGACTTTTATGACTCAGCCAGTGACTAACCTCCTGCTGCCCATGGGAAGGCTACAGGAGTTCCCTCATGATTGCCCCCCAGTATTATTGAACAGTTCCCCCCTTACCAGGACTAGGCCAGAGGTCTACCAGCGATCCTCGACACCGAGTAACATCCAGGCCAACGCGGAGGACTTTTCCTTCTCTGTAGAGTCCCCGCAGCCAGAGAATACGAGCTCGGTAATGGCTTGCCTGGCTGATCATGTATTTCTGACTGCATCCTCCATGCGCTATGTCTTTCAGCATTTTAACAGGGTTTTGGCTGAATTAGGAACCCTGTCATCTCTAGTATGAACCTCAGCAGAGTAGGCGGGGAAAGATCCCAGTATAAGGAAGGGGGCGCAGGTTGAAAAGGTAATAATTGCTAAGGATGAGAGGCTAAATTTGGTGAAGCCTAGTCATCTGCAGGCACAAAGGGTAGACACTTTAGGTATTCAGTCTGTAGGCTCGATAGAGAGATCGGTGATTTGGTGTTCAGTGGCCAATTCTACCCCTGTTAACCTGGCAGATTATAGCAGATTGCCTCTAAATGTGATCTTCTCTATTTGCCCCTTACCGTCGGGCCAATTACCATTTTGGAACTCTGCCTTAGATATTGCAGAACATCTTAGAGTATTAGTAAGGGTATCTACAGGGAGGCAGACCCCAACCAGGCGAGACATTATTTCCATCAAACATCTAAGTATTAAAAGGGATCGTTGGGTCCTCAATGTGCTTTTTAACAAGCAAGAATTAGTGAATCTAATCTTCCAACAGACAGCAAGCCTGGAAACCAGAAATGTCTTTGTGGCCAGAACCATGTGCGCAAGAGTATTGCAGGGGCCATTGAGAGCTGTTGGCACTAGAGTCCCTCCAGTGGAGGGTGTGGTGCCCCCATTGCAGGGGGCGGGCCCCACTCCCAAAATGGAAAGTACAACAGGGAGGGTGGGACAAACTGGTACCAATAGGCTGGCTGGGACCTCTAATCCCCGTATAGACAGCCAGCTCTTACAACTTCTCTGAAAAGAGGTGAGATCTGGGGCCAACTGGGCCTCAACCAGAAGGGTGCGGCCATGGTGCGGCCACCGAGAACGCCCGCCCTTGCATGGCCCCCTTGAAGACTCGGGGGACCTCGAGCAGGGCGCCTCCAGATGACCACAGGGGCCAATCCAGCACGTGGGGAGTGAGGCGGTCCCGCAGATAGGTAGGGCCTAGGCTGTTTAGGGTTTTATAGGTCAAAACCAACACCTTGAATTAGGCCCGGAAAACCACTGGCAGCCAGTTCAGAGAGCAGAGCACTGCTGTAATAGGACCTGGCAGCCCATTCCTACCAGAAGATGGGCCAGAAGATGGGCCACCACATTCTGCACCAGCTGCAGTTTCCGAGCCATCACTATAGGTAGCCCCACATAGAGCGCGTTACAATAGTCCAATCTGAAGGTGATGAAAGCATGGATGATGGTGGTCAGGTCAGAGCCTGAGACAAAGGGCTGAAGCCATCGCACCACAGCTAATTGGCAAAAGGTACTCCTCGCCACAGCCTCCACCTGGGCATCCAGGTGGAGCTGCACGTCGAGAGGCACCCCCAGAGTCCATACCTGGGGTACCAATGGAGGGCAGACCCCGCCAATAATGGGGGCTACCATCTCCATCACCTTACCCACCAACATCACCTCCATCTTTTCAGGATTCAGCCTCAGTCGGTTAGTCCTCATCCAGTTCCCCACAGCCATCAAACACCGAGGAAGCACTGAGACTGCAGGGCCTGGGTCTGTTGAAAAAGAGAGATAAAGCTGGGTGTCATTAGCATATTGATGACACCGCATGCCAAACCTCCTGATCACAACACTGAGTGGCTGCATGTATACGTTGAACAGGAGAGGGGACAAAACCGAACCTTGCAGGTCTCCACATGAGAGGTCTCTGTATGATGAAAAAGTCTCCCCAAGAACCACTCGCTGTATTCTACTGGTCAGAAAAGAGCTGAACCATTCGAGAACAGTCTTGGCCACCCCTGAACAGTCCTGCAGTCGCGTCACCAAAATCCCGTGATCAACTGTATCAAATGCAGCTGAAAGATCTAATAGAACTAACAGGGTCGAACAACCCCGGTCCATTTCTATGCGCAGATCATCCACCAAAGCCACAAGCGCAGTCTCGGTGCCATACCCTGGATGAAATCCTGACTGAAAGGGGTCCAGATAACCGATGTGGTCAAGATGTCCCTGCAGCTGCTGAGCCACTACCCGTTCAATAACCTTCCCTAAAAAGGGAAGGTTAGAAACAGGCCGATAGCTGGCAAGGGAGGCAACATCAAGTGCTGGATTCTTGAGAAGAGGTTGAACCACTGCCTCTTTGAGACAGCCTGGCACTCTTCCCTCCTGAAGGGAGGCGCTTACCACCCCAGGCAGCAATGGCCCCATTGTCTCCCAGCAAGATTTAATCAGCCAGGATGGGCAAGAATCTAATTATTATTATTATTATTATTA
>QEPC01001041.1:326457-393514 GCA_003113815.1 Sphenodon punctatus | reverse complement strand
TCTGAGCTAGTCACTGTTCCTGAACAGCAGGCGTTGAGTAGGATTATTAGATTGCTTTAAGTTTCATTTCAGTTTTCTACTGAAATGAAACTTAAACCTTAAACTGAAACCTTGTATTTGTGATTCCCCCCATCCCATAGATAGATAGATAGATAGATAGATAGATAGATAGATAGATAGATAGATAGATAGATAGATAGGGATAGTAGTTGTAGGAGCTAGCTTAGTGATACAGATAGCATTAGTGATTTAGCTTTAGTGTTTGTAGGAGTAGGCCCGTGTACTTACTAGATAATCCATTTAGTTCATAGCATTTAGAATAGTTTATAGCAGTTAGATTTAGTGTAGATAGATATATAATATTAGATACAAAAATAAATTTAAAAAACCCATATAAAAACAAAAAAACCAAATAAAAAACAAACGAAAACCATATAAAACCCAATAAAAAACCAAAAACCATATAAAAAACAAAAACAACACCCATAGCATTTCCCGAACGGCCGAACTGAACAGCCAAACGGCCGAACAGAACGGCCGAGCCCGAACCCGGTGAACTAACCGAACGGACGAACTGAACAGACGAACCGAACGCAGCCGAACCAAACGCAGCTGAACCGAACGGACGAACCCAAACCGCGATCTGTTCGCCCATCCCTAGCTATGACATATGCTCGTAAACTGGCTCTATGATGTAATCTGTCCGTTTCAGCATGCGAATGACGCCATGGTCGCTCCAACTGCCGTCCTTATCGCTTCAGCTCCCCCAGTTCCTCAGAGAACCAAGGAGGCCTGCGGAGCTGTCACCTAGGCAGAGGACGCCTAGGAGCTGTCTGATCAATGGTCTCAGTCAGCAAGGTATTCCATAACAAGACGAGGTCATCGATCGAACAATCGTCAAGGTCAGAGGGAAACTCACCCAGAGCCTTCCAGAACCGATCTGGTTCCATTAGCTTCCAAGGGCGAACCATCTGAATCAGTTCTGCCCCCTTCCGGGGGAAGACATGTGCCAGGAGCGAGGCCTGCAGGAGGTAATGGTCCATCCATGACAAGAGTACAGCTAATAACTCCCCCACGGAACACCCGCCTCAAGGCCGGTGCAAAACACAAGGTCTGAGATATGTCCCCCCTAATGTGTCGGGCCAATAACTCTCTGAGACAGGTCCATGGTTGCCAGGGCGGCCATAAACTCATGCTCTGCTCTCACAAGGTCAGCAGCAGTGTGAATGTTGAAGTACCCCAAGACTACTGACTTTGAGGAACGCAACACCACCCCTGACACCACCTCCATTAAAGCATGTAAAGGAGGAAGGGAGGGTTGTTCATCTATGTCATCCAGAAGCTGCCACTCCTGTCCCAGAACCCACCATCAGGGTTCTGGGGCTGTCATTCCGCTCACTGAGCTCCAACGTTCCACTGCATCAAGTAACAGTCACTCCAGTCCAAGGACCCACCCTCAGGGTTCTGGGGCCTACGTTACAGGCTGGGAGGACTGTCGTTCCACATCATCGAGAAGCTGCCACTCTAGTCCCAGGACCCACCATCAGGGTTCTGGGGCCATCATTCCACTTATGGGGAGCCGACATTCCATGACATCTAGAAACACCCAGCCACTCCAGCCCCAGGACTGACCATCAGGGTTCTGGGGCCTACGTTACAGGCATGAAGGGCTGTTGTTCCACTTCACTGTCTGCCAATGCTCCACCAATGCCAGCCAGCCTATGTTCCAGACAGGGAGGGATTTCTTTTCACTTCATCCAGAAGCAGCCACTGCAGTCCCAGGACCCACTGTCAGGGTTCTGGGGCCTACATTTGAGGAAGGAAGGGCTGTCCATCCACGTAATCCTGAAGCTGCCACCCTAGTCCCGGGACCCACCCCCAGGGTTCTGGGGCCATCATTCCGCTCACAGGGAGTCGTCATTCCACCGCATCAAGAAACATCCAGTCACTCCAGCTCCAGAACTCACCATCAGGATTCTGGGGCCTACGTGACAGGCAGGGAGAGCTGTCATTCCACTTCACTCTCTGCCAATGCTCCACTGATGCCAGCCAGCCTATGTTCTACGCAGGGAGGGCTGTTGTTCGACTTCATCCAGAAGCCGCCACTCCAGTCCCAGGACCAACCATCAGGGTTCTGGGACTTACGTTCCAGGCAGGGAGGGCTATCCATCCACATAATCCAGAAGCTGCCACTCTAATCCCAGGACCTACCATCAGGGTTCTGGGGCTGTTATTCCACTCATGGGGAGCCGTCATTCCTCCGCATCAAGAAACAGCCAGCCACTCCAGCTCCAGGACCCACCGTCAGGGTCTGAGGCCTACGTTCCAGGTAGGGAGGGCTGTCGTTCCACTTCATCCAGAAGCTGTCAGTGCCACTCGTCCCAAAGAGGGATTTTACATCATGGTCACACTAACTGTGTATCATCATATTCAATTGATTAGTGACGTAAACATACTTATATGAGTTGAAACTTGATGACTTGCAGGAAGGCACTGCAATTTTAAAATTAAGCATTTAATAGCATACACATGGGGCTGTGAGGCCAGATGAACAGGATTATGAAATCAGTACAGGAGGCATGGGGATTGAGCATTAGAACACTGTGACAATTGGAGTTAACATTTTGCTTGGACTGCAGTGAATATACTTGGCATTTAACCTCAAAAATGATGATATGAGGAGAAGAGGAGAACAAATGTAAATCAACATTTATGTTAAATTTGGCATGAGGAATTTTCAAAGTGCATTGTATCATGGAGTTTCTACTATGGAGTTTGGGTCTGTAATATACCTATGGCCTTTTTGTTCCAGCCATGAATAGAAGGACGTTTGTTCACTGCTCCCTTCCAAGCCAGTCTGCACATATGATTCAGCAAGTGGGTCTGCTCTACAAAAAGGGATAAGAGTAAGGATTTTCTGCTGGTATAAGTATGTTTACATCATTAACTCATTGAATATGATGATACACAGTTAGTGTCACTGTTCCTGAACAGCAGGCGTTGAGTAGGATTATTAGATTGCTTTAAGTTTCATTTCAGTTTTCTACTGAAATGAAACTTAAACCTTAAACTGAAACCTTGTATTTGTGATTCCCCCCATCCCATAGATAGATAGATAGATAGATAGATAGATATCCCTCTTTGTTATTCTTTTTTATTTTTTCAAAGCCTCTTATATGGTATATGTTAATGAATATGCCCCATTGAAGAAGGGGCTTGTGCCCTGAAACACGTTTGGGATTTTTTTTACAGCTTTTTGGAATGATCATTGTTCCATTGGAATTTTGGTATTGATTGTTTTGTTGGTTTTATGTCATCCTTTGACTTTTATGATTGTTTAGAATTTGGGGACTGATTTGGTATATGAGGTTATTTTTTATTATTGCTCCAGCATTTTTTGAGATCATGGGGTTACATTCATTGTACATACATGTATGATTTTTGGATTTGAATAAATAGTTGTACCTTTGTTTTTTGTTGTGATTGTGGTTGTGTTTTAGCCTTTGGGTGCACAAGGTACAGTTGCTGTTGGGGATCCTCACCCCAGTTGGGGTGGTTTGTGGTTTGTGTTACACCATCACCCTCAGGGTTCTGGGGCGGTCATTCCACTCACAGGAAGCTGTCATTCCACCGCATCAAGAAACAGCCAGCCACTCCAGCCCCAGGACCCACCATCAGGGTTCTGGGGCCTACATGAGAGGCAGGGAGGTCTGTCATTCCACTTCATCCAGAAGTTGCCACTTCAGCCCCCGGACCCACCGTCAGGGTTCTGGGGCCATCATTCTGCGCACAGAGAGCCATTGTTCCAAGGCATCAAGTAACAGCCAATCCAGCCCCAGGACCAACCATCAGGGTTCTGGGGCCTACATTACAGGCAGGAAGGGCTGTCCATCCACCTCATCGAAAGCTGGGGTGGGGGCAGCTGCCAAATCCACCGGCGACTGCAGGATGTGGAGGGCAGCGTGGCTTTCAACTGAAAGCCACACACATGCTGGGGGAAATGATTTGGCTTGAAGAGCAGCCCTTCTCGGTGGTTGGGGACATGGGGGTCTAAGTGCCTGATTGGCTTCCTGCCCCCCCCAGTTTAAGCTGCCCTCGCACACCACCCTGAGTCAGGCTGCCACCGATGCCAGTCAGCCTGCAACACCTGGCCAAGTAGGGGTGCCAGCCACTAGGGCTGATGCGGCAGCAGCTTTTACCGCGCCGCGATTTCATTCCGCCATTTCAGAACTGCCCGCGCCACACCGCGACTTTTCTGTGGATATTCCGCTAATTCCGCCGGAATTCTGCAAATCGCAGAATTGCAGAAAAATTGCGAAAAAATTGCAGAAATCACGGAAAACCACTATTCCGCTATTTTTTGGCACTGGTGAAATTGCGGAAATAGCAAAAATGTCATGTTTCCACGATTCCACTAAGTTGCAGAATTAAATAAGCGGAACCACGGAACCGCGGAATGAAACCGTGGAATGAAAGCCTCTGCCATGCCGTTCCACTAATTGCGGAAACACTGTTTCCGCCTGAAATAGCTACCGCTGCGATATTCCGCTACAGCCCTACCAGCCACCGAGCCCTAGATGGGCCTCTGCTTTTGCTCCACCGATGCCAGCCAGTCTGCAATGGCCAGCCAAGTAGGGGTGCCAGCCTCAGTTACTGTGCCCTGGCAATCCAATGGCTGCTGCTGCTGCTGCTTCTGCTGCTGCTTCTGCTGCTACTGCTGGTACCGCACACCATCCATTTGCTCCTAAATCTTGTAGACGGGCATAGCTCGGATGAGTGCACCGGCGGCGGCGGCTGGTTGTCCATGAGATTCACCACCGGGCAAGGATTGACCAATTTGCAGAAGAGCTTGTTGAGAACTGGCCAGTAGGATGCAAGCCTGCAACACCCAGCCAAGTAGAGATGACAGCCACCAAGCCCTTGCTGGGCCTCTGCCACTGCTCCACCAATGCCTGGCATCCTTCAACTGCTGGCCAAGTAGTGGTGCCAGCCACCAAACTCTGGTTGGGTCTCTGCCGCTGCTCTGCCAATGAGTGACAGCCTGCAATGCCCAGCCAAGTAGGGGTGCTGGCCACCAAGCCCTGGCCATGCCTCTGCCACTGCTCCACCAATGGCAGCCTACAATGTCCTGCCCCCTGTGGGTGTCAGCCACCAAGCCCCAAGCCTTCTTGTCCTCTTCTGCTGCTGCCACCGCTGAGTGTCTGCCTATAGGCCATGACAAGATGCACCACTTTGCTTTGGGCACCAGCAGGCACTACTTGGCCAGGCATTGCAGGCTGCCAGGCATCAGTGGAGCAGCAACAGAGGCCCCGCCAGGGCTTGGTGGCTGGCACCCCTACTTGGCTGGGCATTGCAGGCTGGCAGGCTTCCAGTTCTTCTCTCTCTATTCTGGGTTATCCAGTTCTAGTCACCTTCACAGTAGGAGTGACAGGGCTACAGTAGTGCCTGTCTGTGCCCAAAGTGGGTTTGCGTGTCTTGTCATGGCCTGCAGGCAGAGACGGGTAGCCAGCAGAACATCTGCTTTCAGCAGCCTTTGGGCGGGCAGAAGCATTGCTCATTTGTAGGACAGGACAGGAGTGAAGAGACCCCAGTTCTAATTCCTGGTTTGGAAGTCCTTTGACCTCTCTTCATTTCAGCTTTCCCAGTTCTAAACCAGAGGACTATCATTCTGGGAGCTCACAGGAGAAAGAACCCATATGGGAACTAGACTTGGGGTACACAGTTCCAATTGCTGTTGCATATTCAGCTGCCTTGCAGGGTAAAGAAGAGGACTCTTCAATGCTTCCCCTTTTTCAGAAGAACTTAGGCTCGGCGCTTGGCCCCCGGGGGTGCCCGCCTGATTCCCGTCGGGGCATGGCTGACCATCTGAGACCTACTGATGTCTGACAGCCTGCAATGCCCAGCCAACTATGGGTGCCAGCCACCAAGTCCCAAGCCTTCCTGACCTCTGCTGCTGCTGCTGCCGCTGGGTCTCAGAGGGTCAGACGTGGCTCCATGGGCACCCCGAGGGGCCAAATGGCAAGCCTGCCTGCCCGGGCAACCCAGGCTACCAAGTGCCAAGCCTTCCTGATCTCTTTTGTTGCTGTGTCTTAGACAACCTGCCATACTGCGACGGGCACCCCTGGGGGTCCTGCAGCACCCCAAACCTCCAGTCGGGACTGAACTTTCCTAACATTTGAGGGGTCCGAACTCTGTGGGACTGAACCCACAAACCTGAATAAGTTTTTAGTCTGAACGTCCAAACATCCAAACTCTGTCCTGTTTGCACATACCAATTTTTAGTCGTTTTTTGCCTCTTTTGCGAGTCTCTCTTCAAATTCTCTCTTGGCCTGCCTTATTAATGTTTTACATCAAATTTGCCAGTGCTTATTCTCTTTCCTATTTTCCTCATTAGGAATAGCTTTCCAGAAAGATGGGTGAGACAAACTGAACTAATGGCTTTTCTTGTTTTCATGGTACAGGTGTGCCAGCACAAGGGGTCCAGATGGAATCCCCTGCCACAAGCATCCAGCAGAACCAAGACCTCTGAATCTTCAACCAGTAGCACAGGGAGGATTTGGCAAGGGAGCTGTTGAGGCAGACCACATAGTGGGTGGACTAGATCTGAGACTCCATTAAGGAGGAAGCTGGTGTTTGTTCCTGGGAGGGTGTCAGGTCTGAACCCCCAGCCTCAGGGCCTGATTGAAATGCTTGATGCCTCCTTTGCCACAGGTGGGTTGCTGAAGAGAATGGCCTTCTCTCCTACCATGTTGTTTGCCCTCTTCCCTCCAGCTCTATGTCCCACTCACACCTGGTAGAGAGTGGGTGTGGACCCTCCTGCCACAGCCTGATTGGCCCTTTGTAGTATTTAAGGCTGCTGAGGGCTGTGGCCAGTGTGGAGCTTCTAGACTTACTCCCTTGATTCCAGCTCTGCCCACTTTCCTCATTACACCTTTCTTGTTGATCTTCAGCTGGCACTTCTGCTTACATCTGTGTTTCATGTTGATGAGTCTTAGTGTATTGTTCCCACTCTGTGTGACTGAAACACTTCCCCCCTTCCTTTGTGTTGGTACTTGTTCCTTGTGTATCCCCTCTGTGTTAGGCCATTACTTGCCCAGCTTCCCTACCCCTCTGTTTGTCTCTTACTCACCCCTTGTCCTGTCTACAGGTTGGTTTGTTTCCCTCATGCCCTAAACCCCTCACTGTGTATTTTGTTCCCTGTTTGTCTGCTCTCCTGTGAGCAGGAGAAGCCCAATCATGTGGTCACTCTCTTTCTCTCTAGGTAACTTAACTACCCTCCTGCCCCTCCCCCGTGGCCCAGATTCCCAAAGGGCCTTATCTTTTAATCCCCCGCTCCACGCTTCCCCCCATCTCAGTTGACCCAATTCCCTAGTGGTCACCAACTCCCTGCCTCCAGTCCCCTGTGCCCCCCCCAACTCTGGTTCCCTGTTTCTTGCCTCTGGTTTCCTGTTCCTTGGTCTTGGTCCCTTGTTCCCTGTCTCTGGTTCCCTATTGCTCCTCAACTCCCTGCCTTTAGTTCCCTGTTGTTCCCCCAGCCCTGGTTCCCCATTCCTTGCCCCTGGTTCCCTGTTCCTTGCCCTTGGTCCCTCGCTCCCTGCCTCTGGTTCCCCGTTCCCTGTCTCAGGTTCCCTACTCCTGGTTTCTGATTTACCTTTCCCCAGTTCCCCATCCCTCGACCTCAATGATGAACCATATGCTTTCTTAGAACAGTTTTCCTGGTACCGATGCTGAGCACCCCATCTCCTTGGTATTAGAAAGCAGCTGAGAGGTTTCCTTGGTACTCCCCGTGCCTCCTTTCCCCATTGCCACAACTACCTATCCTTCCCTCCTCCCCCTCCTAGGCTTTAGCCACTGGAGCCTGACAGAGGGCTATCTGGGAAGAGATATCTGGGCCTTCAATCCTTCCCCCACCCCACCAGGACGTACTGTAAGAACCTGCCTGTCTGCAGACAGAAGTCAAAAGCCAGCACCAAAGGTGGTGGCTATTAATGAATTGTGGAAGGTGGTAGTGTTCTTAGGTTGTTTTAATTGTTTTTAAGTGGTGGGATGTTGGAGTAAGGTGGGGTGTGACAGGGTAATGATTAACCAGTGGGAATGGGAGGTCCACAACCCCTCTGTAAGAAGTGGGGTGGGGTTGGGTCTGTGCACAATGGGAAGAGGGTCTTTGGGCATTTGGGATGGCGAGAGGAGAAGGAAGTGCCATGGTCCCCTGGTGAGGGAGGGCTTGGGTACTGGGGAAGAGGGGTGGGTTATTTGTGAGTGAGGGGAGGGGAAGGGAGTGCCTTGGCCCCCCCTGTGAGAGGGAGGTATAGGCACAGGAATGTGGTTGGGATGGAGTGTCATGCCCCCCCATGAGAGTTGGGGTACAGGCATGGGGCACATGGGTGGCAGGGAGTACCATGGCCCCCCTGTAAGGGGGTACAGGCACAGGGGAAGTGGGAGGGAGGGGGTTCCATGGCCTCCCTGTGAGAAGGGGAGGTTCAGCCATGAGGGAAGTGGGTGGGAGGGAACAGGGACAAACAAACAACTGTATCCCAGTGTTCAATACAATCACTCTCCTCCCAAACACACTGGACAGAAAAAAAGAAAAGAAGAGGAAGGGAAAAGAATATATAGGAGGCTACACCCAACTCAATTGATTTTATTAATAATCCCACATATCACGGATAACAGTCTTAATAATTAATAGATGGAGACTGCTAGCACCTATTGGTCATGTTAAAAAATACATATACAGACCATGAGCCAGCTAGTCTCCTTCTAACATAAAAACACCATACATAAAGATGATTTTTAAAATCCCCAAACGTGTTTCAGGGGTATCCTAACTCCCTTTCTCAATGGGATTGGGTAATATAAAATTATACAACAATACTAATTTGCAACCATACATGAACAAAAATAATATTAATGGATGCTGTCACTATACATTCAGTGATTCTGCACTCTCGTGCCATATTCTTGCATATGAGTTCACTCTACCATCTCTTCCCAAGACAATTCACAACTGTGAATATCTCCCTTTTGACTAGGGGCAACAAGTAATGCACCAAGTTAGACCCTTATACAAGATGGTATGTTCCTATGGGGGAGGAAGAAAGAAGGAGGGAAAGGGAAAGAGGGGGAGGGAGGGGGGAAGGGAGGGGGAAAGGGGAAGAGGGAAAGAAGGGGGAAGGGCAGAAGTGAAAAGGGGAAGGAGGAAGGGAAGGCAAGGAGAGGGAAAGGGGGGGCACAAGGGACAAAAACCCCTTTTTCTTCTTAAAACACAGGCAATATCCACCTAACAATGGAATTAAAACATGCAATCCTAACTCTCATCATCATGTTAAAGGTCTCCTTTCCCACACCCTCTTATAGCCTCCCATGGTCTTAATCAATAATCACTGAAGGCACACCCCGACACAGGTATTGTCCCTCAACTGAAAAAGCATCCCCACACGGGTGTTGTCCATCAATAGCCAATTCCAAATTCCGAATGAGGGCTCTTCTCTCCTTTCCCTTCTTATGTTCACTCCACAAGGTCTGATGATTATTCCCAGACTTGCAGCTGTCTCTTTGTAGGGTAAACAAAATCCATCTTCCTTCATGATCACCTCCTTGACAGCCAATGAATCCCCAAAATTAGTGGTCAATGGTATCTGTGTGTTGTCCTCCAATGCTCTCAGGTGTGGGCTATTGTACAGCTTCTGTCTCAAAATAACCACTGAGAGCAAGTCCAAGTCATAGAAATAGGCAATGCAGAGTCACAATATAGTAGTGCTCCTCACTCATCCATAAATCAAAGTGAAATGAAAAGAAATAGCCCACATAAAAGATATAAAATACAAATTCAATTATTAAAAGCATGGCCTTTGTTGCCATGCTACAAACAGAACACCAGGACCCATGACTGTAATGCGAGCTGTCACAAACATTCAAACAACTTACAAAAATACAGACCATCTATTCTCTTCATTCAGCCCATTGGGGACCAAAGTATTCTAAGGAGAAATCCAAAAAGCCTCTCTCCTCTGTAGATGGCTTTTGACATCCAATCTGGAGGGAACTGTCTCTATAAAAAAAAAATCTTAGTTCCTGCCATTCATGTTTGGTTTCCAGAAAATGAGCCACCAAAGGTTCCTTCAGCACTAATATTGCTACAATGTTCAATCATTCTGGTCTTAACCTTCCTACATGTGAATCCAACATATATTAAACGCAGACATACAATTAAATAATCAACATTAGTGGAGTTGCAATTAGAAAACTGTTTTAATCTAACCTTTCTATTTATGGCTGGATGAGTGAATTCTTTTATGGACAGGCTAAGCTGTCATGCTGTACACCTTCCACATTTAAAGTGACCTAATAGAATAGAGCTAGATGGTAACAAGCACCTCAATTGTGGTTGAGCATGTTTTATATCTGCATGTACCAGGATATCTCTAACGGATTGGGTTTTTTTGTAGGCAAAAATTGGTGTCTCTCTACAGCCAGGAATATTCTCTAACAAATGCCAATGTCTCAAAGTGACCTTTCTAATTTCAGTGGAACCTGGCCCAAATGTTATGGGGTATATCAACCTCTGCACCTCTCTTTTCGCTCTTGGGATCAACAAGGGCGCTCTAGGAATGTTCAAAACTTTATAAAAGCTTTTTTTTCAAAACTCTCTCCAGATACCCACGCTCCTTCAAATCTTCATAAGTTATTAGCTTGATCCAGGAACACTGTATATTTGCTGCAATTCCTGCTTATCCTCAATAATTGACTAAAGGGAAAATACTCCTTCAGATGTCTAGGATGATGACTTGAAAAATGAAGCAACGAATTTACATCTGTCTTTTTCTTATATGTATGTGTATTAATCTTCCCCCCCCCCAATCAATACAATAACCAAATCAAGAAAGTTGATCAATTTCCTATCAAACTGAAGGTCAAATCTTAAACTGGAATAACAACCATGTAGATATTCATGGAAGTTTTTCAAATCCTCCACACTCCCTGTCCATAGAAAAATCAAATCATCTATGTATCGTCTATACAGGAAAATATCCCCAAGGAACTTGTTCCTATGTTGATCATAAATAAAATTGCTTTCAGATTTGCCCATAAATAATGTGAAACCCATAGTCACATCTTCGATCTGTAAAAATGTTTGCACGTTGAATTGAAAAAAAACTCTTTGTTAAAACCAATTCAGTCAGTTGCATCAAAAATTGAGTGCAAGGAAAGTAAGGTCGGTGTCTGATTCAAAGTGTGTGCAGTTATTTCCAATGCTTCATCTTGTGTAATATTTGTATACAACGAGGCCACATCCATAGTAACTAAAATGAGATTATCATCCAAACCCCCTAGATCCAAATTAGACAAAATATTCAATAGATCCTGTGAATCTCTGAGGTATGATGGTAGTAAAGGCACAAATGGTTTCAAAAAGGAATCTAAAAATTGAGACAAGGGTTCCAACAATGGGTGAAAACAGACATGACGCTAACCACCCTTTAACCACCGTTGGTGGTTATTTATGCATGTTTCAGGGCTGCATAGGGCACCAATACAGCCCTGCAACATGCATAAATAAACACCAAGGGTGGTTAAAGGGTGGTTAGCGTCATGTCTGTTTTCACCCAATGAGTCATTCCCTGATACTATCGGGCGACGTGGTGGATTTTCCAAGCTCCTATGAATTTTTGGGAGCACATAAAACAAGGGCACTCTCCCTTCTGACTCCAACTCAAGCCCAGATTTAGATTCAGTAATTTGACCTGATGTTACACCTTCATTATAACTATAGACATTTCTTTCTTTACCAGTCCTACATACCCTTTATCTATGGGTTTATAGAATATTTGATTTTCTAACTGTCGCTTAACCTCCTGAAAATATAAGCCCCTATCTAGCTGAGCAATAGTGCCCCCTTTATCCACTGGCTTTATGATTATTGCCTGATCCCGCCAAAGTGACTCTAGAGGTTCCCTTTCCATTTTACTCAAATTATCCCATATTCTTTTGGTGCTGATCATAACCTTACGTAACTCGGCTTCCATCAACTCCTCAAACACATTTAGCCTAGGATTACTTACTGGTGGAATGAATGTACATCTAGGTCTGAATTTGGTCCCACTGTTTACCCTACTCTCTGTTTTAAACCAGTCCCATAGCCATATTTGTCTACAGAATCCAAACAACTCAAGCCTACTGAAAACTCATATCTGTCGTTGGTACAAAGGATAATCCTTTTTCTAGGACTCCTTTTTTTCACCTTATTGAGCTCTCTACTTGACAAATTCACCACTAAAGTCTTCTCTTGGATCTCCTCGTGTACTCCCCCTGGCGTGTCCTTTTGTTGTTCCCCCCACAAAAAAGGGGGGTGACCCTAAAAAAGAACCCTTTAATATGCTTTGTTTGGGTCTAGCCCCTGGTTCAACCAGTTTCTTCATGGAAACCTCTGTATCTTCATCCTCTGTTTGACTACCACCTTCATCCTCACTCCCAGTTAGATCAAAATTCACTGACCTGTTCATTTTGCTCCTAGAGACACCCTTTTCCCAACTATATATTCGATTCCGTTCGTAATCTTTTAAATCTCTCTAAAAGTTGGCTAGTTTCTTTTCTTTTAATACTTTATACTCTTTAGTTATATCCTGTGACAGTATATGAAGCTTATCTGAACACTTTTTTTCACCTAACAACATTCCTTTCACATTATTCTCCACCTCTCTAATCTCCTCCTGTAACCTCTGTACTTCTTTTTTTGATGTCTCTATTATTAAAACTACGAGGTCATAGCCACATTTATTGAGTTGCGTTTGGATGCCCAAGTGGCGGCTGTGGCTGGGGGCACCTTTAACTAATTACATCTAGTTAAAAGGCTCCAGCCATATTTCTAATTCTGACCTTGCCACCATCAATCATAATTTCCTTACCTCGAGACTAGACTACTGTAATGTACTCTACTTTGGGCTGCCCATGGTGATGGTCTGGAGTCTGAAGCTAATACAGAATACAGTTTCCCATTTCCTTATGGGTCTGGGCCAGCATGAACATATAACTCCAGTTCTGTGTGCACTGCACTGGCTTCCGATAGTCTTCCGGGCCTGATTCAAGGTGTTGGTTTTAACCTTTAAAGCCCTACATAGTCTGGGTCCCACTTATCTGAAGATCAGCCTCATTCCCAGGTCCTAAGCCAGCCTCTGCAGTCAGTCGGTAGCTCTGTCCTTAAAGTCCCGTAATGTTGTCAGATGGTTGCTATGAAGAGGGTGTTCTTGGTGGCCTCACCGCTGCTGTGGAACTCCCTCCTGGAGGATGCCTGCCTCTTTTCAGAACTGCTCACCTTCCGGTGACTGTGTAAGACCTTATTGTTCTGCCAGGTGTTTGGAGAGGGACATGGGTAGGGTCAGGAGGAGGTATGGGGTGTGGGGGAGATGAGTTCTTTTACTTATATTTTATTATAATAATGTTATATTTTACTTTAATATTGTTTTAATGATGTTTGTAGTGTGAGCTGCCATGAGCTGCCTGAATAATAATAATAATAAATTAATTAATTAATAAGTATTCCCAGGGGGAATAGGGAGCTGATGTGGCAAAACACCACAGAATGAAAAGCCTTTGCTTCCAAGACCCGTCTGAACTGCCAATGGGAGAACAGGCACTGGGCCTGTCTCTGGCAGCAATTTGTTTGGCTGGGCAGTGTGATTGAGAAGGCAAGCAAAGATATGCATGAGATGTGTACACAGATACAAAGCAGCCTCTCTCAGGCCATTCAACTCAGGCTCACTGCTTGAGCATGTTGCTGCCATGACCATAATTGTTGCTCAGGGGCAGGCACCATTTCCTAACATAACCCACATTGGCCATTCAAATCCTCCACATGCAATCCCACTGCTTGCCCTCGTTCCCCATGCACTTCACTCCCCAGGAATGCAACTGAGTTTTTTCCACATTGTGATCATGCCAGGAAACAGTTACTGGGTCAACAACACCTCCCCACACAAGTCATTCCTCCTCCACAGCCAGATCTGTGGGAGGAGGTTCAGGAAATTGTTCCCCTGCCACTCTCACTACCCAAGGAAGTGCCCCCAGATGCCCCCCACAGGAGCAGGTGCAAGAAGAAATAGGTTTGGTGTTTTTTTGTAAATAAGGTTCTTTAATTTTTCATAATCTATGGTTTCCTAGTTTTTCTGGGAAAGGGTGGAAGTTTGGGGGTGGGGTGGAGTATGGTGGTATGGCATAGGAATAAGACATTTTGGGGCAGAGAGCTGGAAGAGAATGGAAGGTGGGGATGGCAGGTGGCCCAAAAACAGGGGCGTGAAGACCATTGACCATGGACTTGCACTTGTAGGGGGAGGTGGGCATAGTAGTCCAGTTGTGAAAAGCCCGGGTAAAAAGGAAACTACCATGGGAAAACCATAGGCAAAGGCTAGGTGCTGGTCAGAGGCAGAGTATCTGGCTGCCCATCTGTGCCACTGTGCTTCCTATTGTCATTGCCAGACAAACTCAGCTAGCCTGCAAATGCCAATAGGAAATGTTGAAGTTTAGGCCTGCATCTGACTAATCTACAAATGCCAATATGGAACACATACGGAAATAGCATGGGGTGGGAAATAGCATGGGGAGGAGAGGAGCAAAAAATAAAAGTATGTCGTCCCAGCTCTGGGGTTGGGGGATCCGGATGATATGGAGGAAAACACAGTGGGTGTTTTCAGACGTTACGGGGCCGCTTGGCCCCGTACCGAAAACAACCCTTTCATTCCGTGCAAGGGTCACCCCATCACGCCATATCAGACGTGCCGGGGGGATCCCGGCGGGGAATCTGGGAGGGGGCGGGGCCGCGTGGCGCAACGTGCGGCAGCATGGCCGCCAAACAGACGTTCGAGCCACAGTGACCACAGGTGGGTATTCACCGTGGTTCACTGTGATCTCGTAATGTCTGAAAATACCCAGTGACATACGGGAAATATTTTTAAAGGCTTTATTGATATCACAAAAAGATCATTTGTAACTGTTCACCGATGCTCATTAAACTCTTACTGATGGTGGATGTTGGGGCTTACATTGCTGTTGATGTGCCAGCACAAGGTGTCCTGGATCTCTCCGGCTATATGCTGCACTGCTCACAACTACAGTCTGGAGAATCACAGAGAAAAATCTTCCAGTTCAGGTAGTCATCCTTGTTATGCAGTGGTCAGAAGTTGGTGATATGACTCCCATCAATCACCTCTATACAGTCCAGGAACCTCTCCTACTGAAAGCTCTCCATTACCTCTGCAGGGTCAGACAACTGCACCATTTATTTCAGACACACTTCCACTAATGCCATACAAACCTCAATGAGGATGGCACCCACCATGGAGGTTCCAACACTGAATTGTTGGCTGACAGAGCCGCAGGAGTCTGGAGTAACGAGCTTCCATATGGTGATGACAACATGTTACTCCATGGGGATGGGCGACCGTATCACCATGCTCTGTTTCCCCAGTAGATTTTGGCTATCTGCAGGATGAGGCAATGGAGCATCCTGAAGTTTGTGACCCATTAAGCATCTTCCCACAAGGACAGCATGTTCTCCCACCAGTCTGCTTTTCTCCTTCACCCAGACCAGCCTCTCAGCAGGTACAGTCCTCCACATGGTGTTGGTGATTGAAGCTGTCTCTCTTGACTGGTACTTCTCTATGTACATCAGATGTCCTTTCATGGCTTTGATTCTCTCCAGTATGGTCTGTTGCAACTGGAGGAAAGCAAGTGCACAGCACTGAAGCAGGAGCCACTAACATGGTGCTGTGCACTCCACTATCCGCAAGCAGAGATAGAGCAAGAGCCTTTCTTTGCCTTGACATCACTTCACACCAACAGCAGCAGTAGGCTTGGATCAGTTTCAGGTTCTATTCAGCAGAGGAAAGGAAGACCTGGTGCACAATAAAAAGCACAAGGACGTTCTCAACATCTTTCTCCATGGCTGCAGTTCTGGTGTCTGCAAACTCTGCAGACCACGCTCCAAGTGTTTAGAACAGTTTAAAGAGTGGGCCACTGCCTAACTAGGATTTGCTGTACACCTCTCATGAGCAGCTATTGACCACTATGTGTCTTTACAGGACTGGTTTTGCACCGAGCATGAACTGCTATTGGTTACAGGAGGGCTACTGGTTGAAAACGTTTTTCTGAAGCTTATGCTGGGTGTATGTGTGTTGGTGGACCTGCACTGCAAATCCAGGTAGCTATCAAACTACACAGAAATTTCTGTCCCAAGCACATCAGTGCACATGCCAACACATCTAAAAATGTTACAGATGTTAGCACCATGGAAGCATGCAATTTTTTATTGGAGTTGGTGGGGAGCCACTGAAAGTTAAGAAATGTGCAGATGGGGGGGATCTCAAGGCAGTGACAGTCACTGTGTTCAGAATGTTTATGGGATATGTATATGTATATGTATATGTATATGGGATATGTATATGTATACGTATACGTATATGGGATCAGAATGGGATCAGATTTAGACATAACAAAGATCGGGTGACAAAACCCCTAAGCATATGTTTGGCCATTGTGTGTAAGCACCATAACAGTGCCAACACCAGTTTGGCCACTGGTTGAAAACGTGATGTGAACATCATTGCATCACAAGGACAATTTGCGTGTTCTCGCTGAACACGTGGCCAACATTGTGTCTAATGATATTGTGTGGTGTATTAGCAGGTACAACACAGGGAACAAAGTGTCAGCACTTGTGTGCTGAGATTGGGTGGCGAGCAAAACATCGATTTGCCCCAAGATGGGCTGTGTCTAAACAGTGCCACATGGTGAACACCGGTGTTCATATCAAGGTTAAAACTCACATTCAGACACCTGTTGACGTTATGTCTAAAGACACCCAATGTATAAGGGGAGCAGAGATGGGATGCTATTGCCCTTTGACTGAAGGTTACTCATAATGCCTTATCTTTGAAGTAACAATTTTTCCTTGCAATGTACATGAGAGGTCATAACTAGAGTTGAAACTAGGCACAAAAAGGCAGAATTGACTTGCCCCAGTTTGGGTGCCATTGAGTGTTTCTACACACACATTTCTTCCACATGTTTGCTGTTACATCCTGAATTTTGTGTGTGTCTAAATCACGTACCTGGATCTTAAACATTTGGTTCTTTGAACTTCTGCATAGAACTTCTCCCAGAACTTTTCTGTGTAAAAAGTTCTCCTGGTAAACTGCTTTGCTCCAGGCAGCTGTGGTCAATTGGTTTCCATGGCAGCCCCTCACATCTACAGCTGCAGCTACTGTAGACAGTGCCTCAGGACAGTGTGTGTGTGAAGAATGCATCCAGAACTTACTTGTGGACTTGCAAACCCAGAAGATTGAAAGATCAACACTTTAAGGTGTGTGTAAAAATGCCCACTGATGCCTGAACAAGAGTCAACGGGCTGCTTGAATGCACGAGCTGGCCTTTGAAAGTGCCAGGTCCCAGCTGGGATCGCTGCAGAGCCGAGGTCCTCAGCTGTCCAAGTCAGGGCCTGTCATTTTCAAAGGTTGCCCTCCCACCCCCAGCGCCTCTTGCCTTAGAGGCACTGTAGATGAGGAAGGTCAGCCTTTGAAAGTGACAAACCCTGGCTGGGACCACTGTGGAGCCAGATTCCCTAGTGAACTTGGCCGGTGCCTGTCGGTTTCAAGATTGGCTTACACAGCCACAGTGACTATCAGAGCATTGTGTGTGGGAAGCCTTCGCCCATCTTTGAAACTGACAAGCCCTTAGTGTCTGTTGTGCTGTGCTAATTTCACCATATGGGGGAAGTCCATTCCAGAGCCCCAAACTACAGATCATCCTAGTTCCCGGCATCCTAGGAGGGTCAATCTTCAGAACTAAGGAAATGCGGGATACAATGAGGAGCCCACAAGGACGATCATGCTTGGAAACAAAGTAATTAAGTTCCTTTGTCCTTCCTGTCTCCAGGCAGAAACTGGTCCCCTGGCCTCAAAGCAGCCCCTCTCTTTCCCCAATTCAGTACAGCATGGAGCAAGCAAGGGTCAGGACAGATCATTAGGCTGCATATTTCATATTTTGTGCCTTTAAATCACAAAAAAGGTGAGTGCAGAAAAGAGTGTGGTAACCATAACCATTCTCACCTGCTGGATGTTATTTAGAGGAAGACAGAAAAGGAAAGCAGCATTATCATGGGGTTGGGGTCCACTACCCCCACGTTTCTGGGTTGCGTGACTCAGGCTGCTTTTGAATGAGGAGCGCTGAAGTGCCTCCTCAACGCTGCATTAAAGGAAAGCCACCGGAAGTGACGTTCTCCCCGTTGCCGGCGGCGGCGGCTGGAGACACGGGGCTTTGGAGTGGCGCGTTCTTAAGACTTCAATTATCTGGCTTAAGAACGCGCCGCTCCAAAGCCCCGTGTCTCCAGCCGCCGCCACCAGCAACGGGGAGAACGTCACTTCTGGCGGCTTTCCTTTAATGCGGCGTTGAGGAGGCGCTTCAGCGCTCCTCGTTTAAAAGCAGCCTCAGTATCCCTCACTTGCAGCCTGTTTGAATCAGTTCTCTCTCTAGCTGATTTAGTCCTGAAAAGGGGCAACACTTTTGTCACCCAAGTTCCAGAGGCTTCCTGTTCTCAGACTTTTTCTTTCTGGGTTCACAAGTGCTTGAGGGCACAAGATACTCAGACTGTGTTCCCCAATGTGAGACAATAGAAAGCACTTCTTAGTAAAGAAGAAAGTTTATTGATTACATAAACAAAGATAGTTTGAATGCATAGTGGCAAATAAAACAAAAGTAAATAACGCATTCCTAGTCTGTACTGAGTAGGTCCCTAGTTAAGATCTTACCCTGCAGAAAGCCCATGTGCTTGAATCCATTTCTCAGCCAGATGTAGTAGGGCTGGGCTTTTGTCCTTATGCTAGTTAGTCAGCAAAGTCCCTTCTCCCAACTGAGCTCGAGGGAAAAAGATCTATCCCCCTTAAATATCTTTCCAGGTTTCTTTGTTTGATTTTCCCGCCTGGTGGACTCTGTGATTCTCCTCACATAGGCAGGAAGAGATCCATTTGCAACTCAATGGTCTCTCTCTGGTTTCTGCAGAGGTGTCGTTAGGCTTTTCTGAATACACATTCGGCATAGCTTTGTCTCTCTCCATTGCATGAAGTGAGTTTCCAGTTCTCAGCCTTTACATTACATACATGCTTAACCTTTACTTTTACATATTTGTTAGACCTGTGGTCCAGTATCTCCTTGTGACAAGCATATGTGACACTGACTCAGTGCCCTATCCATGAATCTCCCTTTATTGCTGGTTGGTGTCTCTATATCTCTGGCTCCAAAAGTTTTCTAAATCAAGAATGGGGAGGAATGACACTGAGAATTCTTGACAATTTGTAACTTTGGGTGAAAACAGACATGACGCAAACTCTACTTTAACACCGCTTTATCATTTCTTATGCATGTTGCAGGGCTGCACAGGGCACCAATACATCCCTGCAACATGCATAAGAAATGTTACAGTGGAGCTAGCATCATGTCTGTTTTCACCCACTGTTGCAGATCTAACCACACTGTGACTAGCAAATACTTAGTGATAGAGCCATAAAAACTACTGTGAAATCCTGTAAACTGCTCACAAACAGAGGTTCCAATAGATTGTTCCTGTTTTTACCAGAAAAGGAAAAATATCAAACAAGCTTTAGGCAACTGTGTCTGAAATATGCAGCCTAATGATCTGTCCTGACTCTGTGGCACTCCAGATAGCGTCTAAGTCAATAAGTATTTTTATTTCTAGAGACCTTTGGAGATGGATCACTGGTCCCATCACTATGGTAAAGACCCTTGGGGCAAATATATAAGTTAAACCCTATTACCCTCCATTGATACAAAACTCCTTTCTAGGAGAGCCTTCAGAATTTCCTGCAAATTGGATGCACGTGGGTGCTGAGAGAGCTTTTCATAAGCAGAAAATCTGTTTTGTAAACAGTAACTTTTAAGACCTTGAGGCAGTCCATGCAAAACAACAAGGCAAGATAGAAGGAGTTTAAAATTTAAAACAAGGTGGTGTCTGCTAGTGGGCTCAAGGACTGTAACAAGTAAAAACATGCTTATCTATGCCTCCTTGAAAGCTGTGAAAGTCACTAGCTGCTCTGACACTTCAGTTTCACTGAGATGAGCAAGATAAAGCTATCATCATTGGCCAAGTTCATTTGTGTAACTTTGGGCAAAAAATTGGGGGAGATGTGTGGGGGGGAGCTGTTGCTTTGTAAGGCTTAAAGGGTGTTTTCTCTTTACTGTTTATTAGGGATGGGAATTTCATTTTGGATGAAACCAAAAGTACCTGAAAATGGCCATTTCTGATTTATCTGAAATTTCGGTTCTTTTTCGGTTTCAGTACTATCGGATCTTTTACATTTATTTTTTGTACCCAATTTTTAACATTGCGGTTTTCCCTCATTGAAAAAATGCAATGTTAAAAATTCAGTAGAAAAATCAATGCAAAAGATCTGATAGTACTGAAACTGAAAAAGAACCGAAATACACAAGAACCAAAACTGAAATTTTGCCCATAGTCCCATCCCTACTATTTATGTTTCCTTGATGCATAGTACAAAAACAACGCCCTTTAAGCTCCAATGTCCTGTTCTTAAAATAGATATCTCTCTCTCTCTCTCTCTCTCTCTCTCTGCAGGGATACATGCCGCAGGTAAATTTACTATGCACTCACCCCCAGGGAAGTCTACCATTGCCCCCAAACCCACAGGGGTATGGTGTGGGGTTTCTGTACCTTGCAAATCCTTCTCCCATTACATGCCTCCCTGCCCCCTCCCCCTACACACAGAGACACACAGACACACACACACACATAAAGAGGAAGCTGGCATTGGCTGTGCTTCATATTGGCTCCCCCTTGGGGAGAATGTTGTCTGACTCTTTCAAAGGGTGTTGTGTAAATGAACTCTGAGACTAGGTTTGTCCCACTACCCACTCTAAGAGTGTTATGTGAATGAATACCCCTTAATGGGCTTCATATTCAGAGGTTTCTGGTTTTGGAGATTTTACTTTGATTCATTAATCTTGTTTTCTTTAACCTAGAGCAAGCAGTTCAGGCTGAAAAATGTACAGTTGCTCTTTGTCACATGTGTATGAGAAACAATTTTAAAAAAAAATGTTTTAAGCAGCCTTAGCTGGCTCAAGGGATTCCTTGACCCTCGTCTGATGACTCAAAGGTACAGGTGAATAACCTGCATGTAGAAAAACAGCTTGGCATCATTCCCAATATATACATTATTTTATGACCTTATGCTGTGTGTGACATCAGCGTGTGTGCGTGCGCGCACACACACAGACACACACACACAAAGCCAAAGCCAAAGCCATGAATGAAAACCCACTTTCTATTTTCTTTTTGTGAAACTATTGCACAAATCAATGAACAATCTTGTTCTCCACAATCCCACTAAAATATACCTCTTTTTAAAAGGGGTGTGGAGAGAGGGAACTTCTGCAACCTAAATTCTAGGGATGTGCGAACGCGGTTCGGAAGTTTGGGGTTTGGTCTGAACTCGGGGTGTTTGGACTGTTCGCGAACACCCCGAATCCAAACCTCCCCTGCCCGGACCGACTAAATAAAGTTCGGGTTCCGAACTGGTTTGGGCAGAGGTACGGGGGGCAGGGAGGAAACCGGTTTTCCCTCTCCCCTCCAGGCTGCGCGGGTGGAAGGGGCACCGGGGAGCACCCCCCACCCTGCCCAGCCTCATAATTTTTTTAACACCCCCACCCCAGGGATTACCCTACCTGGTGGTGCCGGGCCTCTGGACCCAGGTCCAGCGGCGACGAGTACGGCGGCGGCAGAGGGTCTAGAGGCAGTGGTGCTCTGGAGAACTTCAGGCTGCTACTAGGTCTTCCAGGTCAAACTGGAAGGCCTAGTAGCAGCCTAGTAGTGCTCCGGAGTACTGCCTCCACTGGACCTGCCGGAGCCGCCACCGCCGGACTCGGAGTCTGACCTACCTGGTGGTGCCTGGGCTCTGGTCCCGGGTCTGGCAGCGGCAACACTCTGGACACTTCAGGCCACTACTAGGCCTTCTGGCTTGTCCCAGAAAGCCTAGTAGAGGCCTGAAGTGCTCTGGATCACCGCCGCCTCTGAACCCACCACTGGACCTGGGACCAGAGCCCAGGCACCACTAGTTAGGGCGAACCCTGGGGTGGTTAAAAAAAAACACCTCAGACTGGGCAGGGTGGGTGGGAGGTGCTTCCCGGTGCCCCTTCCAGCCATGCAGCCTGGAGGGGGGAGGGAAAACAATCCCCCCCTGCCCGAATGGGTTAGGCCCCTCCGAACCCGTTCTGGCCAAAAAGGCCAAACCGAATGGTTTTGGTTTCGGCTGAACCCTGAACGGACTGAACCCTGAACCCCCCACTGTTCGCACATCCCTACTAAATTCATTTACAGAAGAATTTCTATATTATCTTAACACCACTTCCCCACCTTTGTCCATACAGCTCCCTATTTTCACTTTTCTGACAGAAAACTAATACATGCAGTTTCACTTTAATTAGCTCCTAGTTGGTGGTAATTAACGAATCTACCGCTGAGGTCCTGGCTGGCAATTAACCCATGATGCCCCAGGTCATTCACTATTCTGGTAAGACTTTCTCCTCCTCTTCCTTTGTACAACACTGGACAGTCTGAATGTAGCTTGGCTTCACTGTTTCCTCTAAGGCACCTCAAACATCTGTACACCTCATAAGTAACATGCCTGTCACCCCAGAGGCCCTATTTTTCAATAGCTTTTTAGACACAGCCCTAAAAATGGAAGGTATTGTTCCAAGAGGAAAAAGCAGCATGAAGCTGTGGAAATCAGGGATCTAAAAGTGGACTGGGGGGCTAAAACAATTAGCTATAGGGCTGGAAGGAACCTTGGGGATCATCTAGAGCTAGTGAATCCTAACTGATAAGCTGTTGGATGAGGAAATGGGAGGCTGTGGTTCAAATCCCATCTTAGCCATGAACTCACTGGGTGGCCCTTGGACAAGTTGCTGTCTTTGAGCCTCATTTCCCTATTGTAAAATTAGATTTGTAATAATAAAAGTTGTTTTTATTTATTTTTTATTATTTATACAATTATTTTTATCCTGCCCCCTCCTGCCTCTGGCAGCTTGGAGCAGCTTACAGTAAAAAGTAACAATAAGAGCAATAAAACATCAACAAAAACAATATAAATATAAACAATATACAAAACAATATTAATATCAGTAAAACCATAAGGGTTTGGGGTCCATAAAAAACACTCCAACTTAACACCCTCCCACTACCCATCTCCCCCACCAATGCCTGGTGAAACAACCAGGTCTTCAATGGCATCAAAAGGAGGGGAGATCTGGGGACAGGCAAACCCCAAACGGCAGGGAGTTCCACAGCCGCGGTGGCACTGTTGAGAACGTCCTCTCAAACATGGTCCCCCCGCTGCACACAGGGGACCTCAAGAAGGGCATCACCAGCCGACTGCAGGGGTCGATTCAGAACTCGGGGTTGAGGCGGTCCCACAGATAGGCTGGACCCAGGCCATTTAGGGCTTTATAGGTAAGAACCAACACCTTGAAATGAGCCCGGAAGGCTATAGACAGCCAGTTCACAGAACGAAGTACAAGTGTTATGTGCTCGCGGCGACAAGTCCCCATAAGGTTGTTGTGAGTGATGAACTATATAACAATTGCAAAACACCTTGAATGCTTAAAGTGCTATATGGATGGTTAATAATAATCTAGTCGAGCCCCTATGCTGATTTCCCATACCTAAACTGCCCCAAAAGAAAGATCCAACAAACAAATCTGCCATAAGTAGAGATTGGGAGTGGCTGAGCACACTAATACCTGAAATAACAAAGAACAAATGTCTTATAGCACAGTAGTGGTATAACAATTGGGGCACAGGAGGGTGCTGTAGAACCCCATGTTCTGTGAGGGGCCTATTGCTGCTGCTAGCACCACTGCTGGAGTCTTCTCTCTTTGCCTGAGTCTTCTGACTGAGAGGATTTCTTTGACAGGAGGTGCGGCACACTTCTGCAGGAAACTTCCAGGCTGGAGGAGGCTGCAGAGCATGTGCCCACCCTGGTTCAATGGTGGCGACAGCAGCAGCTCCAGCTCTGATGAGGCTGCAGAAGCCGAGCAAACAAGTGTCTGTGGCAGTGGCATCCAAGAGAGAACATTTGGTCCCACACTTCCCAGATGGGACTCTGGGCTGGAGCAGGGGAGCCTTGACCCCAAACAGAACTCCCCTGAACTGGCCATTGGTTCTGCAAGAGAAACCCAGTAGTGGCAGCCATCACTGACTGGGTTTGCCCCAAGGGAGCAGCAGATGGAAGGCCAAGCCCAAGACAACAGCTTCTGCAGAAGTCAGGGAAACGGCAGCAGGGAAATGAGGTACTGCCCCATATGATCTCTATCAGGCTCCTCTGAGCCCCATCGCTCCCACCACCAACAGACTTCCCCTCAAGGCACATGGTTCTCATCTCTCCCTAGCTTCTTCCATTCCATTCTTCTTCCCCATTATCCCCCCCGCCCTTCAGTCCCTTTAGTCTCCTCCCAGCAGGCTAGGATCACATACACACACCCAAGCCCATCAGCCTCCTCCCTTCCAGAAGTCTGGGTCCCATTGAGCCCCACGAGCCCCCTCTCCGCCGGCTATTCCTATGAACTGTAAATTAAACATTTTATAAGAACTGCAGATGAATTCTTAAAATTGATTTTGTCATTTTTTACTCCCACTTGTGACATTTTGGTACACTAAAAGAAACACCCTCTCCAAAAAGTATGCCACACAAAATCACAGACCTTTGCCCCAAACATAATTTTAATGCCGGTAATGTAGAACCCCATCCCTTCTAATATAAGAAATAACTTGTTTAGTTTTCAAACACAGAAATTTAATTGATAAATAAATAATAAGAAATGGTTGTGATGTCACGTTAAGACCAACTTTCCTCTTGTCACAACTTTGTTCTTCCCCTCCTCTTTTTCATGCATGACATACATTTTGGACTGTCCAATATCTACGTATAAAAGTGAATTTTCAATTGATGTAATACACTGTACACAATACAAAATGTTTAATGGTTTTCTTGATATATCTAGTTATCAGCTCATCAGAATTGAGCTTCACTAAGTTAATCTGATGAATAACTCAAATTAGTAAATAGAAAAATAGAAAGTGATAGAGTTAAGATGATGTGTGAGGTTTTTTAGGTTTCGCACACCAGGACATGCTCCTAGATCGTGATTGCAGGATTCCTAGTGGTGGTGGTGTGAGAAAGGGGTGGGTGGGGGGTGGCTGAAACTCTTTATGTGTGCATTACTTTATCTGTTATTTTTGTATTTTAGAGATGGTTTTAGAGGTTTAGGTGTTTAAAGATAGTAAGATTCTCAACTTGTCTGTCCATTAAAGTGTATTCATAAGATTTTCTCTGTGTTGAGTCATCCTTTGGGGGGAGGAGGGAGCGGCATAATTGTGACTTGAGCCTGGGCCCTTCACAGTCTTGCTACTCCCCTGGGGCTTGACAAGTGGGCAGACATCTGGGTTGGGTTTGGGCATAGACTCAGGACTGGAGCCATGCTAGGAGAAGAGGGATAAGAGTCAGCACCAAGGCTTGGAAAACTAGTGCTAAGGGCAAGACTTGGGAAATAAAGGCAAAGGTGAGGGCAAGAGCAAGGTTGGGAATGGGGAAACAAGGCAAAATTCAGGAACTGAAAACAAATCATTGCTCCATCCAGCTTCCTGAGATAGACCTGGAAGAGACTTCAGGAATCATCTAATCATGCCCCTTCCATAATTTTGGGATTTGCCACACCTTATCCATCACAGACATGCAAGGGGAAGGTTGAAGTGGGGTATTAGGAGCCAGAGAATCTGGCAGGGCCATCCTCCTTCACTTGAATATCTGTCCATTCCCCTTGTGAACAATCATAGTCTACATCTAAGTACAGGATACAGAATGTAGCAGAGTGGCTTGTGCCAGCCCTGCTCCAAGCTGCTTTGGTGGCTGGGAAATTTCCCTCTGATTTGGTGGCACTGCAGGATAAGTGGCTTTGGCTGCCGAGGAATACTGGTGGTGGCAGTGCTTTCCTCCGAGCCAAAGTGACAGGTCTGGGCAGAGCAAGGGAGGAGGCATGTGAGCCTTGCCCCACCTGATTGGTTGCGGCTGCTGGGCTGGAAGTTTAAAGTCCATCAGGAGAACAGCTGAAGAAAAAGCCGGCAGAGACAGCAGCATGAGATGCCACTAGGACACCGCGGACCGGAAGTGAGCATATCAGCATGGATCTGAGAGTCCTGAAAGCTGTGAGGAATCTGGAGTCATGGGTTGGTTAGAGCTCTGGATGCCGATGACCAGAAGGGTCATGAGTAGCTGGGTTACCCGGATTGTGACTGGCCCAGCTAGGGCTTGGTTATGGGACTATTGTGACTGACCCAGCTGGGGCTTCCTTATTTGACTGTGTGAGGCAGAAGACCCTGGACTTTGTCTGAGATCCTTGAGGCAGGGCACAGTTGTGTTCCTACTGGAAGCCCGGATAGGACTAAGGATTAAATTTATTTATTTATTTATTAAATTTATACCCCGCCCCTCCTGAAAACAGCTCTGGGCAGCTACCAAATTGACCTTATAGGCCTTATAGAGAGCCCAGAACTGAGTGTGGGGACCAGGCTTTCTGTAACCCTGTGGAAGGGCAAGGACATAGGGGAACAAAGGCTTGTGTGGCTACAAGGACTGGGGTTAGGCTGAAAGCCCTGTGTAATATAAGAACCCTATTTGGGGGACCAAGGAAGTGTCAAAGGGTACTTTCAGACGTTACGGGCGGCCGGTTCACCACAGCGAACCACCAGGGGGGGCGAACAGCGCAACCACGCCCGGGGGTTGGAAAACGACCCAAACAGACGTGCCGGGAACGGGACCACGGGCCGGAACCGGGCCGCACCATCGCGGCCCGTGGCAGCACAACAGACGTGCAGCCGAACCCCCGGCGGGCGCTAAACCCCCACAAGGCACCGGGCAGGGGCGGGACACAGACATGGCCGACTGAGGGCAAACGAAGCCACAAGGCACACAAGGGAACGCCCACACAAGGGAAACGGGAAGGGAGGGGGGAAGAGCGAGAACAGGCTGACAGCCGGCTCACACAGCGGTCCCGCAGCGGGGCACAATGCACGGCCACACGCCCGGGCACACACACACACACACACACACACACACACACACCAGGGAAAGGCCGGGAAGGGGGGAAGGGGCGCCCGGAACACCCCACCCGGAACACCGGCAGGGAGGGGGGGGCACCACCACGGGGCAAGGCACAGACAGCAGCAACCCCCACCCCCACACCACCCCAGTCCAGTCCAGTCCAAGGAGGTGCCCCCACAGGAACAGAGGCAGTCTCGGGGGGGGGGGGCGGACCCCCGGAGCAAGGCACGTTGGGGGCCCCCAAAGCACAGCGAGGCCGGCGGAGGGGCGCCAGGAGGAGGAGGAAGGGGGCCCCACAGTCAAAGGCTGGCACAGGCAGGGCAGCCGGGTCCAGCGGTGCTCCTCCGCAGCACCAGCGACGCTCAGGCAGCACCCACGGAGTCACGGGGATGGAGGGGGCCCAGGACCACGGCCAGGGGCAGCAGCAAGCAGCGAGGCGGGCGGGAGCTCACCGAGGTGGGGTCCGCAGGTCGGGAGCGGCCAGCGGGGACCAGGCCCCCCCCCGGGCCGGGGCGGGAGCCCACACGGGGGCACCACGCGGGGGGGGGCAGGCCAGCGACGCGGGGCTCACGGGCCGCTGCCGGGGGCCCCGCTGGCCCCAGGGCCCGGGTGGCCCGCCCGGTGGACCAGGTGGGGCCAGTGCAGCATGCCCCGGCGGTACCCCTGCAAGGACATGTAGTGGGCGATCAGGTAGTAGGCCTCGAAGGGATCGGGCATGGTGAGGGCCAGCTGCACATCCACACGCGCCCACACCGCCAACAGGGATGACATCTCCACCGCGGAGGGCTCCGGCACACAGCAGGCAGCAGAAGGGGGCCACGGAAGATGCCCCAGCTCCAGAAGCCGCTGGAACGCCGCCCCACGGGTGCGCTGGTACCCACGGGCCCCGTGAACACAGGAGAAGTAGCTCACGGCCAAGGCAGGGCCACCCTCGGCCAGGCACTCCGAGTAGGCGCCCAGACCACACACCACCAGCGCTGACACGGTCTCCGAGGCGCTCCAGGGCACATGGGCGCACAGCACCTCCGGGATGCGCCCCTCGGGGAAACGAGCCAGCCCCAGGGCCTCCGCATGCAGCCGGCAATCACGGGCGCTCACCACATGGCCAAAGTAACGGAGCCCGGAGCTCAGGCTCTCGTAGGCACCTGCACGGCTCCCCGGCCCGGCCAGGAGCAGCTGCACGGCAGGGGTGTGCCACAGGTCGCACAGAGACATGGTCTCGCGGAAGGCCCAGATATGGGGGGCCCCTTGGGGGCCGGACAGCGGGAGCCCCATGGATGGGCAGCCAGCCATGGTCCAGCACAACAGGGAATGGGACACGGAGCCCGGAGGGCACACAGACTGCCCAGGGCCGGGAGAGGCTCGGCCCGGCCCCCGGGACAGGGAACACGGGCCCGCACCGCAACATTGTAGCACAACAGAGCGAGGCGTGGGGTGCGGGCCCGGCACAGCTGCAGAGAACAACAGCGAGCTCTCTGTCTGCCTAATCGCACCTTCAAGGCCATCCCGCTACAAACAGCGAGGGGAGGGGGCCCGGGGTGCTGGGGGCGGGAGCAGCCGGAACGCACCGGCACAGGGCGCGCGCAGGCCCGCGAGGCCGACCCCCGGGCGGAGCCACCAGCACCGGGCCGCCATAAGCGCTCCCAGCCCCCACCGGGGCCCCAGCACCATGGAGCGCGATAGGGCAGGTGGGAACTGGATGTTCCTCGCGCTCGCGGCTGAGTGGCACCGTGACCACACTGAGCAGCTGTGCCTCCTGACCGAGAGGGTGCACCTGGCCGTCCGCCTGCGCTATGTCCTGGCCCTGCGGGCTGGCGTGCGCCTCCGGGGCCAGCAGGCCCGCAGGAGAGTCCGTGCCCGGCTCAGGGCTCGGCGCCGGGCCTGGGGGGCGTGGCTGGCCGCCTGCCGGAGCCTCACCCGGCCCGCTGCGCTCCGAGGGGCCGCGAGGCGGTTCCGCTGGGCAACGCAGACCCTCCGCCGGGCAGCGCTGCTGGCTATGCCCATAGCGCGGAGCCTATGGGTCACGGAGCGGCCCCAGGCCTGGTGGGAGCGGGCCCAGGCCCACTGGGGGGAGGCCGAGTGGGGGTCCCACTTCCGGATGGGCAAGGCCACCCTGCTGCGCCTAGCGGAGCTCCTCACGCCCTGGCTGGAGCGGCAGCACACCTCCATGCGGGAGCCCATCCCCATGGTCCAGCGGGTGGCCATAGGGGTCTGGGCCCTCGCAACGCCCGACTCCTGCCGCTCCGTGTCCCAGCACTTCGGGGTGGGGCTCAGCACGGTCGCCTGCATCGTGCGGGATGTGTGCGAGGCTGTGGAGGGCGTGCTCCTCGACAGGACCATCCAGCTCCTGGACCAGGGCGCTGTGATGGCTGGCTTCGCGGCCGGGGGCTTCCCGAACTGCATCGGAGCCGTGGACGGCACACACATCGAGATCCTGCGCCCGGCCGCGGGGGAGGCCCTGGAGTATGTGAACCGGCACGGATACTACTCCCTGCACCTGCAGGGGGTGGTGGACCACCGGGCCCGCTTCATAGACATCTACACGGGCAACTCCGGCCGGAGTCACGACGCCAGGATCATGACCATCTCCCCCTTCTATGCCCGCATGTACCGGGGGGACTTCGCGGACATGGGCATGAGGTGGATCGAGGGTGTTCCCATGCCCCCCTGCATCCTGGGGGACCCCGCCTACCCCCTGACCCGCTGGCTGATGAAGGTCTACCCTGTCCCGAGCACCCCTGCGGAGCAGGTATACAATACCCGCCTGTGTGCGAGCCGGACCGTGGTGGAGCGTGCCTTCGGGGCCCTGAAGCAGCGCTGGAGGAGTATAGCTGGCCGCCTGGACTTCACCGTCCCCACCTCCGCCCTGGTGATCGGTGCCTGCTGCGTTCTGCACAATGTGTGCGAGACCGAGGGGGCGGCCCTGGAGTACCCCGAGCCCCACCGGCCCCCCGGTCCTGTTCCCCTGTACGTGAACGCAGGGAACCCCCGGGAGTACCGGTATGCCAAAAGGATCCGGAACGCCCTTGCAACCCACATCGCCCGGGGGGGCCCGCTGTGAGGGCCTTCCCGCCCCTGGGGGCCCCACCCCCCGTTCCGTGCCCATGCCCCTGTACACGCGGTCCCACAGCCCTGTCCCCCCCACAAACGGGCCGGGGACAACTGTCTCTTTACAACACTTTATTGCCCACACAGTTCACACAATCACCCTGTGCCCCCTCCCCACCCCCGTGCCCGTGACCCCGTCCACCACCCGCCCTCATGTGGCCCTCCCCCTCCCCCCCCTTCCCACCATCCCCCCGCGTTTCCTGGGCCGACCCCTCGTGCGGCCGCTTGGGCCCACCGAGCTCTGGGAGCTCCCCTCCCCCCCACTGTCCGTGTCCCCTGCCGTGTCCTGGGCCGGTCCCGGCCCCGGCAGGGGGCCGGGCGGCGGATGGGCAGCTGTGCCCGGTGCCCCGGTCGCGCCCCGGGGGGGCTGGACCCTCCGGAGGCCCGGGGGCACTGGGAGGCGCATGCGAGGGCCCTGGGGCCGGGGGGGCGCCAGGGGCGGCAGGGCTGGGCCCGGGGGCGCCGAGGGGCCCGGCATGGGGACCTGGGCGGGCAGGGCGCCCGGAGGTGCGCCGGCCATCACGTAGGCACACATGGTGCCCGCATGCAGGAGCAGGGAGGTCCCAATGTCGTGGGACCTGTCCATCTTTGCACTGTGCTCCCGCACCATGCCCTGTATGTCCTGCCGGAGGCCCCTGAGCAGCCCCTGCTGCCGCTGGTGCTCCCGGCGCTCCCGCCTCCGCTCCAGGCGCACCTCCGCCTCCAGCCGGCGGTCTGTCTCCAGGGCCTTCTCCATGGACCGCTCTATGGCCGCCTCCATGCGGTCCACGGAGGCGATCATGCGCTCCCCCTGTTCCTCCGCCCTGCGGACGATGTCCTCCGCTTGCTCCTCCCTGCGCCTGCGGACCCGCGCCCGGTACTCCCGCATCCGCTGGGCTGGGGCTGCGGCCGGCGGAGGCGCCGCGCGCGGGGGCTGCCCTGTGGAAATGGGCGGGTGGGTCAGTGCAGGGCCCTGTCCCCTAGCGGGGTCGGGTCCCGGGGCCCCCTGCCCCCCCTCCCCCACTGAGGCCGGAGGCCCCCCTGGGCTGGCGCCCGGGGGGCCCTCCCGCCATCCCAGCCCTCCCGCCTTACCTGGGTCCGGCACCTGCTCTCCTGTGCCCTCCGCGGGGGCCTGCACCGTCTCGCTGGCCCGGTCCTGGGGCTCCCCATGTCCTGCGGGCGGGAGAGGGGGGAGCGGGTGAAGGGGGCTGGTTGTGGCCCCTGCAGCAGGGCCCCCACCCCCGCCCCTGCCACCGGCCCCCTGGTCTTGCCCCCCCCTGCCCTGGGGGCCCGCTTACCCTCTATGTCCGTCTCCGAGCCTTCGGAGCCCGGCGCCTCACCCTGGGAGTGCTCCCCCTGGGACCACTGGCTGAGGGTGGTGAAGGTGCCGACCTCCGACTCCGCCTGGCCGGCCCGGCGTTGGGATGTCTCCGGGCTGCTGCTGGGGGGGGGCCTTGGGGCTTCTGCGGGTCCCGGGTGGTCCTCCTGGGGGTGGGGGTCCCCTGAGCTCGTGTCTACCGGGCGGGCGGCGAGGGGAGGGGGTACCTCGGCCCGCTCCCTGCCCTGGACCACAGCGCTGCCCACCAGGCGTGGGGCAACGATGGAGCCCTTCATGTGAAGGATGCGGTCCAGGGCATCGTAGTAGGGGGCGGTGCGGGCCCCGTGGCCGGAGCGGCTGTTATTGTCCTTGAGGGCCTTGTACCCCCTCTTGAGCTCCTTGGCCTTCGAGCGACACTGGTTGACAGTGCGCTCGTGCCCCGCCGCCTCCATGTCGCGCACGATGTCCCGGTAGACATGCTCGTTGCGCTGGTTTATTGCGAGCTCCACCTGGTACTCGAGGGTCCCCCAGATCCGTATGAAGTCCCGGGTCTCCTGGAGGCCCCACTGTCCCCCTCTGTGATAGGCCTTCCTCCGGCTGGGCCCCTGCTGTTCCTCCTCCCGGTGCAGCTCCTGCTGCACCTGCCTCTGCTCCTCCTCCACCTCCTCCTGGGGGTGCGCCTCCAGGGGCCGGGGGCCGGGCTCCTCCTGGGGCTCGTCCGCCCGGGCCGACTTTCGTGTCTGGGGGGGGGAAGGGGGGTGGTTGGTTGCTGGGTGAGGGTGTGGGCCCTCTCGGGGGCCCCCTGCCCCCCTGCCCTCCGCCCGGGGTCCCCCTGCCCCCCTGCCTTCCGCCCGGGGTCCCCCCGGCCCCCTCCACAGGGGGTTCCCCTGTGCCCCCTGTTCCCCTCCCAGTGGGTGCCCTTACCCGTTTCCTGGGTGCCTCCTGTGGGCCTGTTCCGGCCGCTGTCCCCGGGGCGGCGCGACCCGGCTGCAGCTGTGGTTGGTGTTCCCGGGGCGCCTCCCTGGTCGGGTGCTCCCGTGTGCCCCCTTCCTGCACCTGTGCCCCCTCCGCCTGCATCGCTGGGCCTGGCTGCACGTCCTCCGCCTCCTGTCCCGCCGCTGTCGCTGTTCGTGCCTCCGCTCTCTTCCGCTTCCCTCCTCGCTCCATCCCGCCACGCTTGCTTGCTGCTGCTCTCGCTTTAAATCTCCCTCCGGTGTTTGTGTTGGTGCTGGTTGCCTGGCAGCGACGCTGCATGCCTCGTCCCCGGCCGGGGCTCCATTTTTTTGGTTCCGCTGGGGGATTGGCGTCCAGACGTTACTTTTGCTTGGTTCCCTGTGGGGGTTGGTTTGACCACGCTTCCCGGGACCTTCCCCCGGCTAGCCCGGGAAGCGTGGTTGAACCTGACCCCATGTGGGTATTGAGCGTGATGAACATCTGGCGCATGCCGTTCAGACGTTCAGGGCCCTTTGGCCCCACGGGGGGGTTGAGCGTGGTTCAGTGTGGTTCACCGTGATCTCGTAACGTCTGAAATCACCCAAAGTGTAATAAACTGTATATAAGGGCAATGACAGTTCTGGAAGGTTCTTGGGTGGGTGACTCCATACCCTGACTCACTGTGTGGCCCCATGTCAGGACCCCTGAGGGAAGGGTCCTATTACACAGACCTTTTGCCAATTGCTAGTATTCTGAAGCAGTTGGTGATGCAACAAAAAGACACATTCAAAATTGCTAATGGGTGTTGATATGAAATCTCCTACATTCAAAGATGTCAAAAGGAAGTGGAGAAATGGACAAGATGCACAGATTTGAGCTTTGGAAACAGGGAGTGACCTATTTTAAATTTAGGGAGACCAGGGAGATAATCCACCAATCTCCTTGGGAAATTATTCCCCCACAATGGGATACACAGCTGGTTCTGAGTTTCAAACTCACTTCCACTTCTCATGTTATCTTGACTTCTTTTTTTCTAACCAACAGCCTGCCCCGAACTGCGGAGATAAGAGTTTCTCTTTGGTTTTTTGGAATAGGATAACAAACAGGTAACATGATAGCATGGAGTGGAAAAGAATCGAGGACACTTTGAACAGTGGCCCCAAAGCAAAGTTAATAGGGATGGGACTTTTAGTTTTGGATTCATCCATAATTGTCCAGAATGGGCTGTTATGGATTAATCCAAAGCAGGCTGTAAATCAGCTTGCCATTTATTGAACCTAAATTTCAGATCCATATTTCGCCCCCATCCCCATTCCCCAGGGCCCTGGTCTCAGAGGGTTTGATTGAAGCCATTTTGTGCATGTGAAAAATGACCACCCTCAACCAAAATGGTGGTGCAGTCAAAATTATGTTCATTTTGATGTTTGATGTTCATTTTGATGTTCATAAAAAATCTTCCATAAATAGAGATTGGAAGTGAGTGGAGCACACTAATACCTGAAATTTCAAGGAACCATTTTTAATATAATATATATCCAGATGACTCAAACAAGTAAGCCATGATTCACACTGCATTTTGTTTGTTTTGGCATTTGTCTCCAGCACTGTTGCACACCAAATGGTTGTGCAAAAATGCTATTGTGCTAATTGCTTTTATAAATACTATGATTTTGTAGAACCCACCAAAAAAATCTACACTGTTTCTCTCACCATTTCTCAGAAGACGTTATCTGGTAATGGTTAAAATATTCTTGCAACTGAGATCTTTCAAAAGGTTTTCTGAAGGTTATTGTTTACACTCAGAGCAATTAGCTTTGATCACGCATTCATTCTTTTCCATTAATGTTTCAATTGCTATTTTCCTCAATGGTGTATGGTTTGTTTTTGTCTGACTGGAGAAGTGACATACATAGGTTGTGACATTATATTTTCCACTTGACATCTCCTGTACAATTTCTCCACAAGAGGATCAGCTTATTTTTGCTCTTCTTTCCTAATGTTCTCTTCACCGAGACTACTCACACATTACTCTGAACTATAAAAAAGAGACTGAGTCTCAATTCCGAACCAATCTCTTCCTGATTAATTTTCCAGAAGTGATTAGAGATTTTGATTGTCCAAACTGAGAGGTCCCTGAAAACTAGAGTCTTAAGCAGGGTACCCAGCCCTGAAAATTTTAGGCAGTCAAAATCATTAGTAATTCTGACAATTTGGGCCATAAAGACAGCTTTGGCAACCATGTATTTTAGCTACGAAGACAACACACATTGAAATTGATTTATAGCAATGCTGGCATTAGAATTTATGAATCCCAGGGTGAAGGTAAAATGTGGAACCCATCATGGCTCTGCCCCCTCTGAGGCACCCAGCACTGGGACCTAGATGTGGCCATGTTTGGAGCCCTTCTGGGAGGTGAAGGCCCCCAGAAATAGAGAAAATAGCAGGAGGTTTCCCTGTAGTAAGGCTGGCCCTGATTGATAGTTCTATGACACCACCATGATGCTGTAATGGAGATTAGTGCATTGCGGTCCAAGGTTCTATTCCTCCCTGTGTCTTTTTGTAAGTTCTCTATTAGACTATTTAGAAAAGGAGGGAGAAACTCTTCTTTCCTTTCCATACAGAGCAGCATATGTTGATGGAAAGGAAAAAGAACAAATTATATAGACAGGAGCAGCAAGATTCAAGATCACATCTTCCTATACTTATACTTCAACCTGGGGAACATTCTCCAATGCTACAGGAGATATGTAGCTAGAGTTTCTCTCTCTGGAAAGAAACACATTACTTGGGAGGGGGGAAACTCCTGTGAGGGCAGTCACATCTCTATTGTCACAGGAATTAGCGGATGTAGAAATGTGGAATTCCGCTTTCTCCCATGACAACATTTGTGCATGAGCAGGTCCCCAGATGTAGCTCTTACACCCCATGGGTGTTTTCATTTGTTCTCATGGGAAAAAAGCAGAATATCTCATTTCTATGTAAATTGCTAATTCCTGTAACAATAGAGATGTGATTGCCCTCATAGAATTTCCCCCCTTTCCCAGTAACGTTTGCAAGTGCTCTCACTCTCCTGCCACAGCACCAAAATGACGAGAATGGTAGGGATTTGCGAACGTGGTTCAGAAGTTCGAGGTTCGACCCAAACAGCCAGTTCGGATGGCCAAACCGAACGGCTGAACCAAACGCCCAAAGCCCTGAAGAGTTCGGGTGTGTTCAGGCACGTTTGGATGAGTTCGGGAGGGGAAAAACCTGGCTGGCAGGTCCAGGGAGGGAGGGGGGGTCAGCTGAGGAGGGTTGGAGAGCCTTGGACTAGCAGCCAACCTACTCAATCACTATCCCTCTTTTCTTCAGACCACTGGCTTGGTAGTCTGCGATTGGCCATGGGCTAGGCTGCACAGAAACAATGGGGCTTGTGGTAAGGCGGGCACAGCAGGTAACAAAAGTCATTGCCCTCCCCCCCTTCCATATTGTTCTGAGCTAGCCAGTGATCCTGTCAGCAGACATTTTTAGAACTCTCCCTCACTCAGCAGTTTGTGTTCTTCCCAATCTATTGCCATCCTTGTCCTATTTCACCCATTTCCACACATTTACCTCCATAGTTTCATTATTTAGATTAGATTAGACAGATTTAGGTGTTATACCTGGCATCAAGAAGCAGCCACTCCAGCCCCAGGTCCCACCCTCAGGGTTCTGGGGCCTACATTACAGGCAGGGAGGGCTGCCCATCCACTTCATCCAGAAGCTGCCACTTTAGTCCCAGGACCCACCATCAGGGTTCTGGGGCCATCATTCCGCTCATGGGGAGCTGTCATTCCACGGCATCAAGAAGCAGCCACTCCAGCCTCAGGACCCAACCTCAGGGTTCTGGGGCCTACGGTACAGCAGGGAGGGCTGTCCATCCATGTCATCGAGAAGTTGCCACTCTAGTCCCAGGACCCACTATCAGGGTTTTAGGGCCACCATTCCGCTCACAGAGAGCTGTCATTCCACGTCATCAAGAAACAAACAGCCACTCCTGTCCCAGGACCCACCATCAGGGTTCTGGGGCCTATGTTCTATGGGCAGGGAAGAGGTGAAGCCAGGGCTTGGTGGCTGGCATTGCACACATATGGGGCTGAACATTGCAGGCTGGCATCCTACTCGCCAGATCTCAACCAACTCTTCTGCAAATTGATCAAGTAGCCTTGCCCGGTGGTGATTCACATGGCCAGCCAGCCAGCCACCACCTGCCGTGATGGCAACTAGAAATGGATAACCCAGTCAGCCTGCAATGCATGGACAAGTAGGGGTGCCATGCCAACCACCGAGCCCAAAGTCTTCCAGGCCCCTGCTGCTGCTGCTGCTGCTGCCACTGGGTCTCAGACGGCCAGCCCTGGTGCCATGGACACCCTCAGGGGCCAAGCGCCAAGCCTGCCTGCCCGGGCAACCTGGGGTGCCAAGCGCCAAGTCTTCCTGGTTTCTGCTGCTGCTGCTGCTACTGCTGCTGCTGGGTCTCTGATGGCCTGCCATGCCACCACAGGCACCCCCAGGGGTAAGCGCCAAGCCTGCCTTCCTGGTCTCTGTTGCTGCTGCTGCTGTGTATCCGACAGCCTGCCATGCTGCCACGGGCACCCCTGGGGGTTCCTGGAGTGCCCCAAGCCTCCTGGCAGGTCCAAACTCAATCAAACATTTGGCAGGATGGAACTCCGCCGGACCAAACCCCCGAATCCGAACTAGGTTTTCGGGCAGAATGGCTGAACATCTGAACCCCGTTCTGTTCGCACATTCCTAGAGAATGGTCTCCTTCTGAGCAATAGGTGGAGGAGATACATTATTTCCATCTCCCCTATTGATGTCCATAACCTGCTGATGGTCCAGAAGCTGCAGCTCATGCAGAATGTGGTGGTCCATCTCCTTACGGGGTCGGGTTGCTGGGAGCACATTACACTAGTGCTTCATTCTTTGCACTGGCTGCCTATTTTCTTCCAGGCCCAATTCAAGGTGTTGGTTCTTACTTTTAAAGCTCTACACACCCTTGGCCCAACCTATCTGTGGGACCGCCTCACTGCCCGGGTCCTCGATCAGAGTGAATATACTTTAATTTAATTTGCTGTCACAGGTATTTCTGTTGTATGAAATAGAAGAAGTTTCAAATTCTTTCCACCATGGGACCTTGAATCTCCCTTCTAATTAAGGCATCCCTACCACCTTCTCAGGACCTCTTGACAACTGTTTGTAACATCCTATAGGATAACTTATTTTGTGGAATCATAATCAACACTCTATTCCATGACAGCAGAATCTGAGTTCACACTCATTGACTGAGTTTGCACTCAGTTTTAGTACTGAAATGGGTAGTGGATTGCTCTGGGCCCTGTGGCCCCTCCCATGCCCACCTGTCACTGCAGGCCTCATGACCATCCTGCCATGCTTCTCCTGCCATGAGCTGCCCACTACTGCCTCTGCTGGTACTGAACTCCTGGAAGTAGGTAAGCTGAGCCGAGGGGGACAGACGGGGAACGGGGGTCTCAGGAAACTCAACAGGAGTGTGTCAGGAATTGTACAGTACCTTGGTCCTCCCCAATAGGTATCATTGAATCCAATGGGAATAACCATTTTGGGGATTTTTGTTTCTACCCTACATCTTCTTTACCAGGTTTCTTTGCAATCATATACATGTTGCAGCACTGCAGGTGTGCTCTATGGGTGCCCTGAAACAGGTATCATAAACTGTAACACCCATTTTATCAGTGTTAGAGTGTCTGTGTGAAAAATGGGTTGCAGTGGGTTGGGGTGTGGGTGCGTGGTAGTGGTGCGTAGAGGTGGGTGTACACCCTTTCCTACAAGTGCACACCCATCTCCACCCATGGAGCAAGCATCATTGGAGCCCATTGCTCTGCGTGTGGGTGATGGGTGGAGATGGGTGTAGCGCGGGAGCCCGCATGCACCCCTACCCATCCGCTGTGGCATTCCCACAGTTGCCTCCACTCATCTCCATGCAGCAAAACTGTGTGGAGATAGGTGGGGGGCGTCTTGTGTGAAAAGGGTCTTAGGAGTGGCAGTGACTCAAACCTCTACTTCCAGATTGCCCGAATCATGTGCCCAGGGCCCAAAGAAGAGTTGCTGCCCAGATGAACCACCTTTAAAAGCAAGCTGCCTTGGTCAGCTTCACCCCTGGGTCAGCATCCTTCCCACCTGGTCTGGCCCACCTGGTGAGGATATATCAGTAAAGGGCCACCTGCTGGTGGCACACCAGCCTCCGCCCCCATTTGCCCAGTTCCAGGGGTGGGTGGATGGACACAAAACTGCCCCTACTTAAGATAGGAGAATCCCTTTCCCCAAATAAATATATTTTCTTTCTTTTTTTGTGCGTGTGCAAAATGTTGCCTCTTATCATGAGGATTATTTCACTTTTTTGTTGAAAGTAAAAAAAAAAATTGCAGGGAAAAAAAAAATCCTGATCAGTTCTATTTCTGTTATCAAAACAAGGTCTATCACTAAGGCCTTTTTTACATGAATGGCGCAGCAGCACCGATGGGTGGAGATGGGTGTGGAGGGTTGGGTAAACATACCCAGCGAACACCCGCCACCGCTGAGTAGGGAGACATTTACATGGACAGAGCCACAGGGGGTGGCGGGAAGGAAAGTGGAGGGGCCCGCAAACACCCAGTGGCCAAACACCCATCCCAGGAAACACCCGGCACACACCCGTGCAAGTACTGGAAGGACAAGACCGTCAGGAAGCCCTGCCCAGCACAGCGATGGCACAACATGACCGACCGAGGGCAAATGAAGCCGCGCAGCTCGGCCCTGCCCCCCATATGCCAGGACCTGCGCAGGTGGGGAGGGAGGGAGATGGGATGACAGCTGCTACAAAGGAGCCACCTCCACACAGCCCTGGCATGGAGCCTATACCGACTAGCACCAGCTCCCCCTCCCCTACACACACTGCAGAGCTGCACACATGCAGCAGGCAGCAGAAGCACACAGGGACGGGCCCATGGGGGGGTAAATGGGGGGAAGGTACCCACACAACACAGGCAACACCCCCACACACCCCACAGAGGCACCCGCACAAGGGGAGAGGTCACAGCAAAGAACAACACAGACACACCAGGAAAGGAACATAAAAGCCTTTATTAATACGGGGAACCAGTAACAGGGGGCAACAACAACAGGGCAGGAAGGGGGATGGGGCAACAGAAGGGGGGGACAGCGCCAGCAGAGGCAGGCCCGGGACAGAACCCGGGTCAATATGGCCAGCGACCCNCCAGCAACAGGGGGCAACAACAACAGAGCAGGAAGGGGTAGGGGGCAACAGAAGGGGGGGAACAGCACCCGGGTCAATATGGCCAGCGACCCAGTGCCAGCGCTTCGCCTGCATGTGGTCCAGCTGATGCAGCTGCTCCAGTATGAGCAGGAGGAGCTCCAGCAACTCCCCCTGCTCCCAGGTCTGCTCCACGATCATGGCTTGCACTGAAGGGGAGAGAGGGAGTGGAGACAGCCATCAAATCAGGCCGCGAGCACCAAGGAACAGAACCCCTCATTTAGGGACACAGGCACAGGGCCCAGCAAACTGGAAGCACACTCATGGATGCCATTGAACAGCCGGTCCTCAGCCCGCATGTCCCATGCCGCCCGCTCCAGCTGCTGCACCATAGCCCCCAGGCGCAAGATCGCCAGCAGCACGCCAACAGAAACTGCAGGAGAGAAGGGACAGGGCAATGGTGAACGCATGCACCAATGGGCCCTGGGAGGGCTGGGGGCAGCGACACCACCAGGGGCACCCCACACACACCAAGAACCCCCACCCGGAAGACCACCCTGACCCCTGCACCAAGGGGGACCAGAGTGGCCAAAGCCCTGGGACAGCACAACCCCTACTCATTCTCAGCCACCCAGCACCCATGGTCCTGCCACCCATCCATTGCCATCACCACTGACAGGCTGCATCAACAGGGGGCAACAGCAGAGGGGAGTGGAGGGGAGGGGCAGGGCCACACAACACACAGGTGAGGTCAGGGGGTGCCCGGCCAACTGCCCACTGCCCATACCTCCCCTGGACCAAGCACAGGCACTCACACCCAGAAGGGAAGCTTCCAGGGGAACACACACCACACACCCGGCACACACCCAACAGGCCCGGAGCCTTCCAGTACACACCAAGCAAACCCCCAGTACACAACCACACAGATAGGGGCAGGAGGGCTGCCAAGGGGAAGGGGTACCCAGTCACCACAGCAGCAACAGGAGCAAGGCAGGACAGACCATCACACTACAGCAGTTTATTGGTGCCGGGGGAACGGGGGTCCCCAAGCACTGAGAGGCTGATCAGGGGGGTGCAGGTGGACCCATGGCCAGGCAAGAGATGCCCAACAGGAGGGCACAGGAGCACCCACGCACAGCAGGTGAGGGCACTGGGGCAGCCCCAGCAGCAGGGAGCAGCGGTCATACAGAGCAGGCGACGGGGCCCTGGGAACTAGGCGGCAGCCAGCCGTGATGCAGACAGCAGTGCTCAGCCAACCTGGAGGGACTGTTGTGGGGTAAGGAGTACACTGTGGTGCATGCAGCCCCATCCATTCATGGCGGACAGGTGACCCGCACACTCACGAGGATGCGCATTCGGACCTCGTTGCTACCCTAGCACACCCCCGGGCACCTATTGGTGCCCTGCCCACACCACCCTACACAGTACATAAGGGACCCACTGCAGGTGGTAGGGCATGGAGCAGCAGGTCTGTAGCATGGGAGCAAGCTGCACACAGAGTATGGCGACCCCGGTCTGGGTGTACACAGAGGACCTCCCACACCACCAGGAGAGAGCAGGGTGTGGGCAAAGTCCACAGAGCAGAGTGCACTGTGGCCCGGCACATGCCAGTGGAGTTAGGCTCAGTGTGGGGAGCTTCAGAACCATGCTGCCAGGGGACGAGGACCCACAGCCCAGGGACATGCTTCTGCACCTCCTGGGCATGGCCCTCCTGCTGCTGCGCATGTTGCTACAGTAGATGTCCCTTCTATGGCTGCACGGTTGAAGGTCTGTCCTCCAGGGGGCATGGAGGTGGAGGGCTGCGAACCTCCGGAGGGTGGTGATCATGTGATGGATGAGGCAGGCAGCTGTCTGACGCCATGTCCTGTTGGGCTCTGCGGTGTCCCAGCAAGGAAAGCTCATCCTGGCCCGAAGGAACCTCAACATCTATGCCCGCCGCATAACCCTACTGACTCTGTGATGGCACTGGTCACACTCCCGCTCCAACAACTGGTGGGAGAACATGTTGGCCACCTGGATGAACGGGGAATGGTCGGACCACTTCTGGATGCCCCACTCCCTCCTAACCCGCCTGGGGGAGCTCCTCAACCCTCCGGAGGTGGGAGATGAACATGCTTCTCCTTAGGCTGTGCCCTTGGGAGGTGCTGGACTGGGGGTCATCCACCGGGGGGGGCTGTTGGTGAAGCCCCTCTGCCCTGTGCCAGGACACATGCACCATGTTACTTCCTGGTGCTTTCCCCCACCCATTTCCCCCCACTGGGCCCCCCCATGTGCCTCCCAGCCTGCCCCCCCCATGCCGGCGGTCTGTAACCCCCCCTCCCTTGTGCCTTAAGCCTGGGGCTCTCCCCCCCTTGCACTGACTTTCCGGGGCTTCTCCCCCCCGGGCACCCCAGGGTCCCCGTGCTCACCCAGCCCGTTCCCCTGCATGGGGCTGCGTTGGCTCCCGTGGCCTTCTCGTGGGCCTTCCTGGTCGCCATCAGGGGCCCCGCACATGTGTGCCCTGGTTCCTCCCTCCTTTACGGACTCCCAGCTGGACATCTGGCATCCCCACGCCCTGTGGGTGTGTCTGCATGGCGGCGCGCACGTGACCTGCGGTGATGGCACAGTGGGGCTCCGCCGGTCCAGTCCGCGTGGGTGTTTTGATTTTTACATGGACGCTTGGGTGTTGAACACCCATCTCCACCCACCTTCACCCACAGAGGGTGCCGGCTTCCTTGCGGCCACTCCGTGGGTGTTGGTGGGTGGGTCTGGCATGCGTCCCCCACCAACTCATGGACATTTACACGGATGCTCTCCCACCCATCCAATGGGTGTTTCCAGGTGTTCGTGGGTGGGTGACGTCCATGTAAAAGTGACCCAAGTTAATGACGTAGACACTTTCGCTCACTGATATTAAGGCATGCCATTTTCTGTGTTCCACAATGCCCATAGGAGTTGACTTTCTTCAACCAATAACCAGATTGACCAAGGATAGTTACCCAGAATGAGAGCAAGATTTGAAACCACAGCTCACAGAGATGTACCTCCATCACTGACAAGACAGTCCATCATTAAGGTCAATGGGAGGTTGCCATTTATTTTAATGATGGAGGATTTGCTCTCAGCCTCCAACCTCCTATGTGTGCCTTCTAGAGTGGGAAAATTAAAGAAATACTTATCATATGGACCGTCCACACTGAATTTTCCCAGAAACTTCCAAAAACATGGTTCCTGTACTTTCCAAGCCATCAGGCTTTCTAGTTCTGATCTCATCTAATCATCCTTACTTGCAAAAACTTGAAAAGGAGTTGTGGATAGATGTGAAATTGATACTTAATTTAGTACCCGTGGATAATACCCACATTTTCGAGTACCACACCAAGTACTTGATGGGCTACCCGGGTACCAATTGGGTACCCAGGTACTTCAAAATGTGTTGATTTCTGTTACCATTTTTTTTATTTTCCAATTACCAATTGGTATATTGGGATGGAAAAGTGAAAAACTGGGAGGAAACAAAAAAAAAAAATTGGGATTGAAAGTTGAAAATTCATGACTGAATGTTGACTTCCTGGGACTGGAAGTCGACTTTCCGGGAAAAAAACCCCATATACATAGGTGTCATAAGTCAATGTTCTGGGACCAGAAGTCGACTTTCTAGGACATTGCATACACGGATTGGGTTGCAATCGAATACTGATCATACCTGACATTGTCAAGTTGATTTGAGTACCAGAAATTTATCGGGTCTACCCCTTTTTGTAGGTACTCATTACAGTTCTAGTTGTGGGAATTGTGGCTTTTTGTTGTCCTTAAATTAGGTTTGAGGATATTAAGGCAAAGAGGATGTTAAATAATATTCCTCCAAACTCATGGGCAGTCTGACTCAAATGGAAATGGAACCCATTCCACAACAAAAGGAGCTCTTGTACACAAATGAAGAGAAATGTTTCTGATCACAGATTTGAGCCCTCAGATTAAAATCTTATTCTTTGCCAACTATCGGGACTCACAAATAGCTCTAAGTAATTAGCTGTTGAGAAAAGTTCATACTATTACAGCTGGAGTACCAAGAAAGTTCAGAAGATGGACAGGCCATTGCAAACAGCAGCCACAAGAACAAAAGCATTCCAAATTTGTCACATCTATTTTTTAGTGGGCAAATTATGGCGGCTCCTCATAAACAGTTAACTCTCAGTACCCAATGATCCACAGTGCCGCCTGGGCTGTCATATTATTCTTGGTAATATGATAAATTATTTCCTGAAATGAATGGAAAACAAAGAGTTGGGTGTTGGGTGTTAGAGAGTAATAGTCCTGGGATTATCCTCTCAATATGAGAGACTGAAATTGTGATCTAGGTGACCTCCTTGAAAGTACAAAGCTATTAATACTTAGGAATTTCCAGAAGACTTCTAGTGTAGGTTAAAATACTGACGTGGCTTTTGATTTTTTAATGTAGTTTCTACTTTCTATATACACATTGAAAGATAATACTCTAGTCTGAGTAAGGATGAGGGAAATGTTGTGTATAGAAAATGCAGACTTGTTTCAATGCCTCTGGCCACCCTGTAACATTTCTTTTTGAGGATTACTAAAAAAATCCTGCCATATCTGAGGTTTCCACTCTATCGGAGTTTCTCCAGAGTATCTGCTTCCTTCACCTTTGTTCTCACAAGCGGGAACGAGGGTTGAATATCATCTCCTCCCCTTGATCTCTTTCCTTTGGTGTTAGCACTGACCTGAACTCTAGGAATATGTTCCAGCATTCCCCAAACAAATGCATGTGCACACACACACACAGAGGGTATTTTCAGACATTACGAGATCAGAGTCAACCACAGTGAACTACGCTCAATCCCGCGGCGGGGCCAAAGCACCCTGAACGTCTGTTCGGCGGCTGCCAGATGTTCACCACAGTCAATACCCACATGGGGTCAAAATCAACCACGCTTCCAGAGCTCCCCGCCGGACCATCTCCGAAAGCGTGGTCAAAGAGATTCCTGATGGGAATAAAAAAAATGTAACATCTGGCTGGCAACCACTGGCCAGAATCAAAGGAAATGATTCCTAGCTGGGGACAAAGCACGCAGCATTGCTGCCAGGCAATCAGCAACAACACAGGCCGGGGAGGGAGATTTAAAGGGCACACAGTAGCAGCCGGGACGAGCCGCCCCGGTGCCTTACGGGTGCTTTGACCACGGCCCGACCTGGGATCGGCATAACATCTGTTGCACTGCCCCGGGCCGTGATCTGGCAGCCCGATTCCCTACCGTGGTCCCGGTCACATCACGTCTGTTCGGGGCTTTTTTTGACCATGGGGGGTGGTTGATCGGTTCACCCCCACCGGGAAGCCACTGTGGTGAATCGGGACCGCGTAGCATCTGAAATCACCCAGAGACACACACACACACAATGTGCTTTGAGCACATAGACAAGAAAGTACCAAGGGTTGTTGTGACTGTCCTGCACAGTGAAACATAAGCAAGCAAAGGAGAATTACTCAGAATGGTACACATTGGCTATTTTCAGATGTTACGCTGAGTCAATTCACCACAGCAAATCCCTGGTGGGGGCGAATGAAACAACCACCCCCCGTGGTCGAATTACTCAGAATGGTACACAATGGGTATTTTCAGATGTTACGAGATCACAGTGAACCACGGTGAATACCCACCTGTGGTCAATGTGTCTCGAACGTCTGTTTGGCGGCCGCCAGATGTTTGCCATGGTCAATACCCTCATGGGGTCAATTTGAACCATGCTTCCTGGGCTAGCGGGGGGAATGTCCTGGGAAGCGTGGTCAAAGAGATCCCCGGCGGGGACAAAAAAAAAGTAATGTCTGGCCAGGCACCACGGCCCGGGATCCCCGGCGGGATCTCGGGCTGTGGCTAATCTGGCCCTTCGCGGCTGCCGCATTGGCCCCGCCTCCCGCCCGTCTCCCCTGAGGGCTGGCAGCGGGAGTGTGGAGGGGGCGGGGCCATGCGGCCGCATGTTGCACCACGTGGCCCCGCCCCCTCTCAGATTCCCCGCCGGGATCCCCCCGGCACGTCTGTTGCGGCGTTACGGGGTGACCCCGGTGGGGAATGAACAGGGTGATTTCGGTACGGGGCCAACGGGCCCCGTAATGTCTGAAATCACCCATTATCATAACTGGGTTGCCAACTCTCCTGATTTGACACAGACTCCCATAGGCCTTAGGCCCAAATGGGAGTCTCAGAATCAAATGACAAGTGGAAAAACTAAGTACGACCTCTGTAATAGGACCATCCTTCCCCTGTTTAGCCTTATGTGCAAAGAAACTTTACTTTTATCCCCCCTTTGACCTCTGTCCTGGTTCAATACAGATAAGGTTAACAACATCATTTGGAATCTAACCTCAGGGATGTCTCACTGAAGCATCTTTTCAGAGGCAGCACCAATCTCATCAGTGCTCCTTTGTTATCTCTTGTAAAGAGCACGAGCCAGTTGTTAACCAAGTAGCTTCTGTCCTGAAAAGTGTCTGTAAAAGAGCATAATGTAAGAAGAGATCGTAAACACAGAACTACATAAAAAATTATGTATTTCCCCCCCACTAATTGTCAGCTCTGAAAATTGAACCCATGATGATTAGAGCTGCAACCAGGCACCCAAAGATTTGGGCACTGCTGATGAATCTGTGGTGTCTGAATCAACCTGGCCCCACTTGGGCACCATCAATGCCCGAACAGGACCCAGTGAAATGCTCAAATTCACTGGCTGGCCTTTGAAAGTGACAGGCCCCAGCTGAGACCCGCTGTAGAGCACGGCACCACAGCAGTCCCAGCCTGGGCCTGCACTTTCAAAGGCTGCTTCCCCTCTTACAGAAGCTCTCACCTGAGAAGCACTATAGAGGGGGAAGTGCAAGATGGTCTTTGATAGTGACAGGCCCCAACTGGGACCACTGTGGAGCCGGACTCCACAGCACTCTCACTGGTCAGTTTCAAAAGTGACTTCCCGGCGACAGCACCTATCATAGCGCTGTGTGTGGGTGGAGCCTCAGTCTGCCTTTGAAACAGACAAGCCCCAGCTGGAGTACTGCAGGGCTTGTCAGTTTCTCTGGGTAATGCTCACATCTTAGGAACTGGGGCACATGACTGTTCCTTCAGTATCCTGTTGGGTGCTGATGGGGTGCCCAAAAATGTGGGCATTACCTGTGGGTACTAATTTAGTCCTTGTTGCAGCTCCACCCATGATATGAAAAAAAAATCAAGCTTCTCTTCCTGTGAAGGTTCTGTAAAAATAGCATCAAGGGCATAAGGGCAACAAAATTGTGTTCTCATTTACACCTGGACAGCCTCATTAACTTAAAAATTAAGTCCTCATACACACTTGTACTAAAAGCTTCACAGTGCTTTAAAATTAGACCCTCGCTACCATCTGTATTGAAGGCTAATGGGGTCCCATAATGAAACAGAGTGCACATGTAAACAGGACCATCATTCAGCCTGAAGAATCTTTATTAGCTGTGATGAATGCAAAGGAAACCCAAACCAGGTTGACACATTCAGAGTATATTTTGAGAATTCAGGGTGGTGGTTTGAATAAGAAATTGCTAAAAGAAACAAATTTCTTCTGGAGCTGCTGAGACGCAGTTAACAGCCATACATGCTGAGAGAGAGAAAAAGGGGATTTTTAAAATTTTAAGGCCAGGATATTAAGAGTACAATTCTCCATCCATTAAAGTCAATGGCCTAGCTCTCATGGACTTTAGTGAATGGAGGATTACTCTCAGAGTCTTACCCTCCCCCCCCCCCCAACATTTAGCCCCAAATTGTGTAAATGCACATGAGGGGGGATTTAAACTCACTTTACTCCTTTCTTTTTTCTGGCTGCTCCACCATTACTGGGAGAATGCCCTGTGGGATTTCTAATTTACAGCAGTCACACAGCAGTCTTTCTCGACAGGGTTATCCCTGCCTATTTTGCTGCCCTGGACAAAATGGATTTTGCCCTCCCACTGCAGCTCAAATCTCTGTCAGGGGCTTACAGCAGGCAGCAGGGAGCACGCCTAACCACAGTTCAAGCCCCAAACCAGGATTTTGCTGTTGTTGAGGGGCATACTCTGACCATGGGAGAGTAGGTCACCCACCATCTGCAGTGCAAATCTCCCTTTAGAGTCTGGACTTGTTTTGTGGGTGTGGGTTGTAATGATGCTCCTCCCCCATCAGTGATCAGCAAGGAGTAGCTACTTAAAGTGCAAGTTTCAACCCGGGACTTGCATTGTGGGAAGGGCTCTTGCTCTCCAACAAACAGCTGACCCATACCCTCCAATATTTAACTATTTATTTGTTATTTCTTTCTTTCTGCGATTTATACCCTGCCCCTCCTGAAAAACAGCTCGGGGTGGCTTCCGACATCAATAAAAGTACATAAAAACAAGTATAAAACAATTTAAAAATAATCAAAGAAGTTAAATGTTTAAAAACAGGGCCCCGGGCAGTAACCAGGGTAGGGGAGAAAAAACCCCACAAACCCTAACCCACCCTCCCCCCCATCCCAAAGGCCTGGGTGAACAGCCAGGTTTTACAACACTGTCGGAATGACAACAGGCTTGGGGCCAGGCGAGCTTCCTCTGAAAAGGAGTTCCAAAGGCGCGGCCCGGCCACCAAGAATGCCCTCTCCATGAACCTCCAGGAAGGCACCCCCGGCCGACGCAGGAGCCGCTCTGGGGCACGGAGGGCGAGGCGGTCCCTGAGGTACGATGGGCCCAGACCATGAAGGGCCTTATAGATCAACACCATAACCTTGAACCTAGCTCAGCACGCTACTGGCAACCAGGGCAGAGTTCGGAGCACAGGTGTAATGTGCTCCCGACGACCCGTCCCCGTAAGGAGATGAGCCGCCGCATTCTGCACTAGCTGCAGCCTCTGAACCAGGAACAAGGGAAGCCCCACGTAGAGCGTGTTGCAGTAATCCAGCCTTGAGGTGATGAAGGCATGGATGTGGGAGGCCAGGTCTGGGCCAGAGACGAACGGACGCAGCCTACGAACCAGATACAACTGGCGGAAGGCAGCCTTAGCGACTGCCTCCACCTGCCGCTCCAGGCGCAAGTTCGAGTCCAATATCACCCCCAGACTCCAGACCTGGTGAGCTATAGGAGGGCGAACTCCCCCAATCAGGGGGGCCACTACCTCCTTCACTCTCCCCACCACCATCACCTCCGTCTTATCGGGGTTGAGCTTCAGTCTGCTCTGCCACATCCATTCCGCCACAGCCTCCAAACACTGGGATAGCAACGAGACAGCCGGGTCTGGGTCAGTTGAAAAGGAGAGGTACAGCTGAGTATCATCAGCATATTGGTGACATCGCACCCCAAATCCTCTCACGACCTCCCCCTCCTTCTCTTTGATGGAAATAGCTATACTTCATGCTACTTCAATTTGCATAAATTTACATGTGTTTATGAACATTTATAAGAGACCACTGACTAACTTTGGGGCTGAGCTGGGGGGAAGGTGGAGAGAAGGACGTCTTTGTAGGCTTCAAGGGATCCCAGTCGGTGGTAAAGAATTTCCCCTCATTTTCTTAATAAAACCATATTTTCCATATTCACCATTGTGTAATTTGTTCACCCTTTATGGTCAGAGTTTCCGATTTCTTAGTTCAAGACATAATCTAAAAATTGAGTTTAAAAAAAGAAAAGCCAGGCTGGCTGATGAAAGTTTCTTATATTTTGTTTTTGTTTTTAAAAAACCTCTCTCAAATAATTTCAGTTGAAGAGCTTGTGTTGAGCAAAATTCTAAGCTCCAGGTGGAATTTCACAATAATGCTTACTTAACAATCACTGGGTACAGCTATTAAAGCCCTTTTCAGAAACTGCTGCCGTCAAAGACAACCAAACTGGCACATGTCTCGTTATAATGCAGCATGGGAGACTCCAATCATATGAATACAATTCTCAGATTGGCAGTCTGTCTAGAACATAGAAAAAAGACAACAATCAAAATAATACTCAAGAGGTATTACAACAATGAAGGCAGCTCTTTTAAAGCTAATGCTGCTCCTTTGTAGGACTGCATAAAATAATGATTGTGCCTGTAATTTTAAGGATGCCGAATGCATAGGGAGGTATGCCTTAGATGAATTCACTATTACTTGCAAAATACAACACCCCCCCACCCGCACCCCACCCCCTCACACACTGGTTTAACGTTTAATTTATAATTTGTAACAAACTTCAGTCATTGAGGTTAAAACTTTCCATGCTGAGATATTTTTTTATTATTATTTAATATATACTGTTTTGAAATTGTTTTTAAAAACAACCAAATAAAAACAGTTCAGCTATTTCAGAGATAGTGTTTATGGGAAAATAAGTTGTTTTTGTAGGAGCAAGATTTTTGTTTAAAAAAAAAAACTTTCTCAAATAATTTCAGTTGAAGAGTTTGTGTTGAACAAATTTCAAAGCTCCAGGTGGAATTTCACAAGACTTAAAATCACTGGGTACAGCTATTAAAGCCCTTTTCAGAAACTAAACTGGCACAGGTCTCTTTATAATGCAGCATGGGAGACTCCAAACATATGAACAGAATTCTCAGACTGGCAATCTGTCTAGCAAATTGTGTGTTCATCTACTTGTTCAAGAAACAATAGTTCCTATATGCCTTGGATTAGAGATTGTAAATTTTGTACAGTGGTCATCTAATATAGCCGAGATGCCTTTTGCTGTCTCATGGAAAACCTACCCGATTTTGTCCAGTTTGAGAACTTCATTTTCACATCACAAGAGCTGCCCCGAGCTGCCATAGGGCTGGAGGGAGTGGGATACAAATCACTAAATAAATAAATAAAAAAGAGGGTAATATTTTTTAATGTTTGCTCCTAAATTCAATGAAGAGTCTTTCTTCACGCAGCCCCTATAGTCCTTCCCCAAAATGCTGTTCGGTCCATATAACTTGAACTCCAGATGGAACATAGCATCATCTACTTCTGCTCGCTTACCAAAAGGAATAGTAAGTTGAATGGAAAGCTTCAATCTAACTTGAATTCAACGACTCTAGGAAGGTTCTACATTCTACTCTTCCATAGAGATGAAACACAAATATCCATGGCAAATAACATAGGCCCTTTTCACACAGACACTCTAACACTAATAAAATGGGTGTTACATTATATCCATTTTCACACAGATGTCCCCCACCCCTGCTGGGTGTGTGGGAGGGTGTTCCGCCGGTGGGGGCATCCGTCGAAATGGCTGGGGGGTGGGGAATGAGTGTGTGCTCGGTGTTCGTCCATGCGAACACCATGGGCAATGCCTGGGGGTGCATGCGTGCTCCACGTAACACCCACCTCCACTCATCACCCACCCATCTCCACCCACAGAGCTTTCTGAAAAAATGGAAGAAGCCCCATGGGTGGAGATGGCTGGAGGTGGGTGGGGGGTGTCTGTGGGAAAGAACATACCCTGACCTCCACCCACCACGCCAGCACAGCCATCCCCACCCCCATCCATATAAAAACTGCCTTTATTATATATGTTGCAGAGCTGCAGGGGTGCTCTATGAGTGCTGTACAGTGTACAACATGTAGAATAAAATGTAACATCCATTTTATCAGTGTTAGAGTGTCTGTGTGAAAAGGGCCATATTCATCATATTTGCCTACTTCAAATTAGATCTGACAAAGTGGGCATAAAATATCATTTGAACCCAGTTCATTTGGATGCATATTTGGAGGGGTGTGTGCTTGTGTTCCAGCTGTTTCTTCTGGGTTTCCAGTCATTTTGAATATTGAATTTTTGGTCAAAGAACTGAAAATCCAAATCAAAATGGTCAAATCTTCCAGAAAAACAGGTGTCCTGCCAAATTTGTAAATACTTGTTCAGTGTGAATATTCAGCCCACAATTCTATGGTGTGGGAGGGGGAGAGAACCTGCTATGTCTGTCTAAAGCAGACCCAGGTGGGTCTGGGAGTGGGCAGACACAAGGGTGAACCCCTGCAGCAGCTCCGGGGGCTGGCTGGATAGTCATCATACGTCCAGGGGTGGGTTGCCCCCGTGTTCATCTAAAAACACCCAGTTTTTCTCCCCCAAACAATTGTAAATCACCTTTAAAAGGGGTAACGCCATGAAAAATCAAGCAGGCAGGAAGGCCTCTCCCCCCACCCCCACCCACCATGTTCAAGATGAAAGACCAAACAAGAATTGTTCCCCCAAACAATTTTTACCTGTCTTTCAAAGAGGCAAAGTTAAGAAAAATCAGGCAGGACTTTAGCTAGGTTGGAATGGGCCCAGATGCAAGCAGGGCCAGACATAGGATATTTGCTCCCCTAGGCACTTCTCAGGTTGCTTCCTCCCAAGTCACAAAATACTAGGTCACATCATCATCAAGTGCTGCTCCTATGTCAGTCCTTAACACACTGCTTACTAGAGGATACTATGCATAGGAGACTCTTGGGGGGCATGTGCCTCCCCCCCCCAATTCTTGGAAGCCCTATAGAACTCTATAGAACCTCTGCCCAGCCCCCTGCCTAACCCCCACTCCTGTGCCCCTCCCCCACTATCAACAGTTACCAGTCACCTATGATACCAGGAAGGGTCAGGTGCAAGAGGGGTCAGAACAAGGAGAGTGGAGGGGAAGGGCTATTTTGTGAATCTGAAGCTTGCCCGCCCTGGCTGGTTGAGACCATCTGGGAAACGCTGGAGCTGCTGCTGGTGGAGGTGATCAGTGCCTCGCTTTGGGAGGGCAGAGTGCCAGGCACCTCAAAGAGGCGGTGGTGCAGCCTCTGCTCTAAAAACCATCACTTGACGTTGATTCCCTCACCAGTTATCAGCTGGTCTCTTACCTTCCCTTTTATTGAGCATGTGGTGACCCAGCAGCTGCAGGGGCATCTAGACCACACTGGTTATCTGGATCCCTTTCAGTCTGGTTTTCGTCCAGACTATGGCATGGAGACTGTTCTTGTGGCCTTGGTTGATGAAGGTCGATAATTCGCTGTGAATTAGCTCAGGGTCATTCAACCCTGCTAATTCTGTTAGATCTGTTGGCTGCTTTTGATACTGTTGACCATGAGATGTTGGTGAATCATGGGATTGAGCTAGAATGGGTGGAATCATCCTTGACTGGTTCTGCTCCTTCCTGACTGGGAGAATTCAGTGTATGGTGCTTTGGGATTGTTCTTCATCTCCATGAGACCTCTTCTGTGGTGTCCTGCAAGGTTCTATTCTGTCCCCACTCTGGTTCAACATGTATATGCAGCCACTTGCCGAGGTCGTGAGATGGTATTGGATGTGGTGTCATCAATATGCCGATGACACACAACTCTACCTCTTGTTTTCATCTGACCCAGACATTGAGTAAGTCTCAGTGCTTAACCAATGTCTGGCGGCTGTTGGGGACTGGATGAGTGCGAGCCAACAAGCTGAATTCTGACAAGACAGAGGTGATGGTGGTGGGAAGGGCAGTGAATGTGACGGTGCCCATCATTGATGGGGTCTGCCCTCTGCTGATATCCCAGGTCCCTAGTCTGGGCATGCTCCTCGATCCGCAGCTCTGCCTGTATTTCCAGGTGGAGGCTGTGGAGAGGATTGCATTTTACCAATTAAATCTGGTGCGACGGCTTTGGCCGTATGTTTCAGATAGTGACATGAATGATTTCATTACCTCGAGATTGGATTATTGCAATGCACTCTACGTGGGGCTCCCTATGGTGATGGTCCGGAGACTGCAGCTAGTGCAGAATGCTGTGGCCCATCTCCTTACAGGGACAGGTCGTCATGAGCACATTACACAAGTAATCTAGGCCACTCTAGGACTATAGTCTTCAGGGCCCAATTCAAGGTATTGGTTTTGGTCTATAAAGTGCTATACAACCTTGGTCCGACTTACCTGGTTTGGTGTGTGCCTTCCCTTTTATTTTGTTTTATGTTTTTTTTGTTTTTATGTGTTTTGATATTGTAAGCCGCCCCAGGCTACTTGGAGCAAGAGGGGTGGGGTATTAAAGGATTCTATAAATAAATAAATACATAAATAAATAAATAAATCATATTCACCTGGGAACTAGGGAGGAGAGGCAGATAGGCAAAAGAAACCTCTCAGTGGGTGGGTGGAGCCAGCAGGCAGGAAGCGCACACTCACAGGCACATGCCAGGAAAAAGACCAAAAGAGAAATCATGTAGGAATATCTGCCTGCTCCCCGCCACAAAAAGAAAAAAGGTAATAAAGAGTAGCTCTTCATCTTGATCTGATGAAACTGTTTAACCAGAAAGGGGGGACATGCTGCCACAAAGCTTTTAAATAAGCAGACTGGCTCCGCCCCCCTTGCCATTTCTCTTTTACTGATTGACTAGGGTGATATCTCCCTTCCACCCAAAATGGTCTAATTGTTAGGATTCCTGTATAGAATTCCATGGACAAGCTCTCCATCCCCTCCTCTACCCTGCTCTTAGACACAATCGAGCATGCGTGAGAGGGGTAAAATATTTTCAAAATTGCTGTTGCTCTCCCTCTTGCACATGCTCTGTGCCTAAGTCACTTCCTAGTTCCCTCTCCCCTGACCAGCACAGCCCCTGAAGCCACAAAATCACTGACCTGACCAGCTGCGGCACCGCCATTGCCCACTCGCACATGTGCAACAACAAACAGTGAGTGCATGAACAAAGACTGCAACACAGTTCTATGGAGACAACCTCACACATGTGCAAACAGTGTTTTATCACTTTTTGCTGCTGCTGAATGAGCAATGATAATGGGGTGATCATATGACAGTCAGTAACTTGGGGCTGTGGGATGATGTAGTGGCTCCGGGGTGTTTTGTGGGGCACCACCCCAGAGCTCTGAATGAAGAAACACCCCTGCCCTTTTGAGCTTGTCAGTATCCTTCTTAAAGAGAGGTACCTAAAACTAGTCACATTACTGCAGATGAGTCCTGACTAGGGCTGAGTAGAGAGGAACCACCCTATCTCTTGTAGTATAGACAACACTTTTGTTAAAGTGACCCAATACAGCATTCAGCTTTTTAGTTCCAGTCCTGCACTGTACACTCATGTAAAGTCTGTCATCAACACAATCCTCAGATCTTTTCCAGAAGTACTGTTGCCCAAACAGTCAGATCCTCTTATTGTATTTGTACCTTGATTTTTTTTCTCTCCTAGATGTAGTATTTTGCTAGGGAGAGAGTTGGAAAGTCAAATGAGTTTTATATAAAGGAATTTCTAATCTCCACTGCCCAGTTTTACTGCAAACAGACACAGAAAATTCAGCAAGCTACATTTTTTTTTTTAAAAAAAAAGTTAAATTTGAATGTCGGAATTCCCAAAAGCTAGGAACTGACAGATTTATGACCACACCGGAGAAATGATGAGACTGACATCAGTTTATTTGGAAAAAAACTTCTCAGCACTTTTTGTTAAATTCAAATATTTAATAAACTATCACAGAAGAACAGTGCACAAATTGGGCAAGCCCCTAATAAGCTCCACCCGGGGGATAACAGATCCAGAAAACTGCAGGGCTTGACAAAGGCCACACCCTGCAACTGGTCCAACAGGTGGGCAGCCTGTTAGACCTCTTTCCGTCCAGAAAGGAGGGAAGGGATTATAGCATGCACTACCCCTATCAGTCTGCCCAGCCTTAGTAGGAATTTTGCATACTGCCCAGCCCTCAGAGTGACCCCAAACATCTCAATGGGATGAATTTAATAGCATCCTGGACCACAAATTAATGAAATAAACACTGCTCCCAATGCCACAGAGGGAACTGGTTCAAACAGCTGCCCCACCATCCACTGGAGACCGACCATCAAGCAGTGCTGCCAAACTATCCCTCAACTCAGAGATGTAAATCCCATTCCTCATTTCAGAAAAATGTACTCCATTCTTCCAAACCAGCTCTGGCTTCCCAAAAGCTATCCCAGGATGTGGAACTATGACCCCTCCCATTGCTGCAACCCAGGACCCCATAGCCTTATTAGCTTTTCGCCTCACCATATCCACCCGCACAGGGAAACACCCATCTTTCCACTCTCTACGAGGAATCATCTGGCTCCAAATTCATGTTGCTAACTTAGCTGCATTGTGCAAGTCCCATAATGAAGAAATAACTGCTGAAACCAACTCTAAACACACTAATTTGGGGAAATCGTTCTCCCCTGCATGTAATACTAGAATGTGAGAAATAAGCCTGACTAACTTATAATAAGCCCCAGCCAAGCCACTAGCTGCATCCATCTCATTCCCCAGAAGCCAAACCAGGTAATATCTGCTCTGTCCTTGAAGCCCAGGTTTGGTGTGAGTCCTCTCTTGCATGCATCTAGATGTACCAAAAACATACTACTGTGCCCAGTTATCGAAATCTGCACTCGTGGCATCACAGGCCCTAAAGAAAAGGAAAAAAAAAAAAGGGGGTGGGGGGAGAAAAATCACGATCAATTTTCCAGCATGCTGCAACAACTAAACACTTAAACCATTTCAGGCCTGATATAACGCCTGAAAGTCCCTGATCTCCAATGACCCATAGCACAAATTCCTCTATCATCTATCCCCGCAGCTGCAGCCATGGTGGCAACCCCAATGCGAAAATAATGGGACCCAAATTGGCAAGTGGGCAATCACAAACCAGTGACCCCTTTTTTTTAAAAAGCCATAAACTGGTACTTTGTCAGTGGGGACCCATCCTGATGAACAAAAATGGGAACTGGACCCACAGGTCTCTTCAACAAGTACTCCCTCATGGCCTGCACTGGGAACATCTCCTGGTTGTCTGACATAGGTAGGGATGTGCGAACGCGGTTCGGAAGTTCGGAGCTTGGCCCGAACTTTTTCTGTTCGGACGACTGAACCCGAACTGACCAAACCAAACTTGATTCCAAATTCTGAAATGACCAAACAGTTTGGTCGGTTCAGATCGAGTTTGGATGAGTTCGGGTGGCAAAAACGTGTCACTGGAAGGCAAAACATGACAGGGAGGGGGAGTCAGCTGAGGAGCAGACTTCCAGGCACCAAGGGTGGAGAGGCTTGGAGTAGCAGCCAAACTGCCCAATCACCATCCCTTTTCTCCTCAGACCACTGGCTTCGCAGTCTGTGATTAGCCATGGGCTAGGCTGTATGGAGCCAATGAGGCTTGCGGTGAGGCAGGCGCAGCAAGTAACAAAACTCATTGCCCTCCCCCCTTCCCAACACCTTCTGAGCTAGTCACTGTTCCTGACAGCAGGCATTTTCAGAAGGCTCCCTCTCCCAGCAGTTCCCAGCTCTACAATCCATTGCCATCCTCCTCCTATTTCATCCATCCAACCCATTTACCTGCATATTATCATTTATTTAGATTATATTAGATAGATTTAGGTGTTACTTTTTGTTTTTACCCCTCCCTGTGTTCAACCTTCCTTCCTCCCTCCCCCCTCCATTGAATCCTTTCCCTCTCCCTCTTATTCCATCCCTGATTCCCTTCCCCTGTTTTAAGTTTTGGATTTATTTAGAGTAGGATTATTATTAGGTTGATTTTCATTTCAGTTTTGTACCCCTCCCTGTGTTCTTTGTGTTTCCCGCTGTGTAATATTAGATAGATAGATAGATAGATAGATAGATAGATAGATAGATAGATAGATAGATAGATAGATTAGTTATAGAGACAGATATACAGTATGTTTGTAAGACAAGGCCTTTGTAGTTATTAGGATATTCCATTTAGTTCCATAGGTTTTAGAATAGTTAATAGCAGTTAGATTTAGTGTAGAGATAGATATATTAGATTTTAAAAACTGAGTAAAAAAATTAAAACAAATTTTTATAAAATATTTGTTTGTGTTTGAGTTTGAAGGCATGGAGAAGGGAAGTAGGAGAGGCCGGTCTGCTGCCCATAAGACAGGCAATGGGGCACGTGGGAGAGGTGGTAGGGGCTGTGCCCACGGAGCAACAGCAGGCAGCAGCAGTAGCCTGAGCACATCACCACGCCCCAAACTGCAGAGGCCTGCTTTAGGGCAACAGGCTTCAGCAGCTCAGCATCGCCTCCTGGCAGTACCTCCTCCACTGCCACGCAGGGCACTGGAAGGCCTGCAAGACTTGAGGCTGTGGCTGTCTCTGCTGCGACTGCAGGAGCAGGTGCTGCTCCTTCTGATGTTCCTCCAGGGCTACCAATGTCCCCCATTTTGGAGGCAATTCCCCAGTAGTCCAGAGCTGGTGGATCCCACCCCGGCTGCTAGAGGCAGGGCCAGACCCCCGGGAAATGGCAGTAGGGAGAGGAGTAGCAGCAGCAGTAGCAACTATAGAGGGGGGTGCAGGGAGAGTGTCAGCAGCATGGCAGGCATAGGCAGTGTAGCCTCAGTGTCCCAGTACTTCCCTTCATGGGACATCACCGTGATCGCGGACAGTCAGTCAGAGGCAGACACTACTGCCACAGGGGCGATGTCTGGAGCTGAGGTGATGGCTGATCCTCCTCCCAGATCTGTGTCACCAGTGCCACCAAGTTCTGCCCCTCCCAGCAGCGCTGGCAGCAGTGTGTCACCCGGGGCGGGCCAGAAAGCAGGAGGAGGGAAAAAATCCTCTGTATGGGAACATTTTAAGCTGGTGCGGGCACATGATCCCAAAGAGATACAGTGCACTTTGTGTAATAAGCTGGTGAAGCATGGGCAGGTGATCGCCAACCTTGGGACAACTGCAATGATGAGGCACCTGAAGTCATGCCACATTGCTCTGCTGTTAAGTGGGAAGGCAGGGGAAGTGGATGCCAACGTGTTCCCGACTGCAGCGGCCAGTTGCCCACCTCCTTCTGTGGGCTAGCATCCTGCACCAATTGCTGCCTCTACCAGCAGGAGCAGGGGGGAAGAACAGCAGCAGGAGCCTCACCAGCAGCGTCAGTCCACCATGGAGGAGCTGGGGTGGGGGAAGCTGCCAAGGCCATCAGTAGCAGTACGGCATGGCTTTCAAGAGAAAGCCAAGCACCTATTGGATGAAATGATTGCGCTGGATGGGCAGCCCTTCTCAATTGTAGAGGACAAGGGCTTCCAGCTACTGATTGGGTTCCTGGCCCCCCCAGTTTAATCTGCCGTCCTGCACCACCCTCAGTCAGACTGCAGTGCCAGAGCTTTACAGGGCTTTGAAGGAGTGAGTGAGGGAGCAGTTGACAGGGGCTGAGGGGGGGCCACCGTCCACTTTACAACATACCTATAGTCAAGTAGGAATGCACAGCATGCCTACCTGGCAGTGACTGAACACTGGTGGCAGGACCCAGAGGCAGCACTTGGCAGTGGCAGGAGGGGTCCCGAAGCAGGGTATAGGTGGGCCCTGCTAAAGGCACAAGTCATGGACAGCCCCCACACCACCAGGAACATCAACGCAGCCCTGTCCACCATGGTGAGGGAGTGGGTTATGCCAGGTGCGGCCTTCACCAAGGGATGTGTGGTGATGGACAATGCCGCAAATGTACTAAAGGCAGTCCGTGAGCGAGGCTTCACCAGCATCCCTTGCACTGCACGCACCCTTCACCTGGTGGTCAGGGATGCTCTGGGCTTGGGGGATAAGGGGATTGGGGAAGGCAGCCTTAGCTCCCTGACGGAGCAGGGGAGGAAGCTGGTGGACCATGAAGGGCAGCGAACTCTTCCAGGAGAAGCAGCCCGAGCAAGGCTCCCCAGGGCACCAGCTGGTCCAGGATGTGCCCACACGGTGGAATTCCACCTTCCTGAAGCTCGAGTGGCTTCTTGAGCAGAAAACCTCCTTGCATCACGTGCAACTGGAGACGGACTGCGGGGCACCAGAAGGGTTTAATGGGGTGGAATGGGAGCTCCTGGCTTAAACGGTCTTCGTCATGAGACCATTCGTGGCCATGACAGAGACTGTGAGCAGCTCCACCACCACCCTCAACCAGGTGACCCCTCTGGTCTGGAGTCTCCAGAGGAGGCTGGATGAGATTCTCGGGGGGCGGGATTTGGTCCTGTGGACAGGAAGCTGGCTGATGAGGTACTTGACCTGGTGCGGAAGCTGAAGTCAGGGCTGGAGGCGCATTTTGACATGCTCCTGCAGCGGGAGCAATATGTCCTGGCAACCATGCTGGACCACAGTAGGACTGATGTGGCAGGAGCTTTTACCATGCTGCAATTCCATTCCTAAACCTTGGCATCCCATGTTGTGCCCCTCAGAATTCCACCTGGTACCTCCACGATTCTGCATTTGCTGCTACAAGAATCCGCAGATGCGGCATTTATGTGTTTCACTGTTTTGCCGATCATCACCGTTGTCACATACAATCAGCAGTCTTTTTCAGCCTTCTGCCAATTTAATATATGAGAGACAGTCATGAGCATTTATCGCGGTTCCGCGAAGGGAGTATGCAGCGCTGCTGCGCTGCTGCGCATGTGTGTGCTGTGCTGACTGCTGGTGTTGTGTCTCTCTGTGTCACAATCACTTCCCATTCTTCTCAATACATAAATGCATGCACATGTTCTGGGTGGGAGTTCAAGGAACGGTGTTTTTATTTAATGGTAAATTGATCTTTTATGTAAACAGAAATTGACCTCCAAACTAAAGTTTTTTGAGCAAAACTCCTGGTGGGAGTTTAAAGTGACCTGTGTATTGACTGACTGAGTCATTGTTTACATCATAGGACTGGCTCAGAAAGTTGAAAGATTGAAGTTGATCCATGCAGAACAGTTTCTTACAATCCTCATTCTACACTTCCAACTTGCCATGTACCTGGTACATAGTTTGAAATGTTTGATTGTGGTTAAACTGTGGTTAGTGTCATGTCAGAAAACACCCTTAGTGCACTAACTGTATCTGCATCTATCTCGATTGCAGAAACAGTAGAGATATACAGGCAGGGAGGGACTGGGAGGAAATAGCATTTTAATCTTATACTTTATACCACTTGCATTAAAAATAGAACATTTTCATACAGTGCATGGCAAAAGCGTTAGTACATGACTACTATTTAAAATGCCTTTCCTAACCATGAAATAATTAGTACATCATTACTCTGGTTATTATGATTATTTTTTGGAATAAGTTGTAAAATTATAAGTTTTAAAACTGACTAAACTCCAAGGTAGGTGACCTTGGTCCTGTGTATTGTCTGACTGAGTCAGTTTTTAAGTTGATCCAAGCAGAATGTGCGAACCGTGATCTGTTCGCACATCCCTAGACATGGGAAACCTCAAAATCACCCCCTTTCCTCTCTGATCCATATTTGAATGCCGGAGCATCATTAATTACACCTGCCCATTCCATAAAACATCCCTAATGGTCAATGCATGCCCTATAGGCCCTCTTTTTGCAGCTACAACCACTTATCCCACTCTTAAAGTCTCCTAAAATGCGAGCAAATATGCTGCCCAAAAGAGACAAGTCTCACTCCAATGAGAACAATTGTTTTTCAATGAGGTCAAAATAGCCTCCAACAACCCAGGTGTCACTGGATGGCAAGCATCAAGGATTACTCCCTGCTCCCGCAACCAACCTTCTAAGGCTTTTCTTACGTGGAAACCCTCACATGGGTCAGGCTGTCACCTCAATCTTACATTAAATGATATTGCGACCAAATGGCATGCTATTGTTTTTACCCCCAGGCCCTGACCATGGAGGGAAACCACATATTGAAGAACCTGGTCCTCCATTACCTGATCTTCTTGACAACCCCAATGCCTTCTGAAAAATTCCCTAAAATCCCTGAACCACACAGCATAACTAGCCCTGGTGAATGGAGCCAAAGATAAAGTTATCGCCCTTCCAACTTCTGCTCTCCAAGGCTCCACATCTTGTGTGACATCGGACAAGAGGACTCGTCGGTCTCCAGTGCCAACTCTCGAAAAGGTCCGTCTGGAAATGAGAGAGGGTGTCAGCAATATTATTATCCACTCTAGGAACATGTAGTGCCAAAACCCCTATATTTTTGGTTAGACATTTTAGAACAAAAATGCTCATGAGTCTCAATGCCCTGATGGAGCAGGATGACTGGGAGTTAATAACATGTACAACTGACATGTTATCACCTCAGAAACAAATCCTCTTATTATTAAATGTTCGAGTCCACAGCACAGCTTTACTGCTACAACTATAGGGAAGAATTCCAAAAAGGTTAAACCCCGCAAAATCTCCGCCCCTTGCCATTCTGCTGGCCACCTCTCTGCGCACAAGTGTTTCCAAATAAACCCCAAAACCTATTGCACCATCCACATCAGAATGTACCTGCAGCTATCTACTGATCCTTTAATTTTCCCTCCAAAAGGAAACCCCATTTTATTCTTTCAAAAATACATTTTACACTTCCAGGTCTTCCCTCATATCTCTATTTACCCTAATGAAATAATGGGGTGCTCTAATCCCCACAGTTGCAGCATACAAGCGCTGTAAAAAAGGACTGCCTGGGACTACCTCCCGACATGCAAAGTTCAATGGACCCAACAGTGACTGGAGGTCATGTAATGTGAGATTCTTTGACCTGCACAGCCTTTGCACACCCGGCCTTAGGGGAAGCAATGCCTCCATTGGCAGCTGCGATACCCCGACCTCTGTATTCATCTCAATTCCCAAATAAGCTATTCTTGAAACCGGGCCCTCATTTTTTTCCAGAGCCAATGGAATATCTAGCTCCATAGCCATCTCCTGAAACTGTCCGAGCAAAAAGGCACATTCCTCTGACCCTGCATGGCCAGATAGTATGAAGTCATTGAGATAATGATAAATATGACTACTACCTGTCCTTTTCCTGAATGCCCACTCCAACATCCTTCTAAATGTTTCAAATGCGGCACAGGATATGAAGCATCCTATGGACATGGCTTTATCAAATTAAAATTGACCTCCAAACTGAAAACCCAACAAATAAAAATCAGGATGCACTGGCAAGAGGTGAAATGCTGACTTAATGTCACACTTTGCCAACAGTGCCCCCTTTCCACAACCCCTTACCATACAAACTGCCAAATCAAACGAAGAGTACTTCACTGAACAAATCATGGGATCTATTGAAACATACATCGACCCACCCTTTGAGTATAACAAGCAGTGAATGAGACAATACTCCTCAGGCGTCTACTTTGGTACCAACTCCAAAGGCGACACCCTAAAATTTGGAAATGGCGGGGCCAGGAAAGGGCCTGCTATCCTGCCTCCCTGTCTCTCCTTGTTAATCTTCTCCCTAGCAATTGCTTCACTACCCCTTAAAGACTTAAGATTCTCCACCCAAGTCTGAATTCTCACCTGAGTGTAAGGGATATGAAAACCTTCTGAAAAACCCTCAAGTAAATAAACAGCTTCTTCAACTCTGGGATACCACAGCGAAACCCTCCATAAAGTGTTTAATTTAATTGGCATAGAGGCCCTTGCTCTGAGCTCCTGATGTGAAAGCGGCAGAAGGTTCCTTTGAGGGGCAAAATTGACCTGAACACCTTCCTTTTCCTTTTTTTTTCTGTGGACAAAAAAGGACTGAGTGCTTCCCCAAGCACATTGAACAGTCATGCCTAAAGTTGCACAGGAAACGAAAATATTTTCCTTTCTCAGAGAAATCGAAACACAGAAGATTAGAACCTCCCTGCTTCTTAGCCTCCCCTTTCTCACATGATCCTCTAGTCAAAACATGGCCGCTATCTGTTTTCACCAGAGCTGATGTCTGAAAAAGACATTCCAACCACAGCTCTCCTATATGAAGATCCCAGTGCATTGATGGGCTGATTGCAGCCCTCATGTGGAAAGTCTCATCATACCGCAACCAACCCAGACCTTGAAAGGTGTTATACACCCTATGTATAATATCCAAATATTTGAGCAACGCATGTGCTTTCCAGGGTTGAGTCTGCAGCACAACACCCATATAAACTGTATAAGCTGTGATCCAATTATTCCAATTGCTATCGACTTTTGGCTGCTTAATTTTCTCAGGCTCTCTTTTCTCAGTCTTCTCATTCGGGTCAAGTATAGGCTCTCTAAAAAGCAGAGAAAATATATCCAGGTATTCACCTTTCTTTATCTTCTCCCTGGTGCTCTCTAGCAGGTGTTCCCCAAACGCAGCAGACACCTCCGCATAAGGGATCACGGAACCCACATACTGCTGAGGATGGCCCGCTCCAGATGCACCCTGTTCCCCTCGCCGCTTGACCCAGAAAGAGCCTGGATATTATTACTAAGTGACTGCCCACAGCGGCAGCACGGCTAGTACTGTTCAAAGATGTCCTTTGCCAAACTCCCATACAACCTGCTTAATCCTGTATAGGACAGGGAACTGGGGACCCACTGGGGAACTACAACCAGGGGTATTCCACATAGTTCTGTCCCAGTAGAAACTTTCCCCTGTCTCTTTCTGCCTTTGCTGCAAGGAAGCACCTTACCCCCAACATGGCTACTTGTCAGAGACAAGCCCTGGCCCTCCCCTGAAACCATCTGAGCTAACAGGACCACCACAGGCGGTTCACCAACTGGCACAGTCGCCCTCTCCTGCTCCTGCCGGATAGTCTGCTCCCTCAATGTCCTCTCTTCAGTTTGGGTGCTCTCCAGTGCATCCAGTCTCTCACCCAAGTTACTTACCAAACTTAATAACTCCCCAGTCCCTCCTATATCCTGCTCTTCCTGACCTGAATTCCCTTCTCTTTCTGGAACCCTCTGATTCCCCATATCCTGGCCAACGTTCTCCTCTAACCTAGGCCTCCAAATAGGAGATTGATCATTAGTAAGGGACTCTCTCCCCCTCTACTCCCCCTCACTCTCCTTTTGCCCCTTGGGGATTGAGGGAGGCATGTAGGCAACGCATTCCTGCACTCCTCAAAAATGTCCACCCATGCTTGCAAGGTCTTAAGGGCCTCAGCAAATTCCCTCACTGCCTGCCTACCTAATCTCACCCCCCCGTCACCCACTCCAGGGAGTGACCAACTCCCTTCCACATTGCTAGGCTGGTGCCTGGGTGGGGGGACGGGCCTTGAACTCTCCTTGGCTCTCACCCCGCTCCCCATATCCAGGCCACCCCCCCATTGGGAGAGCCAGCTCCAGGACCTAGTCTGCATGCTTAAAGCATCCACCTAACCTACCTCCGAATGGGAGAATGGATGTGCTTTCTCCTTCTAAGTAAAGTGCTGATCATTCAGCGAGCGCGTTCTTCACAACTGGGAAAGTCTCTCAGTCCGTGAGATCTTCCCCAGCTCTTGTTGTGTGGGAAACCTGAGCTTGCCTCCTCCAGCTCACTCCTCCACCCGCTAGAAAGTGGCGGGAGAACCCAAACATCAGCGGGGGGTTTCTCATTACCCCTTCTCATCATTTAACTCCCCCGATGGGGTGGGCATAAACTCCCCTCCCATTCCAAATGACGGGGGGGGGGCAACTAAGGTTGCCTGTACTTCATAGTAACGTTGGGGTAAAATTTGTGGGGGGTGCAAATGGCTCACATAAGATTCACTAGCATATCTCTAGCATTGTGACATGGAAGACATTTGCAGGGGGTGCATACCCTGTTACACAATTCTCCCATGTGCCTGTGCAATATTTGCTGGGTTCCCTTTGACTGTACGTATTCTGGAACAGTCCTTAATTTTTTCACGGTCATGTTTATTTATTTATTTATTTATTTTGGGTAGAACTCTTGCTGACATGCAGTGCTGGACAGTGCACAGTGAATAAGTAATAAGGTGACTCTCTAATGTTTATTTTTGTACTCACTTTTCCACCTGTTTTTCCTTCTTTGTTCATTGCACATCCCTGTGTGAAACGGCAGGCATTTGGGAGTTCTACACCAATACTAGGTTAGTTAACATTGAAACCGATAAAACCAGTTCCCTGCCTTTTGTCTGAAGTCTTCCACTTCAACCCCACTGATTTGAAAAAGTGAGCAGCTTGTAAAAGGAAACCGTGCTGAAAGTGTTTTCAACAATGTTACTTTTTCCTGGTCTGCTCATTACACATTGCAAAACGTAGAACTGTAAACCCTGAGAGAGTTACTGAACTATGTCTGTAAGAGGGAATGTGGTGGCAGGTGCAAAATGATAACATTTTGGATTGGCATGCAATGTATTATGGAGCTGCAGCTGCCAACACTCACTGAAATCCATCAATGAATTGTATTGAATACAGTAAATACTCATACATTTAGCTGATTAAAGCAGTAATTTGGACATTTCTCTCTGGAAATAATGGGGTCATCTGAAGTCAGTAAGCCATTAAAAGAAAGTGTCTATTAAAACTACTGTCCTGATTAAGGGGGGGAAAAGGTATATAAGTAATCACTACAGAATATTAAAACTGTTTAAAATTAGTAAACCATTCATAAATGCCAAACATCACCTTCAGCCAAAGTCAAGCCTACAATTAGAGATTAATCGAGAGTGGCTGTTCCAAAGCTATCAGTAAATCTTGATCTTTCAGGAAGACTGACGAATGTATGTCAGTATTTTTTTTTTTGCATTGTATATTGTTATTGCAGTTTTGCAGAAATCTGGAATGTGGAAGGCAATTTTTTGTTACTTTCATCATTTTTCATGTTTTTTTAAAATCGGTTTTGGCACTTTTCACCACTTTTCATCACTTTTGTCAATTGCCATCACTTCCTGGCATCTGTTCTGTCATTTGCAATTCAAAGACGGTATATAAAGGCCAAAGCAATGACCAAAGTAGCAGAAGTAGCAGAAGTACCAAAAGTGTTGAGGAAAGTACTGGAAGTATCAGAAGTACTGAACAAAGGCTTCCAAATGGAAGTTTACAAAAACAGTGAGAAAATTATAGGTTTCTGTATCACAGGGAAAGCGAATGGTTTGTTTCCAATGGAAACAGCCTGCAGGGCAAATCATCAATTCTGCTCTATGTACAATATGAGGATGTTAATAGAAATGATAGTGAAGTCAGCAATCCTAATTCCAAGGAAGTTGGGACCCAGTATAAAATTATGTCATGGGAGCCCCTTTTAACAATCGGTTGTTAGTGATTTTCATTTTTAATATTCAATTCAACATAAACACTCCCTTCAGGGACAAGGACACCCTGCATTTGAGGCCCCCTGGGTCTCTATGTTACCCAAGTTCATCTCATACTCATTGTTACTTGGAGTCTATTCATTGAACTTGTGTACTGAAGGATCCTGTGCCCTCCCCCAACACAGGGGATGTCTGCAATTACCTGTATCCACCCCTGCATCTTGGAAAACAGGGAGAATACCAATAGCTATACTACTGCATTTTTTTCTTTTATGTGTCTAAATGCAACTTCATTCTTGAAACCTACATAACAAGCTGATCAGCTCTTGTCCTATCTTCTTCGACTAAGTTTCTTGAATATAGAGATTAACATGGCGCGCCAGATGTTGGCCATGGTGAATCCCCACATGGGGTCCGTTTGAACCACGCTTCCCGGGCTAGCCGGGGGAAGGTCCCGGGAAGCATGGTCAAACGGACCCCGGGCCG